>OZ053300.1:29832633-30432633 GCA_964056655.1 Arabis hirsuta | reverse complement strand
TATTTAACATCGATTCATTGGTGAAGTGATTCTCTTTTTCTAGATACACAATTTGTGGTTGATTAAGGTTTTTTCAAGAGTTTTGGATAGAAATGTTATTTACTACAAATTGTATTGATTTCATTAAGGGGTTGTTAAGAAATTGGCTTTAGAAGGTGTGAAGACTAAAAAAAAAAAAATTTAATTATGAATATCTCTAATCATACTTTAACAATCTTAAAATCATATCTTATTTTTTTAACACTATATTTGTTTTTGTTTTCGTTCATGTTAGGCATCTTTTTATCGAAATTTTTCTTTCGTCACTTTTTAGAAAACAAAATCACAATTACCTAATAAAAATCTGAAATTTTTTTTTGTATATTAAATTGTTGGATTTAACAAATAGAATAAATATTTTTTAAACCATTAAAATTTTACGATAACACATTTAATACTGAAATTAGCTATTAAATTGTTGGAATTAATTGTCAAGTTATTAACACAAAATTTTTATTTTTTTTTTCAATAGATAATTCAAATGCCAAATGCCAAAAGAATGGATGCCACATGGCAGCCTCTCATAGCTTTGGTTTTGAAGAACCTTAAAGTATTATATAAGATTATTCACAAATCATATATATCAAACCAGAATGAACCCTCTCCAGCTGATTGACATGTCAGCACGCATAATTTTGGGAGATTTTTTTTTACTTGGTTTAAATGATTGTTTTCTTTCTTATAGTTATTGCATTTGTAAATTTCAAGTTTCAACGTACAGTTGCAACTTACAAGTTACTTGTCTCATGTACTTAATCACAATGGTGTTGAGAGATCAGTCCTCAAGCAAATCATATGGAAGGGAACATGGCTTAGAAATTATTAAATCTTTATTGTACAACCAAAGAGACTTCATAACCAGTGCCTTCATTATTTTCATCCACATAGACAAAACAGAGGGGTGGAATATTAGGAAAATACAATGGTGAAGTCCATCAACCAAAACAAGTATGTCATCATTTCCCAAGTTCGGTATGTCTGCTTAAGGCGCTAATCATTTATTCCTAGGACAGACATAGGATTCTTCCCAACAAACACATAGAGGCAATGAAGAAGGATGCTACATTAGCTGGTGTCAATGTGGTTTAAGTTTAGAAATTTCTGGTGTTTGGTTTTGCTATGATATCAGGAAATAGACTATTAAACTATTCAATCTTATAACTTTCACCTACTTTTTGGGTTGCACGAAGTGAGATTATTAATTTGTTTATTTATAAACGGGTGCGTTTATTTATACCTTTTATTTTAGATATTTTGTTATGGGGTGATTGATAGATTGAACTCAAAGCACAAAAATTATAATTACCCTCCAAGTTTGGTGAAATTTTGAGGCTTAATTTTCATTACCGAATGGGTACAGTCTTGCTTATAATGCGCGCATGTGTTATTATCATCTTTGAAATTAACTGTGTTGACCTCAAATGATGCGCAATATTGTAGTGTGTATAAGAATCTGTTCCGCAATATTGCAGTGGATGTATAAGAATCTAATCACAATTAGATTAAATTTCAACTGAATTGTCTTCAGTATACAATGTCTAACCAGTAATATTTTCCTTGCTTTTACTTATAATTAATTTTTGTTTTTGTTTACGTCCTCTGTTATTTTTGATGGTTCACTAATGTCTTTAGAATCCAATATACTTAAGAATTGATAAATCATATTGCATATGTTTCACACAACAAAAAATATATATCACCTTAAAAAAGAGAGAAGAGGAAGATTGATTACATAGAGAGGAGGAGCAAACACTATTAGAGGAAGAAACTGAGAGAGATTTGTGTTTGATATATGTAATGATAAAGGAGTAAGCAGTTGTAATTTTAGCCATAATAGATTGATTAGAGAAGCTGCCAATGTGCATAAAGGACAACGGAAAACGAAAAAATGCATTCTAGATTTACAAAATATAGCTAGAGTGTTGTATGTTGATTGTACAATAGAGGCCATACGGATTGTTTATTTTACTCTTCTTAACTGTTTTCTGGAAAACATTGTTTATTACATTATAACAAAGCAATTGTTATTCATATTTTTTAGACCATGATCATGTTGTTGCCAAGATTATTATTAAAAACTTATAGAAAACAAAACTCGCGCATACCCGCAGATACTCACCTAATTTGCTATAAAATCATAAAATTTATTTGAATTTGAAATTTCCTTCGAAAAATAATTTTACTAACATTTTTTGAGTTATTTAATTACCTAATATCAATTTAAATTATAATTTATCTACAATTTTCTTGTTTAAATCATATTTAATTTTTTCTGTTTTAATTTAATTTTTTTTTAACGTCTAAATTTATTATTATTCTATTACAAATTATGAAAATTGTTACATCGATGATTCTACAACGGACAAATCTTTCGCCTTGATCCACGCCAGATGATTATATCTTCTCCCACACTGAATATCTCTTGTAAGCTTGTCTCCATTAATCTGCATCAATGATAATAAATCGCATCTTCTGGCATTCGGACCCAAACCTCTTGGTGTAAAATCATTAATGAACACTTAGTCAAACCACTAGGCCAATGGAGTTTCAACTAATTTAATTTTTATATATAGTAGTTTATTCTTGTTCCTTCCTAAATTTATGGAGAGTGGTTTTGTTCTATAATTCTCCAAAAATAAAGAATGGGGAAGAATGGAGGATCATATGGCCCATATATATGAATGATGTAATTCTTTTGATATAATGTTCTTCATCTTTCCATTCTTTTTTAGTCGTCATCATTCAAAATCTAGGAATTCTCTATAATATTTTTGAATACATTGAAGGTTCATTTTTTTTGCATTTATGTCGTGATCGGAGTTGATCTTGCAAAATGACAATAGTTGTTGAAATGTTTTACAATTGTATCAAATTTATATAATGATAAGTGCTTATTATGTTATATACTGGCGATGTTAAAAAAAAAAGGGTTATATAATGGCAATCACAATGATCATATAGAAAGAAAATACATTAAGGACAAATGGACAATGTATTTGTATAATTAGTCGATATATAAGAAAGTACGCTTGTGATAAAAAAAATATATATATTAAAGACATAAAAATTTATATGATCCTCTCTCGAAAAGATTCTTTATATATTTTAATTTTTTTTATCATAGATTTTTTTTTTTTTTTTGTCAATATCATAGATATTCTCTAAAAGGGGAATATATTGATCAAAGAGAAGGAGGTGTAAGAATTATAGGGTAACAACAACGATAATAAGGTTTAGGAGGGGAACCTTCAGAATCAATGCAGCTACCATTTTTATAAGCCAATTCAACACAAAATTTGTTATATTCTGGAGTTTGAAACGTCGCGTTACAGCCCTCGTAACAAGTTGGAGCACAACTCTCTCATATATTCTTGTTCCTACGTTTACAATCATGTATCATTAGGATTAAGCAAAAAAAAGGCTAACAAACAAAATCCATAAGATTATGTGATCCCAATAGAGACATACCCGTGATCAGGTCATACGAGATGGACATTGTCACCACGAGAGCGAATGCAACCAATAATTTCGAAGAAGCCATTTTAAAAGTCTCTCTAACACTATTTTTTTTTTTTTAAACTAAAACAAGGGATTTTTTTTTTTATAATCGGGGGTGTCCGGGTTTTTATCACCAGACTAATCCTCCAGGATGAATATAGCTGTCGAGTAACCCACTCACCGGGTCTTTTCTAATGGATCTAAAACATGACACCATTTCGACTGGCCAAATAGAACCATTCAGGAGCAAAAAGATATATTTTAGGTAACCATAAAGTGAGAGAATATTAGATCAATGACCATAAAATCCACTAAATTTGATCAATGCACGTTCTTCGCATTTATTTTTATTCCTAAAATCATCATAAGAATTAAAACTACTACCAAAAAAGAGAGTCTTATATAATATTTTAAGGTTTTCTCAAAATCAAAATCATGAGAGGTTACCATGTGTCATCTAATTTTTTAATTTGGCTTTTTAATTTATTTATTAAAAATGAAAATTAAATGTCTTTTAATATTTTATCAATTAGTTATAAAAATATAATAGGTAATTCTTATGTAAAATAATTCCAATACAAACAAAAATCACAAACGATAAGTTTTAATAAAAACGTATAACATGAAAAGAAAAAAAAGAAAAAAAATGATATGAGACATTTAAAAAATGATTTCATAACTTTCAAAGCCAATTTACCAATAACTCCCTAATGCAATTAAAAAAAATTGTGTTGGACAAAATAACTCTCCTAACCAAGATTTTTGAAAAAAAACCTTCATCCACCACAAATTGTAACCAGAAAATAGAATTATTATACCAATGAATCGATGTGAAAGATAAAAATCGCAGCAAATCGACAAATAAAGTGAGATAGAAATAAAATCAAGCATCAATTATTCTCTCCTTATAATTCAAGATTCTAATAAAATAAACTGAAAGATGCGTCCCAACATTTCTTTTGAGGATATGCAACGTCTCTGTAGAAGCAAAATATATTCTAACTTATCTGATTAGTAGATTTTTACAATCGTTTTTTAAAAAATCGTAAGAAATATTGATAAAGACATATAAATTAAGGATTTGTGTCAACGAAGATGTTTTTCTTACGTTGTAACTGTTTTTTTTTTTTTGCTTATAGCATTCTATATGTACAACAATTTGGTGCAAATGCTTAGATAATTATTTACTATAAATATCAAATTTATATGATATTAAATACACAAATAATCAATACATTATAAATTATTACATATTTTACCACGTTAATTTTAAATCATACTCAACGCATGGACAACTAGTTAATTTATAAATATAATAAAAAACCAGCACTCTAAAAATGGACACGTGGCTGGCCTCTTTATTTGACACGTGGCATTTAAAATTTCAAAAGACGCCTCTTCATTCATCTTCTCTTCCTGGTTTCTTCCCCAACAATATATCAGTTCTACGCTCAGGTCTCCCGAGGAATCTCGAGACTGAATCACGGCGGTGAAGGCAATCTGATCTTCCTCCAGGCCGGCCTATATATCCTCAGCCCGCCGCGCTGCGCCGCGCCGCACCCCTGTGTTCCCAGCCATTCAAAACAAGTCTCGCTTTCTCTCTATCTGGGAAATACCATGGTGAGCTTTAGATTCTCTAACAGATATTCGCCTTCAATCGTCTCTCCGTCTCGCCCTTTTTCAGTTTTAATCGCATTAGGGTCCCGATTTCATAGATTTTTAAAACTTTTGATATGCTATTGACTGGTATTATTAGTTGTATGGTCGATTTAGAAATGGCGACAGTTCCAGAACAATTGATTTGGGAGGTTCTTAAGACCAACAACTATTTCTTCGCGAAACAGTCTGGTTGAGGCCACGCTAAGGTTCAATATGATGAAGAGACCAACAATCACTGCAACTTTAACTGTCTGGTTTGAAGTACATGTCTTTTCTCTTGATCCTGGGTTAAATAGGGGATATGTTAACTTAATACATCTTGTTGATTGATAAGGTACATTAGTTGAAATTGAAAGGTAAAAAATTTAGAAAGTGTGAATTTCATTAGGATTTTCAAGTGTAAATTTGGAAGTAGTCTACCTTATTCCATTACGATATTTCTCAAATCGGTCATACTTTCAAGTTAAGAACGAAGATGTCGAGAAAATACTTTGATTTCTCATCTCCTTTTCTACTTTTTCTATTGGTTATTGATGTTCTGATATTTTTCAAACATTGCAGACATTTCTCAAATATGGAAGCCAAGGAATAAATGTAAATCCAAAGTTAGCAATGGTCTCTGCAGTTTTTATTGCAAGAGTTTCTTGGTGTAAATGCAAAGTTAGCAATGGTCTCTGCAATTTCCGCTTTAGCAATTATTTTACCTTCCATCTTGTGCAATTTCTCCTTTGTATGTCTCTCAATTTCTCGGTGTTTTACTATGTGCTTTTCAACCTCTCAGAGAAAGCTTGTACCATGGCCAAATAGGTACTCTATCTTCTCGAACCTATTAAATTGATGTTATGTTTTGAAGTAGAAGCTAAGCAATTTCTCTACCTAATACGAACAAAAATCATCTACTCTGTTTCTTGTTTGATGTTTTTAATGACTAATTGATTACCACACCACCAAGTATGCACTGATATTAGCCTATATGGTAATGGTTTTTACCATTCTTTGGCTTTCTAGGTTTCTTTGTGATATGTTACCTTGTGATATGCCATATACCCTTAGTTAATAAGAGGTTGAATGGTACTTACTATGTGTTTCTTCTATTCTCACTACAACAAAAATAGGCGCTCACGAATAACACTATGATAGGGGTATAATAGCGTTTTCATGAACGCTGTGACAGCCGGAGCTATCTTAGATCCCCCCATATAATAACTGTTTTCCCAATGCTACTATAGGTTTTCCTATAATAGCGTTAATGAAATGTTCCAACAAATATTTTTATAGCTCGTGTAAAAGGTTATAGTACGTTTAGTTGTAGCTCATTATTTATGTTGTGATATATTATATTGTAGCACTTTATCAATGTTATTTTTTCAATTAAATTTGATCTGTATTGTATATTTATATATATATTTTTGGCCAACAATATATATTAAAATACAGAAAATCCATAAAACCTATAAATGTCTTACAAACTCTAATCTAAAACAAATCTTTACAAAAAACATAAGTATTACTCCTACACAACAAGAATGCTAATCATAAGGATTTATGAGATAAAAGGACAAAGAGTAACAAACGTCTTCCTCAGTTTATACTTGCTCTTCTAAGCTTGCACTTCTAATCCTGTAATCAACAGACTCATCACATTTCTTTATCACGAAAACCAACACAAATTGTTAGAACCTAAGAGAAGAAGTCAATGAAGAAGAGGTAACTTGAAACCAGAGTTATAAACATTAGAAGAGCTGAGAAACGAAACAACAACAAGATAATTAAGTGTCAAGGATTGGTTGTGGTTTATACCTGAGAGACAAAATGGTTAAGGTTGGTGTCGGTTGGGTTCTCAATAGTTAGTGATATAGATTTCTTTGCTAATTTGTAAAACGATGCAGCACCATCAAGTTGCTACTTAGTGTTTCTAGAACAAAGAAGACTGAGTAGATACTCCAACCCTGTCAACAGACACCTCAATATAAGTTTTTTTTTGGAGAAAGAACATCTGAAGTGAATGGTTAACGTGTTAACAAAATACAAGATAAAAGCATGCACATATAAGTTTAAAAAGCTATCACATGCCTTTGTCATCTATGCATATGGTTCTCTGATCCTCTGGTGAATAGAGATGAGCAAGAGCAACTCGTCTTTGGATAGGCTTCTCTGACATCCGCATTAGATACAACATATGCCTTAGAACCTACAAAAGATAATCAAAGTACATAAATCTGAGCGGTGTGGCAGTGGTTTAGACATCAAGACTGGGTCTCGAGATGTTTGTTGTTGAGCTGCAAAAGAAATCAAGAGACAAGAGATAGTCAGTTTCTATTTGATTTGATATTTTCGGCTCCTGAAGTTTCTTGAAAGTGATTTGAGCAAGCATACAATGGTGAAGATACAAAGACAGATTCAGAGAGGTCATGTTGTTGAGATGTGATACGTGAGTACAAAGAAAAGTAGACAAAGGTATGTTAGAAGACTACTTGGGTTATTTGACGAGTTCCTGATGGAGTTAGAGACGTGTGGCTACCGCTAGGTGTAGAATTTCGCAATTACAGAAAAAAGTTTCAGTCTGAGTTCTAAGTTACTGATATTTTCAGATTTGAAAGGTTTAAACCGGGCTGAAACTAAGTTTAAACAGACTTACCTATGGTCTATGGACTGCGATTAAGCTCGACGAAGTCGCAGAAGTTACGACAAAGAGACATGGTCATGATTTCCGAATCAAACAGAGAAAAAGAAGTCAAGAGATTGAAGAGTTGTTTAGAGAAGAAAATGAGCATAAGGTCAAAAGAGTTACCTGGATTTTTCTGAAGAAGGTGAAGCGTGTAGAATCAGTAGCATTTGACGTGAAAAAATCATGTAGGTTTTTCATAGTTTGAGTCATCTCCTTGAAAGATTTCCTCAGTTTCTTCATTTCCTACCATTCGATTACAAGAAAACTAAATTACAAGCACTCATTGTTAAAGAAATATAGAATCTTAACTGCTTGAAGCATTATTAGTTCAAAGTTTTTATTTTCACAAGTAAGTAGAGAAAGGTACATAAATAACATAAGTAGAGTTTCAAGGATGAATAATTAAAAAAAATTCAACTTTCTAACCTTCTTCTCAGATGTCTTCTCATCTTCATCAAGTTCCAAATCATCCTCATCATCAATTTGCTACAAAAGGAGAGAGATAGAGACTGTTTTGTGGCACTTAAGAAAAGAGTAAAGTCAAAGAGAAAGATGACTTGTTAAGTTCCTGACCTTGCTCTTAGATTTCTTCTTGCGTTTCTTCTGATTCTTTACATCGGTCTGCAGCTCAGTCTCAGTTAAAAGAAAGGGAACAAAAACAGCATCAGACCAAGATAGCTCCATAAGTACATAGAGCATGGAATTTATATGTTGATGGGTTAAAACAGCCTCGAGCAATAAATATTTCTACTGATTCTACAGGGATTAATCTAGTCCTTATCTACTGGGTGAATCATGGTTTGCAATTTAGCTGGATTTCAAGTTTCTGGTAAGAAGTTGAAATCATCAAAAGCAAAATTAGGGGTTTCGATTTTCGCAGTCCAGAAGAAATTGGAGGTTTGTTTCAGAAAAGGGAAAATATTTTGAGATTAGGGTTTACCTGAAATCGGAGATATGCCGTGAAGGAAGAAGTCGGTGATGGCACCACACGGTGCTGAGATCCACCGGAAAATTGGAAACTGTCGAGAGGGTTTCCGTCGGTGAAACCAAAGTATATTTGTTTTGGCAAAGGTGCAGATTTGTGAGTTGTTGAAAACCAGATTTTCATCAAACCCGAGAAGAGAGGAAGAGAGAAGAGGAGATTGTAGAGGAGAGGAGATGAAGAGAGAACTCAGAGAAGAGGATATTTTTTTGTTGACATCGAACTCAGAGAAGAGGATAATTTCTCTTTTAATTTAAAAGGGATATGTTTGTATTTACAGCAAAACCTGTTGGGATTTTGAAAATATATTAATTTAAAAATATATTAATTTAGAGAGATATTAATTAATTGATAAATTATATTAATTTATAGAGATATATATCTGTTTTAGGTAAAAAAATTTTTAACAAAATTCAAATGATATTTTGTTCAAAAATTTAATTAAATTAATTTGTAAAAATAATATGTATTAAATTGAGATTATGATTTATATTTTTTATTATTGTAATAGAATAAATATTAACATCATAATATAATAGCTATTTAAAATTAATACACATTATTAATACAAAATTTAGAGAGAAAAAAAACATGGTTATCGTTCTCAATGTTGATGATAAAGTCAGCAACGATATATATTATGATACATTTGAAAAAAATTATGTGTACAAAATCAATTATCGTGTCTATAACTTATCATAAGTTTTGGATACCGAAAAAACAATCATAAAAGTTTGTTTGAGATAGTAAGTAGAATAAAAAGTTACATAAGCCAAAAAAATTATATATATATATATATATATGCATAATTATACATGATTATTAATTTATGATATTATTAGGACCATATTTTTACATGGGAATTTCAAAAAAAATATTATCTTATCATCTTATCGAATTTCGCAAATTTTTACATTGGCCCGACTCGGGACCGGGATAATTTATTAATTTATGGTAATTATTAATTTATCGAGTATTAATTTATAGAGGTTTTACTGTAGTAGGGGTGTGCAAAAAATCCGAAACTGAAAAACCGAAAAACCGAACCGAATCCGACCCTAATTATCCGAACCGAATCCGATCCGAAGTTTTTTAATACCCGAATGGATATTATATCTCTAAAACCCGAAAACCCGAAACCGAACCCGAACCGAACCGAAAACCGAACGGGTACCCGAAATATACGAAACATAAACAAAATTAAATATATTTAGAGTTAAAGTCGAATATGTTCATGAAGTTTGTGATTTTTAAAGTTTTTTCTTTGCTTTTTTTATCAATTCGGATATTGTGGATATATTTCGATAAAAATAACCAATTTATGTTATTATTTGAACTATTACAAATTTTTTTTTGTTATTTTATTTCGGATATTTTTGGATAATTGGAATAACAAATAATTAAATTGAACCAACTAAAAAGAAAGTGAGATAGTTATACATTTTTGGGTAATGTTTGAATATTTTCGACAATTTTTAGTATTTCGGATAATCCGAACCCGATCCGAACCCGACAAAACCCGAACCGAATCCGACCCGAAGTTTTATAATACCCGAACGGGTATCATATCTCTAAACCCGAAAATCCGAAATACCCGATCCGAACCTGAACGGATATCCGAATGCCCACCCCTAGTATTTAGGTTTTATTTTAGCGCAAAATGAAAAAATTGGCCAAGTGTTGCCGCTACATCAGATATTTTGTTAAATTTTTGGCTCCAACATCCAATTTCAGCTTCCTGCTTATTCATTTTCCGACTTATCGTTTTCCGACATAGCATCTTTCATAGCAGTTATGAAAACCGAGCTATCTTCGTGTGCTATCAATGAGCAATTTTCTTGTAGTGTCTCTTTCTGATTACTATTACATTGTTATACGTTCTTGAAAGTAATTCTTAAAATGGACTGTTATTTTTTGTGTTACCACTTCTCTGCAGTCTCATGACTGAAAATTAATGTTTTGGGTTTTGTAGCTTGCATACTTTGTGCTCAGGTTTTGCTTCTTCTTCGGTTTTGTTAATCATCCAGAGCACAAGAATAGACAGTTGATTTATCAAAAGTACATGACGGTGTATGTAGCATCATATTGAGGATTCAAAAGGAACTCTCCAATTCGCAAGCAGAGCCAAACACATCACCAACTGTGCTCAATTGAATGAGTCCGCATGTCAATTTTTTAGCATTTGCATTTTCTGGACTCTTTGGTATGTTGATCATGCCCTTCCTATGCTCACCTAAATTGGCCCGTGCAGCTGATCTTTCCTTCCTCCTAGAATCGTACGCTCTTTTGTCTTCCATTCCTGATGTATTGAAGCCTGGTATAGTTGCTTCCTAGCGTTACCTCTGCATATAAATTTGACTTCCTATAGATCACTCTGAGGCGGTATACACTAGATCTAAAAGAGGCTGATTACTATGAATCACTATATAAAGACAGTCAAGCGGAATTTAATATGTTAAGTACCATGTTCTATGGATTTCCACTTGCTTCTGCTCCTTGGTTTGTGTAGCAGAATTCTATTATTGACTGTGCCATGTACATTTCTGTTTGCAGGTATATTCAGGCTGGGACATTGATAAATAACTATGAACATGTATGTGATCTTCTCACCCGTTTGAGGCAGGTTAGTGGCATTTACAGTTCTCTGGTTCAAGTAACTACCCAATGCCTTTTCGGATAATGTAGATGTGTATGTTTGTGAAGCAATGGCCTTGGTTTATTTCATCTTGTTCTCAATCATGTTTGTTCTCGACTTATAGGTTCATGATTTTTTGTCCCTCTGTGTGTTTTAAGGTGTTATAGGTCACTAGACAGCACCTTCCTGGTTTATTTCAGAGCTGTGGACATGTTGAAAAAATCTTATTCATGAGAAAAGTAAGGAAGAAAAGAATCAACAAAGAGTGAAGACGGATTTCTAAAAAAACAAAAAGAGTAAAGACAGAGAAAAGAAGCAATGAAAGCTCGATAACCAAGTCCCTCCTGGCCTTTTTGCTAAAGCTACGAGCATATATTGTATCGTAAAGAATACCCTTCTCTGTCATCTTTCTATTGTCTCTTAAGTTACACATAGCGTGTTCTTTCTTGTGCCGTAAGAAAACTCGCGAAACGGAGTTTGACTCGCTAATGTAAAGAGATTATTGAATGAATGTGCCGGAGAAAGTTGTGTGAAGTATTTAGGACTTTGTACTATACGATTTTGGTCGTGTTCAATGACTGTTTCTGTAAATGTCGGGATTTTAAGATATGCTCAAGAAGAGAAGTTTTATTAGGTGGTGAAGATCAAAGATTTAAAAAGTAGTATTAGTGTATCATTAAAAGAAGGGGAAAAATGTCAAAAAAAGCTCGAACTTTAAAAAAATGGCAAAAAAAAACTCCAACTAAAAAAAATCCATTTTAAGCTCAAAATTTTATTGATTTTTTTCAGAAAATGGTAAAGTTTTGTTGACTCGGCCATTTTAGGCTCGACGTTAATAGACCATTACAGTGTTAACACTCTGTTAACGACATCCGTTTAGTCAAAACGACACCGTTTTGAGTTTAATAAAACGACGACGTTTTACGTGTTCAAACTTAACAAAATGTCGAAAAAAACTCCAACTTTCAAATTGTGGCAAAAAAAAACTCAAAGTTTTTGTTGACTTTTAAATAAAATGCTTAACTTTTGTTGACTGGGCCGTTTAGGACTCGTCGTTAAGTTTTCGTTAGCGGAGTTAACGAAACCTCGGTTTCTAACAACAGCCTAGTATTTTGAAGATGTTGCGGTGGTTGATTTGAGACACAATAACAACCTCGTTTATAAACTCTTCCAACTTGTCTTCGTCCACAACCTTAGACTTTTTAACCGCCACGAGCATACCATCATCGAGTATCCCTTTGTACATTGTACTTTGTTCACAATATCCAAGCACTTTGTCTAAACCGAAGCTCTCAATAGCTTTCTCTATTTCTTTGGAACTGAACACAATTGTTTTCTTTACATAGCCGTGTTCTGAAGCCAGTTGTTGGTGCAACAGAAGATCTCCATTGCGCTCAAAGAACTCTTTCCGACGCTTGATATTTCTACGCCTTTTAACGAATTTGTATAGCCAAATGCCAACACCTACAAGGAACACGCTCAAACCTATACCAACCCCTGTAAAATCAACCAAAGATCAACTGGAGGTGAACCAACACTATAGATAGTCTTGCAATCCGTGGCATAAATAAGGATTATAGCCTTAAACGGCCGAGTCAACAAATGTTAAGCATTTTGTTAAAAGTCAACAAAAAAATTTGAGCTTCTTTTTGCCACAATTTGGAAGTTGGAGATTTTTTCGACTTTTTGTTAAGTCTGAACACGAAAACGATGTCGTTTTAGTAAACTCTAAACGGTGTCGTTATAACTAAACGGATGCCGTTAACAGAGTGTTAACACCGTAATGGTCTATTTAACGTCGATCCTAAAATGATCGAGTCAACAAAACTTTAGCATTTCCTGAAAAAGTCAACAAAAAGTATGAATTTAAAATGAACTTTTTTAAATTAGAGTTTTTTTTGCTATTTTTTAAAAGTTCGAGTTTTTTTGACATTTTTCCCTTAAAAAAAGAGTATTTTTATTAGTTCATGAATTTGGGGACTGTCGGGATTGGAGAGGAAGGATTTGGAGGGCATGAAGTTGTTAGTAGAAGAACAAGTCGTAGTAAGCACCTTACTAAAATATCCTCGTATGTTAATTCACGGTAGGATAAGAAAACATTTTTTTATTATTGCTTTCGTTAATGGATCAATTTGTTCAAGGAGGGGATTTAGTTGAAACCACAATGAAACATGATTTTAGCTTAAAAGAGTCTCAATAACTTTGCATTGTACGGTAAGCCTCTTGGTTTAGAAAGACTATGGCCATTTTGTCTACAGAGAAAGAGAATTTCAAAGAAACCAAGAAAAAGATCTTCCAAGATATGGAAAACATAGCCCTTTAGGTTCTTTTTTATTGATTTTACGGTGGGAATAATAAAATTATATGATCGTTCTTCTAATTTGTTTATGTATCGATTGTCAAAAATTGGTATTTTTGAACTTTTAGATCAGAAGACATTCAACAAAATAGCACAAGAGACTATTTAAAAGAAATCTATAATATTTACTGACATATTTTCATAGCACTTCAGCAACTTTTAACAGACATGTTTGGTTTTTTTTAGGTTCGTGATCTTGGTTTTCTTGGGTAAAACTCATATTTAAATCACAAATAAATTTAAGATTTATGTAGATATATTATGATCTTGGTTTTCTTGTTTCTCAAGTGAGTTTTTTGCTAAGACAGTAGTTCTAATTAATTTACTTACTCTTCTATTCTCACTGATCAATAAATTATAATAATTGTAGTTTTAATTCAAATAATTAACATTACCATAGTAGTTTCAAATCGAATAATGAAATGACATAGTTAAAAAATTGTTCAAGTAACAATAAATATAATTATATCTACTACTAAATGAGATGAAGAAAATACATTTCTATAATCTATTGTACTAGAAAAGCTAAGAATGATTCAATTTAAATAATTTTTTTTCCTAATGTTAATTATGTGTCTTAAAAATTGCTATTATCACTAGATTTTTTCTTAAATTATTTATTTTTGTTGTCCAAACAAATGATTTAACTTTAGTTAAAACCCCACATCATTATAAATAAACTTGTAGAAGTTTTAAATCTTAAAAGTAAAAGATTTTGTAATAGATTAATAATAAAATAGAATAATATATATAATGGAATAGTCTTGTTTAGAGTTAAAAAGTCGAAGTAATGATTGCTCTAATCAATTTTTGAAGCACTCTACAGTTTATTAATTTAGAGAGTTATTGATTAATTGATAAATTAATAAATATATATTTATAGAGAAATATCTGTTTTAGGTAAAATTTTCTTTAAAAAATAATCAAATGAAATTATATTAAATTTTTTAATTAAATCTATTCGCAAAATGATATATTAACTCAAAATTCCGATTTATACTTTTGATTATTGCAATAGAATGAATGTTAACATCATACTATACTATTTATTTAAAAATAATACAAATTATTAGGTACAAACTTTAGAAAAAATGATTATTCACAAGTTTATGATACATATTGTGATATATTTAGAAAAAAATATGTGTATATAATTAATTATCGCGTCTATAATTTTTTACAATCTTTGGATACTGACAAAACAATCAGAATTTTTTTTTAGATGTAATAAGTAGAAGAAAACATCACTAAAGCCAAAAAGTTATATGTATATATATATATATATATATATATATATACATAATTATTAATTTACACTATTATTGAGACCATATTTTACATAGGAGTTTCAAAAAAATTATTATCTTATCGAATTTTGTTAATTTTTACATTGGTCTACCCGAGACCAATGTAATTATTAATTTATGGTGATTATTAATTTATGGAGATTTGACTGTATTTCTAGGGTCAATGATTGGATACGGTCTTAAAACTTGGATTAGAACAGAAAATTGCTATGGTTATGATTTTTTTATGCAACTATAAATAGGTCAGATTCATGCTCAATTAGTATAAATCAAACTATATCTTCTTTTGTTAAAAAAAAACTCCCTGGTAGAAAGAGCTTTGAAATGGGTTCCTCAAAATTGATGGTTACATGCACTTTTGTTGTTATGGTGGCCATTTCCTGTGACATTTTCTCTGGTATATGTTTCTTCTGTATATGCATTTTTTACTATTTCATATACAATTTTGTATCCCTTTTTTGATAAAATTGAGTATCCCATTCCAAAATTCTATTTATATATTTTTTCCTTCTAATTTTTTGTAGCAGAAATGGGAATTGGCGTACAAGCTGCTATTCCGACTTGTGGACAAGATTGTACCGAAAGTTTCTTGCCTCAAAACTGCTATAACCATTGTATTGGATTGTCTTATAAAAATGGCGTTTGCATTTTATCCGAAGGACTTCCTCCTAAAACTTCTACATATCGTTGTTGTTGTTCGTAAATTAAATAATTATTTTCGTGACATTATTAACTTCTTCCCGAGAGTTCTAGGGTTCCTTCTTCGCTACAGTGCGATTTGTGATCCGACTTGTTTCGGTCTTTCTACTCAAAATCTCCTCTTTTTTCACTCAGATCTACATCTTCTTCATCTCCTTTTCCTCAATTTCGTAATGGAACGAGAGGTTTGGCGCAATTTTCAACAATTAAGTCTTGGTTCAAATCAAGTTCCGATACAACTCCCGGATGAAACGAGACGTCGCACGGCTCTTAACAGTAACAGAAGCATAATGGTGAGATGTCTAAACCCTCAATTTCATCGACCCAAATGGATCAAGCAAACACTCCCTGGAGCATGGAAAATGGAAAGTCGTGTTTCAGGCCAAGTTAACGATGACGGTTCTGTTCAATTCTTCTTCACTAATGAGCACCATTTGATGACTGTTCTCGAAGGAGGACCATGGTCATTCAAGGATTGGATGGTTGTGGTTGATAGGTGGACAAATCGTCATTTTCCGAGGTATCTAAAAGACATATCCTTTTGGGTTCAGATTTTTAATCTCCCGAATGAGCATCGGAACATCCATACTGTTTTAGAAATTGGGAGTCATTTGGGTAGGGCTGATAAGGTCAATATCAAAGAACCAACAAGGGACAATCCTGCAGAAGTTTGGGTTCGGATTACAATGGATATTAATAGGAAGTTGGTATTCACAAGATTCTTAGATTTAGAAGATGGTAAAGATCCAATACTCCTGCGATTTGTGTACGATAAGTTAAGGAAATTCTGCAAGACTTGTGGATCTCTTAGGCATGAAAACACAAACTGTTCTGACGTAGTTGAGCAGCCTATCCTTCCAATCATCCAATATCCAGAACCAGTTAATCAGCATAGTCCTGAAATGCAAAATGAGGATATAGATGATACCGAGGAACAGAATGAGGAAGAAGAATATGAAAGAGAATTACAGGACGAAGCAATGCGTTATGCTGCTCCAGAACAAGGGTTACTTGAAGCTCATTCTGAATATGATCGTATTAAAGCAGCAACAGACAGTAACTCACCTCATGCTGGAGTTGGAAGAGATTTAACACTAACTATTAGAGAAGCAGGATCAAGTTCTAGCAGGGGTTCTAAGCGTAAAGCAGAGTTACCAGATGTTGATGATAGAAGTCCAACAAGCAAAACAAGAACTCAAGGTGAATGGAGTGAATCGGGTTTGGTGGTTTCCCCAAAACCACCACAGGAGCCATGAGAGCTATGCATTGGAATTGTCAGGGGTTGGGGAACCCTCTGACAATTCCACAGTTAAAAGATATCAGGAGACAGGTCAAACTTGATATCTTGTTCCTCGCAGAGACCAAAAGTAGTAATATTGATAAGGTTGTAGAACTGGGGAAGGAGTTAGGCTATGACCACAATTTTGTCCTTCCTTCTAATGGTTTAGGTGGTGGTCTAGCGATATTTTGGCAGAAGAATGTCAAATGCAGTTTTTTGGAGCAGCCTACTCTATATTACACTCATATGTATATAGAGGAGGGTCCAGCTGTGTATAACTTGTTGTATATATATGGAAACCCGGTAAGACAACTGAGAAATCAGCAATGGAGGAGATTGATGGGGCTAGCTGAAGCTGGTCTAATTATGGACAGACCAACAGTGGTTCTTGGAGATTTAAATGACATCAAATGTAAGGAAGAGAAGAAAGGTGGTAGAAGGAGAAGTGAAGGATCTTTTGCTCAATTCAGAAGCTTCCTTTCTGTGTTGGGTCTACATGATATAAAGATGATAGGGGGGAAATATACTTGGGTGGGTAGACGATACAAGCATGATGTGTGGACTAAGATAGACAGGGTGATGGCAAACTCTAGCTGGCAAGATATGTTCCCAAGAGCTTTTGTCCAAGCACTAAAATGGAGTAGTTCTGATCATAGACCTTTAGTGTTATCTACTGAAGAACAGAAATGGAAAGGGAAGAAATTGTTCAGATATGATAATAGATGGAGGCTAAATTCTCAGCTCAAGGAGGTTGTTACCAAAGTCTGGACTGATCAATGTTCGTCTATACCTCCTCAAGATTTTCACAAGGCCATCAAGAAATGCAGACATGCTTTAGCAGAGTGGAAATTTACACAAGCCTCACATAACTCACAAAGGAGAATTTATGAATTACAGGAGCTTCTACACAAAGAGTATGATTCTAATCCTTTAAACTTTGCTAATATTCATTCATTAAAAACACAACTTCTGAATGAATATAGGCTGGAAGAAGAGTATTGGAGAACAAAAAGCAGAGTTCAATGGCTTAAGGCAGGGGATTAAAACACCAGGTATTTCCATGAAAAAACCAAGCAAAGAAGAAGTTTTAATAGAATAACTTCTATAAATGATGGTGAAGGAAAAACCTGGTTTGGTGATAAAGATGTTCATAAAATCATTACTGGTTATTTTTCTAAAATCTACTCTGCTGAATATAGTGAAGGATTGGATCAATTTCTACAACCGGTTCAATCAAGAGTTTCAGATGAGATGAATCAAAGCCTCACAAAACCAGTGACAGAAGATGAGATTTACGAAGCCCTGAAGCAGATGAATGTTAACAAATCGCCAGGCCCTGACGGTATGAATGTAGGATTTTATAAGCAGAATTGGAATATAGTGAAAAAGGAGGTGGTTAGTTATGTTAAGCATTTTTTTGAAACTGGTAGTCTCAATCAGGAGATTAACCACACTCACATTTGCCTTATTCCTAAGATAGAATCTCCCTTAGAAGTCAAGGACTATAGGCCCATTAGCTTATGTAATGTAGCCTATAAGCTGATATCCAAAGTCTTAGCTGAGCGGTTGAAACCATGGTTAAATCATATCATATCAGAAAATCAAACTGCATTCATTCCAGGGAGGTTAATCACGGACAATATCCTTATCACTCATGAATTATTACACTCTCTATAGACTAGGAAGCTTAAAAATCCTTATATGGCAGTTAAATTAGATATAGCTAAGGCTTTTGATAAGATAGAGTGGAGATATATTGAGGCTACATTGAAGAAAATGGGATTTGCAGATAAATGGTGCCAATGGATTCTCTCTTGCATAACAACTGTGAGCTATTCAGTCTTAATCAATGGAACACCAGTGGGGAAAATTAATCCAACAAGAGGTATTCGACAAGGTTGCCCTATCTCACCTTATATTTATCTCTTGTGCATGGAAGGTCTATCTGCAAATATATCTAAGTATGTACAGGAGAACAAGCTTACTGGTTATAGGGCTAGCAGAGGTGGTCCAATGATATCTCATATGTTCTTTGCTGATGATTCTCTTGTGTTTTGTCAAGCAAAAGGAGAAGAATGCAGGAACCTAATAGAGATTCTATCACAGTATGCAAAGGTTTCAGGGCAAATGGTGAACTATCAAAAGTCTTCAATTGTTTTTGTAAAACATACACCATCTGCTGTTAAATCTGTAGTCTCTCAATTGATGGGCATTCAGAAAATGGGAGGCTTTGGAAGGTATATAGGCTTACCTGAGATGATTGGCAGAAGCAAGAATGATACCTTTGCATTCATAAAGCAGAGAGTGATGAACAAGGTTGATGGCTGGTATTCAAAACTCCTCTCACCTGCTGGTAAAGAAATTTTAATAAAAACAGTAGCTACAGCTTTGCATGTCTACTGTATGTCATGCTTTCTATTACCTGCAGGCTTGGCAGATCAAATCACAAAAGCAATCAGGAAATTTTGGTGGTCAGCAAATAAAGAGAGGAGGAAAATACCTTGGGTGGCCTGGAGAAAAATTGCAAGCTCAAAAAGTGTTGGTGGGTTGGGATTTCGAGATATCAGAGACTTTAATGTAGCATTGCTGGCCAAACAAAGCTGGAGGATTCTCAGAAGACCTGAATCACTTCTCGCACAAGTATATAAAGCCAAGTATTTCCCCACATCAACTTTGTTGGAAGCCAAAAAAGGAAATAACTCAAGCTATGCGTGGAAAAGTCTTTATCGAGGTAATCAACTCCTTTTGAATGGAACAAAATGGCTTATTGGTAATGGCAGTCAAGTAAAGGCCTGGAAATTCAATTGGCTGTCTGATCTAAAGCCTGCAGAAAGATTAAACTCTTCAGTTCCCATAGATTTAACTGTTTCTGAACTGATGTTAACTGATGACCTCAGGAACATCAGTATGGGATTCAGAAAAGCTTGATCAGATGGTTAGTGCAGAGGATATTCCTAAAATCAAACAAATCAGACCATCTGTTAATGGAGGAAGTGATCAAGTGATTTGGAGTGGTACAAAAGATGGTGAATATACAGTTAAGACAGGTTATCACTTCATTCATTCTTTGCAGTCTATTGAAATATCTCATGAGGAAAAAAAGCTTTTCAAACAAATTTGGTCGTGGAAAATTCCCCCCAAAATAAAGCAATTTTGGTGGAGAATAATACATAGAGCTATTCCTGTTGCAGAGAGACTGCAAAGAAGAAGATTTAGGGTGGATAGCACGTGTATGGTTTGTGGAGAAGATGAAGAAACGGTGAACCATATGCTATTTCAATGCAGGGTGGCAAAAGAAGTGTGGGAGCACTCCCCTGTCACTCAAATTCCTGGTAACTTCCTTTCTATTAATCAATTAGTGGATAACATTTTAATGCTAATAGAGTTAAATAAAGATAGAAGGGATCAGGATATGTTGAGATGTCCATTATTTCCTTTTGTGGGATGGAGAATTTGGAAGATGAGAAATAACTTAGTTTTTAGAGGAAAGAGAGTACTGATTCCAAATATTGTTAATTATGCATTGGTTGACTACAAGCAGTGGATTGAGGCACAAACTCAAGACATAGAATCCGAACATGAAGGTAGGAGTCAATATCATAAGACAAATCAACTAAATGCAGTGGATATAGGAAGCCAAAGTTCTAATCACTGCTGTTTAGTTGATAGTTCATGGTGTTCTAGTTCAGAACGAGGTGGAATAGCATGGCTTTTAATGGATGATAATGGAAAATATATTATGAGAGGTATTTCTTCAATTGATCCTGTACCAAACCCGCTTATTGCAGAGGCATCTGCACTGAGGGAAGCCGTTCAACAAATCAGAAGACACGGCTACAAGAAGGTTTGGTTTTATGGAGATTCAAAGTCTTTATTTGACACACTCATGAAAAGACTCAAAGGGGAACCAGGAGGTCATGCTGAAATCTTCATGTTCTGTGATGATATAAGGAGAATGCAACCTTCTCATTTTGATTACCACTTTGCTTGGGTCCGAAGAGAAGCTATCCAAAATGTAGATGCTTTGGCAAAATCAGCTAGATTATCAAACTCCAATTATGTAATATCTTGGTTAACTTGAATATTTCAGCTGTAGTTTTGTAAATGTTCTAAATTTTAATGAATTAGCTTGCCGACAAAAAAAAAAAAAAATAATTATTTTCGTGTTAAAAAAAAAAACATGTTCCTTCTTTTATAACTATAATAATAAAGTGTTATTTCCAGTGGGATAATCATACATATATGAAGGGAGTAGTTTTTGTAGTGTCTGGGTCTGGTTAATGGTGGTTGCAGTGGTTTACTTTGGGTCTTTGGCTCAAATTTCTTCCCTGTGTTCGTTCGTTGCCTGGGTTTGGGTTAGTAGTAGTAGATGGTAAAGTCTGGTTTTAGTATGATGGTTCTTTGGGTTTGTCATCTCCTGGTTTGGTTTAGTTTATGATGGTCCTTGGTAGATGGTATTATCTTTTAGAACTTTTTTGCAACAGAATGTTGGTGTTGGTGGACTTCAGATTGTTTGTTCAATTTGATATGTCATCTTTGCCTTTTGCGTTCTGGTTTTTAGGTTGTCTTATATCTGGAGTTTTGGTGTGGTGATGAGGTTTAGTGCTTAGGGTTTTGTGGGATAGTTTCTGGAGATTTTTTCGATCATTTCATCCTGGGTTCTTGTTCCTTGGTGTGCTCGTTTCCCAGTTTTCCGTTTCAAATCTGGCCATTTCTCTTTCGGCATAGGCGGTTCAAAAATTGGATATCTCCGCCTCGGTTTTGGGGGTTTTCACCATCGATGATTATGCCTTCCTTGCAATCTTCTCAACGAACGTGATTTCGTCTCAGGGTCTGGTTTGTCTGTGCCGCCTCGGTTGGCTCCGCACGTTGGACGTCGGAGCAGTATATGAGGGTTTGGTAGCACTGAATCCTTGGTTTATTCGGTCAGGAGGGGCTTCAATTCCGATTCGCTTGGGTGATACTTCTAGTCCCAGATTTGGTTTTTACTTGGTGTTCGTTTAAATCTTCTCTCCGGAACCTTTCGCCTTAGCCTTGTTATCTTATCGCTCTGTCTTCGTTTTAGCTTCGTATTCGTACTGGTATTTTCTATGTTTTATATGTGTGTATTTTATCGTTTCCTGAAGCTTGGGCTTCTGATTTCTGATTATCGGTCCTGTGATTCTGGTGAATCAGACTTTGTAAAATATTTTGTTGTATAAATAAAATCTTCAGATGAAAAAAAAAAAAAATCATACATATATGAAATTCCATTAATGTCAATTGTATGTTTTAAAAAATAATTTAGTCTGCAAGAAAATCAATAGTTGGACACATGTCCTTATTGTATATGCTCACATATATGAAAAGGGTTATCGTGCTTTCATATATATAATTTTTAATTAGTAGTGACTTATTGTATTTTCCATACCAAAAAAACAAAAACAAACAAATGGGCCTAAAATCTAAATAAATATGGGCCCAAACAAATTAAAGGGCCTACAAAATACAGATCTCTTCATCTTCTTCCTTGCACGACGGAACCGACGACGAGAGATAGATAACGCTCCCGATCGCGATTCCGGGACGATTCTGAGTGATTTCGAGCGATTCCGTTTCCGCTTCCGATTCCGAAGCGGGAGTCGTATCTTCACGGAAAATTCCGTGCTACGTAGCTAATTATGCTGCAATGGATGGGTGGATCGAGGCGGAAAGTGGCCGCTGTGAGTGACTTTTGCTTGTTCCTTTTAGTCATGCAATTTTTGTTCGGGATAATTCAGATTCAGAGGTTCATTATCAATTGTGTGCAGAGTTAAGCTCGGTGTGTTAGAATGATAAGCTTCATTTCTACTATAAACACAATTCATGAGTGTTATTGTTTCCAATTCAACTCCAGTTAGATGATAATTTGTTTTAATTCTGACTTGTTATCGTTTTTTTCTCGGTGTCTTTTGGGGGGGGGAATTCAGTCACACACGTCAGTCAAGAAGAGGTGTGTAATTTTTCCTGCTAATGAGATGTTTGGCAGTGTAATTTCCACTGATAAATGTCTTAGAGAGAGATTTATTGTTCACTTGTTTTCTTGTATCTTTGTTGAACCTCAAGGCAAAAGCAGTACTTTGAGCAGAGGAGGCAGCAACAGCATCAGCTCCCTGTTGGGTCTGAGAGCTGTACTAATGATAGAAACAATATTAATCAACACCCAAGAGAACACCAATCTTTGGATATTCTTAATTTGCTCAACTTGTCAACCACTACTCCTGAATGCAAACCGTCTTCTTGTCCAGAGACTGGTAAGTATATGCTTGTTAGGACTGACTTCCAGCTGTGTTCTGAGTGTGGCTTATTGTTTCCCCCATAATTGGAGTCATTTTTGCATTAAGATTCCAAAGCATGACATATAGTTCCATTTTGCTTTCTTCCTGTTTGTGTCATTTGTTAACGAAAGAAGGAATGGAAGATCTGGATGCTGATTTCTACATACTGAAGAACAACATTTCCGGAGTAGGTAAGGTCTCCAAACTCATGATCGATGAATTTGGTCCTCTTCTCTGCTCATGTTGTATGTGTGATGATGTAGGAAGTTCATTAAACCATAAAGCAGAACCTATTTCCTCAAAGAGGCAAGTCAGTTTTTCTTTGTTTTGCTTTCATGTAATGTCACTGCCCAAAATTTGTTTCTCAACCTGTGTATCCTCTTGATTTTTGTGCTAGTGGAACTGCATATCTTATAGACATTTTGATGCTTCACTGTCTTATAGGACTACGTTTAGTATCCCTGACAACCAGAAGAATGATTTCAAGAAAGCAAACACCACAGTGGATCTGATGGATGGCACAGAGCAGAGTAAGTAATCACGATAACTTAGCATGGGGTTAATTTTAGAAACTAGAAAGGTTTACTGTATTATCTTTTTACCATTCTTGTACATAGAGTTAGCATCTTGATCTGTCTGTTTCATTCTGGTTTGACGTCTCAGCCACTTTTTGGTAAATATGGGCATTCTATACCTTTTCAGAGTTATCTGTCTTTGATTTGGTTGGTGATGATGATCATACAACAACCAACCTGGAAGTATATTCTCCATCTGAGGCTCACGTGGCATTTTCAGTTGAAGGTATGTCTTAGAGATCAGAGACTGTTGGACAAATCTTAACTTTCCATGTGTACCTAGTCCATAATCAGTCTTTCAAACAAGATTTCCTACTATGCCTTTCCCTTCTGACTCGTAGTTTCTACATTTAGGATTGGGTAAAATAAACACGGAAACTCCGACTAATTTTCCACGACCATCTGACAGGTGAGTAGCATTCACGATATTGTTTGTACTGGCATTTGTTTTCACCATGTTTGTTTCCCCTACTATTTATTTATACTGTTTCCTCTAACATTATTCAAGAAACTTTGCATACCGGTGCTCCTCTCCATGGAAGGATACTGGTCAACCAGATACATCAAATGACTTTGAGAAGGAAGTGGTAACAAAGTTTCGTCATCTTATCTTTTAGCTGTCTTCCTTTCATCTCTAAGTTTTTTTCCAGGCCCAATACTTCCATCTTCTTCTTACAGGACACAATAATTGAAAGTAGCAAAATGTTCCAAGATGACAGCTGTTATATGTCTCCCGTCGGCATACATGCTAAAGATGGGGGCAGCAAGCAAAAAATGCGCACTTTCAGTGATCACTTGCAGAAACCATATATCAGCAACTCAAGAAGCTACTTCTGTGACGCTACAGAATTCAATGAAAGCAGGATCTCTGATGAAAACAAGTGGAACGGTAGTTTCTTATGCAAATGATTTCTTTTTTATATTTTCTTCTCGCACAACTCACCATCTATGCAACTGTTATTTTCTCTTAGTTCGTCACGACATGTCTTGATCAAAGCAGCATGTCACTTAGTAAATATAGCATAAAATGTAACGAACACAATTTCAGCTGGTGTGACATGAACTATGGGAAATATTTTCTGGTCTTAGATCATATGTGCATCTGTTTCTCTCTTTCCTCGTGAGATCAATAAAAATGTATGAAGTTGGTTTCTTCTTCTTACCTCATCAGATAAGTCTGCCTTTCTTGATGACGGGGAAGGCAGTTTTTACTGGAAGGACCAACAGCCGTGCCAAGAGGAAAGTTTTAACCTTAATTTTATGAATTATGGAAAGGATTTCACTGAGAGTCGCTCTTCTGCGAAACAATATGGGACAAAGAAGAGGTGCTATTCAAAATCTCAGTTTCTGTGCCTTTATAGACATTGCTTCTCTACCTTTTGACATATACAGTCTTGTGTGTGTAGGGATTACCTGGAAACGAGCTGGAGGTCCAACATCGAAGGTGGGTTTTAGTTCAACTAAATCAGGAATAATAGCTGCCTCATATATGCTTTTATCAAGGAAATGTCATTTGACCTTAGAAGTTTTATTCGTAGAATAACTAGTCTCTAAGCTTATGTTTTTTAAATTTTTATTCTTTCACATCATTCTTTGGAAGTTCTAAATCCTATCTCTTTGATTTACTTCACTTTCTTTCAGTATCTCTTAGCTTACTCTGTTTTTGGTGTTTGAAGTCGGAAAAATACGTATCTACATATTGCCTGGATTTACCAGGTTTTGTCTATTTACTCGGTATATCTTTGTTCTTCTTTCTTTCAGATTCACCAATTCGAATACCACAGCGTCTAGAAAGGACCATTGAACATCCTAATTTCGTTAAGGCAGCGTAAGTCAAATCATTGAAATTTACAAGCAGTTTTTTAAACTCATGCTGACTGAACTTTTTGAATATTAACACCCAGCTATTTCAAATCCCCGGAGAACTTTGATTTTGACAATGTTTTTGACCAACCGGTTTGGTCATCTATTGTACCTGAGGAAGATAAAGAGAGCCTTAGTTTGCGTAGGTAAGCATCTCGAGTATTTCTCTTTCTGATTGTGTTTCATATGCCTTATATATCCTGACAACATTCACTATTTCTGACAGCGAAGAATCTTGCTCGTCTAGTGCAGGTATTGATTTTTGTGACAGAATTCTTGTGAATCACTTATTAGGATTTTGCAAACATTTGTGTCTTCCTAGGTACTGAACCGTCACTATCCCTGAATCTTGTCAGTTTGGGCCAATGAAACCTCCATTTCACATTTTGAAACCAACACAAGACAGAGGAAGAGGGAAGTTAATTTGTTTTGCAACCTTGAAGACAAGAACTATCTGAATAATGACATTTTCCAAGAATCTTGGGAAGATTGGGATGTAGATGATCAACATTTGAAGAGAAAAGTTGGTTCTGGAAAGCAGGGCAGACTATTAAACCCAGGAAAGTTGAAATCTACCAGTCAGAAAGACTCCTCTTTCCATGGTGGACTCGATGCGCCTTACAATTGCTTTGCAGAAGGATTTACATCTGCAGGCTTAAGCTCAGGTTTATCTCATTTTTCCCCTGAGACCTCTTAAAAATGGCTTGTCCATGTGGCCTCATTGCAGAGATCTATATCTAGAACTGTACAATACTCATTTTGATCTCTCACATGAAAATTCCTTGTTAACCTCTGTCACAGTTATTACAACCGAGAGAGACAAGCCATATTCTTTCCTGAACCCCGAGCTTGGTAGCTCGCACTGGCGTCAATCTCGTGCCCCTGATTCTATTCCGAAAACATGGGTTCCCAAGTTTTCAGTAGGAGACACTGGAGATGATGATGGTGATCAACATGATTATGTAAACTCTTTATCACCAGACCATAAATCTAAACTAGCAGGAGACATCAGCGGTTTTGAGAGTGACACGTTCGAGCAAAGCAAAGAAGTGAGCCATCCAAAAAATCAGGGAGATGAGACCTCATCATCAGTTGCAAAGAGCCTCTCAGACGAAAATGAGTATGTACGGTGAATACTGTCACGCACTTGTCTGTATTCTTCACTAATATGTCTTTGCAATCTGTTCTCAAGGTTCCGCAGATTTCATAGTTAAATACAATCCTCCTGACACATGGAGAACTTTGCATTGTTTGTTAGATGTAACCCCAACAAGGAAGTCATGGAAGCTAGGAACCAAGGAAACAGAGGTAAATTGAAAATTTGTGTTTCCTATTATTAGAGTTCGTTACAATAAGCTAACGTATGATGAATGTTGAGAAAGGATCAGGTGAAAAGACAAGTAGAGACTCGTTCCAACAGATGATAATGCTGGAAAAACGCACGCTTCAATTCGTTTCTTTTAACAAGAGATTGCTCATTGGCTCTTTAAAAACTTAGGTAAGAAATTTCAAATCCATATATTGTGTCTTTATTCCAAGTAATCACTAAACCTGAAATCCAAAATTCATATATTTTCTTGGGCATATATATATATATATAAGTAATAAGCAACTTTTTGTATATTCTCATTGAACATGCATGCGTACTTATTATTAAAAAAAATCAACCATCTTGTTGTCCATATAGCGTTTGCGTTTTGAACCTAGCTTTGCATGCAGCCGTGTTTGTCACTACGCACGTTCTGTCTTTTGTGGGTCTATTAGTTCATGCATGAAGGCAAATATAATTCACATTAAACATGTTTTTGACCAAACTACTTCCTATAACATATAAAAAGGGTTCGTATCCTCATACTGGAAACTGGATATTGGAGTTAATACAGATAATAATGGTACTTTTTCGTTCAAAAATGTAGCTTACTTTATTGTTTTTTTTTTTTTAGTTCGTCAATGTTGCATGCTCTAAATTATATGGAGGATAATGAGATTCCTTCATATATTTAGTATTATTATTACAATTGTTACTTTAGTAAGAGAAAATATATAAATGTCTATTGCAAGCTGGGAACGTGAGCCCCAATTACAGCTGTGTGTATATGAGGAGGCATTATTGCGGTTTCTATCCGTTGATTGTTTTTCTTACATGCCGTCCTAAAAAGTCCTTTGGATGTTTCTTTATTACTTTGAAAAATATTATTGTAAATTAAATTAATAAGTTTCAGTGTATAAGATAAAGAATTTAATTTAGGGTGAATTAAGAAATTTGCGGATGTAGTTTCCTATGTGCGAACATGTCTGGTACGAGATTTGATAAGTTATGTTAACCAACAATGAGTCATGAGAAATTGACAAATCATATATGTTAAAAGATTTCACACGGCCAATTTACCGGAAAAAAAAAAATTAACATGGCCATAAACGTGGACTAAAAGCTCGCCTAATAATGATCAAACTTGAGAATTTAGCACTCTGTATTATAATTTATTTAGTTATCAACCAGAAAATGTAGTACACTTATCATAATATCAGATATCTAATTCAAACTAATCATTTGGATTGGGTGTATAAAGTCTAGATCCGAATAAAAAATACTTATTTTGGTAAGGTTGTGCTAGTTTCTTTTCTATGAATTTAAATGATCCGTGACAAAGATAAAAATAAAAATAAGAATCGAAATGATCCGATGCTTCCAGCAATTTTCAACAACTGATGTTAATATTCGAAACCTTAATTAGATCATTATATATATTCTTGGTACCAGCTAGATCGATGTCAATCATGATGCTATGGCAACACACAATATGGAAAAAAAAAAGGTACAGATTAGATGTTTTGACATGGATTTAAAAGTTCGGAATTTTCACGGTTCATTAAAAAAAATGTGTTTTGACTGTTATAGGTTTTTTTTTTTTTTTTAAACATGACTGTTATAGTTGTATTTCAATTTCAGTTTTATAATCGAGTTGTAATTGTATGATAATATGATGACAATCTAATCTAGTGGTTCGGACTATCCAAGTCAGTTTCATCAATTTAATTGTAAGGCAAAACAATTTACTAAAAGGATAAGGATAACGTGGCCCTGAGTTGATAATCTCTTCTGCATGGTAAAATCAAGAGACATATATTTGTATTAATAAGAAAATTCCATATATAGATATGAAAAATGCTAAATGGTAAAAATTCTTATATATATATCTTGCTGTCAATAAGAAAATTCCATATATAAATAATGAATTTTCCGAATCTTTTTAAAATTTTTTTAAATCGGATTCGGATATTTGCATGGACTCAAAAGTATCCGAATTGTTTTGCATGGACTGAAAATATCCGAGTCAATATATCAGCATGCATAATCGTTCTGATACAAATCTTGATCTTTTAGGTATCTCACAATACCAATCCTAAAAAAGGGTGAAAAGGAAAAAGAAGAAACTCAAGTCCTCAACGTGTATGTGTATGTGTATGTGTGTGTGTGTGTGTGTGTGTGTGTGACCGTGTTCAAGTTTCATGCTCCCCCCCCAAAAAAAAAAGTTTCATGCATGATCTTAAAAAGAAAAAAGTTTCCCATGTCCTTGATTTACAAAAAGTAAATAAATGAAAACATATATATGGAAATTTTAATCGTATATAGATAGATATCCAAAATTTACAGAGTATATATACAGTTAAAATATTAAAGTTTTTTTTTTTTTCAAAGTTAAAATATTAAAGTTGAATACATATAAATCAAATAGGAAAATTATGTCATCAACATGAGTAGTATGGAAAAACATATATCCATTTTTCCCAAATTATAAGATTCGTACCAACCCTAAATCATGTCTATAAATAAATATAAAACAAAAAAACAAATCTTAACACCAACACAACCAAAAGAAAAAAGTAAAAAATAACCCAAAAGTCTTTCACTTTCTAATCTCTGTGTGTTTCTTAGTTCTTACTTCGGTTTGAAGCGGCGTGTGTGTTTGTGTGTTCAAGTGTCGTGCATGCATTTTATGCGTTTTCTCTCTCCCTCTCTCTCTCTCTCTCTCTCTCTCTCTCTCTCTTTTCTTTGCATGCTCTCTCTCCCTTTCTCTCTAATCTGCTGACCCCATAATTTTTAATTTTACATCGAAATATTAAAAACCAAAAAAAAAAAGAAAACAAAAACAAAAAAATCACAAAACCTCGTTTGCTTCCTTCTTCGCCGTTTACAGTCTCCTCTCTTCTCTTCAATTTCGCCGTCAAAAATCTCTCTGCTTTCTTCTTTCTTCTTTCCGCCGTTTTCCCTCTGATTTCTTACCTCCTCTGATCTCTAACGCGACTTCGATTTGACCAACGTCGATGCATGTTTCATGACTAGTCTCTTGTTCAATCCACGTCGATTCATTCTTCCCGTCTTCTTAGGGTTTTGAGATTTTCGATTAGGGGAAAAAAACCAGGGTTTTGTGTTTGGTCTTTGAAAGTCAAGAATGGGTTTAAAGATGTGCATGAACGCATCTTGTGGTTCGACTTCTACTGTCGAATGGAAGAAAGGTTGGCCTCTTCGATCTGGTCTTCTCGCTGATCTCTGTTATCGTTGCGGGTAAATCTCTCTTTATTTCACTCTTCAATTTCAATTTTTTCAGTCTATTGACTTTAAAGTCTCCATCTTTACATGACCCGATTCGATTTCCTTATCTTCGTTACTCTTAGTTCTGTCTCATTGTCGTGTTCTGGTTTTTGATCTATAAATAGTACCGAATTAATACAGAGATAAGTGATTATTATGGTATTAAAAATATGATTTGATGTTTGATTGTGTCTATAGATCCGCTTATGAGAGTTCTCTCTTCTGTGAAACATTCCATATGGACCAATCTGGTTGGAGGGAATGCTTTTTATGTAGCAAGGTTCGTTTTGTGAAACTCTTGATTCCTTTTGGTTCTCTGCAATGTTGTGTCTGATTGGAATTTTTGTGCAATGACAGAGACTTCATTGTGGATGCATTGCTTCTAAGCTCATGGTCGAGCTTATGGACTATGGTGGTGTTGGTTGTGCCACCTGTGCTAATTGCCATCAAGTTAATTTGGTGAGTTTAGCTCGATTCGGCTCGCCTTTTTGAATATATTCGAGTTTTTTTTTTTTTCTTTCTAATGATTCTGTGTCCTTTTCTTTGCAGCATAAGAGGGATGAAAATCCAGGTGTATTTGGCAGATTAACAATGCAAACATTGGCAGATAGGCAACATATAAATGGGGAAAGTGGAATGAATATCGACGTAGGAAGAAATGAAGCAGGTCTCTTTTCTCAGCCACTGGGCCTGGGCGGAGATAAAAGAGAAGAGTTCATGCCTCACCGTGGGTTTGGTAAGCTTATGAAACCGGAAAATACCACCGCCGGGTATAGGGTGGACGCTGGGGAAATGAATGAATCGTCACCGTCACAGCCATCTTTGAACATGGCGTTGGCAGTAATTCCTTACAGCCCATCTTTTTCAACCGAGGCTGTTGACGGGAAGAACCACATTGGTGCTTCTCAGTCCCATATGCTGCAATGCTCTGCGCCTAGTTTACTGCAAAAACCTTCAAAATCTGCTCTTGCAACTCCTCCTGGGACTAGCAAGTCTGCTCAGCCGCCGCGGATTGGGAGGCCTCCTGTGGAAGGGCGAGGCAAAGGCCATTTACTTCCCCGGTATTGGCCAAAATATACTGATAAAGAGGTTCAGCAGATCTCGGGAAAGTATCCTTGACTTCAATTTTTTTTTTTCTGGTGATTTTTGCAATCAGTTTTATTCTGTATACAATTCTGGTGAGTCTATGTTTACCTTAACAGTATTAGTTTAAATTTGAACATTGTACCTCTTTTTGAGAAAACTCTTAGTGCCAGTGATGCTGGTCGCATTGGTCGTCTAGTTCTTCCAAAAGCCTGTGCAGAGGTGATTTTCGTATATCTATGGTGTTTTCCTGTGTTCTTCTCTTGTCCTTGAAATATCTTAAGACTGAAGTTGGCACGGTATATAGGCATATTTTCCTCCCATTAGTCAATCAGAAGGCATTCCTTTGAAAATCCAAGATGTGAGGGGTAAGGAGTGGACGTTCCAGTTCAGATTCTGGCCTAATAACAACAGTAGAATGTATGTCTTAGAAGGTGTCACTCCCTGCATACAATCCATGATGCTGCAAGCTGGTGATACAGGTAGCGCTCGGTACCCATATGAGTATTGTATTTGTTTTAGCTAAAGCGTCGTTATTTTCCTGGTATTAACATCAAATAGAGTCTGAATATATTGTTAGTTTTCTGTATTCTCTCATCGTGTGGCTTTCTTTAGCACCTTTTATTACTTTGTACAGTAACTTTCAGTCGGGTTGATCCCGGCGGGAAACTAATCCTGGGTTCCAGGAAGGCAGCTAATACTGGAGACATGCAGGTTGGGGTCTCTATGAACTGGGGTTTGAAGGCATGTGCTGTTTTTTTCTTGTTCTGCTTAGCTCCATTCTTATCCTGATCCTTCATAAACAGGGTTGTGGTCTCACCAACGGTACTTCAACCGAGGACACATCATCGTCTGGTGTTACAGAGACCCCACTGTCCATTAATGCTTCCTCTGGTCCCTCACAAATACCAAAAGAAATGAATGGTTTGCCTGAGCATTTGACCTCACCTCATGCTGGTAGTAGCTTGAAGAACAATGAGATTAACGGAGGCAGGATGTGTGATGATCCGCCACGGGTTAAAGAAAAGAAGAGGACTCGAACCATTGGGACAAAAAATAAGAGATTGCTTTTGCATAGTGAAGAATCTATGGAGCTGAGAGTCACATGGGAAGAAACTCAGGACTTGCTTCGTCCCGCTCCTAGTGCAAAGCCTAGCATCGTCGTCATCGAGGAGCATGAATTTGAAGAATTTGACGTAAGTGGTAGATTGTGTTGATTTTGAGTTTCATGTGATTAACTTTGTGCTCCACTGCCCTCAGCTAAGTTATAGTTCTTGTTAATGTTATGCACAGGAACCTCCTGTCTTTGGGAAGAGGACGATAATCACTTCAAGACCTTCAGGGTGAGTTCTTTCTCTCACTGCTTGAGTCAAAAAAATGATTGGCAATATATCTTCTCCTGTGATTTACTTTCATGCTTGCACTTGGTGCTTGTCGTCAGCTTGCTAGAAATTTACTAACATTTCTCTTTGTGGTCCAGTGAACAAGAACGATGGGCATCTTGCGATGACTGCTCTAAATGGAGAAGGTTACCGGTAGATGCTCTTCTTCCCTTTAAGTGGACATGTGTAGACAATGTTTGGGATGAGAGCAGGTAAGAACTCCCTTAAGTGTTTTCGTCATGGTCGTTTGAATCTAAGATCAACTTAGAATTGTTTTTTCTTTTCTTGAGGTCTGTAATTTGATATACCATTGATAGGTGTTCGTGTTCTGCACTGGAGGAGAGCCTGAAGGAACTTGAGAATGCTCTTAAAGTTGGGAAAGGTATGAAATCTATTATACCTTGGCCTCTTATGGTTCCTTCTCATTAGCTTGTTGCATTAGTGTGAGAGACTGCTTTAAGTAGTTGTACTGGAAGAATTTTATAAATGGGGTTTGCATTAAAGATTCAGGATACATGTCAATTCTTTGTGCTTGTTGTGCCGTTGTCATGTTTGGGATTTAAACAAATTACAAATTGTTGTACTTACCTGGGTATGTTTTAAGGGCATACAGATACTCAGCTTACTGAGATCTCTAAGTCTCATGACACTAACTGTCTGTAATTTATTTAGAGTACAAGAAGAGACGAATTGGGGAAAGCCAGGGAGGAAAAACTGAGCAAGAACCGTCGGGTCTGGATGCCCTAGCGAGTGCAGCAGTCTTTGGAGACACTCTAGGTGAGCCAGAGGTTGCGACCACGACCAGACATCCAAGGCACCGGGTTGGATGCTCTTGCATTGTGTGCATTCAGCCGCCAAGTGGGAAAGGTAGGCACAAGCCCAGTTGTGGCTGCAACGTGTGTAGCACCGTGAAGAGAAGGTTCAAAACTTTGATGATGAGGAGGAAGAAGAAGCAGTTAGAGCGTGATGGATCAGCAGCAGCAGATGAGGAAATCAAGGAAGCGAAACAGGGCGAGCCTGATAAGAATAAGGCAGACAAGGAAGGGAGCACAGGGAGGATAGATCTGAACAGTGATCCTTATAACAGAGAAGACACTGAAGCTGCGGCGGTGGAGAAAGATGAGAGTAGAAGAAGAGAAGTAGGGCAGTGTTCGGGCGTAGCTGAAGGCGGTGATGTTTTAGGAGTTACAGAGTTAGAAGGAGAGGCTGAGAAAATCCGTGAAGAGCCGAAAGGTTCAAGCTGATATGGAAAGACAAAAAAAGCTACTTGTCTTACTATGTTCTATAAGCACACCAAGAGGAGGAGAAGAGAGAGAGAGAGAGAGAGAGAGAGAGAGAGAGAAAGAGGTACAGTTTTGTGTTTGATTCTGTCATAATAGTTTAGGGAAAAATAAGCTTCTGGTTAAAAAAAAGACAAGAAGACAATGGCCATTTTTGTTTTTGAATGGTTTGTGGTGGGTTTGAGTTGTTTTTAGTATGTCTCCATCAATGGGTTTTTGTAGAAGGCAAAAATGGAGCTTGGTGCTTGGTAATGTCATACATATTTAACTGTAGTTACCGAATCTGGCCCATATTTAACGAGACCATAGTTACTATTTGAGTTGGGCTTCCACTGTTTACGGGCTGCTGATCGTCGGGTCGTAGACCGTTTGGGCCGCAGATTGAGGTCCATTTCCAAGAAAACTTGTTGTGTGTGTGTGAAGCCTGTACAGAAGCAATACAGAGCAAGGTGAACAAAGACTTCAATGGGTGAATAGGATCAATCAACAAGTGGATAGGATATAAGGGCTTACTTCAACCCAGTCACCTTCACTTGCCACGATCCTTTTTATGAAAACATCATTGGAACTGTAACCATATTCCTGCAATTCAAAGGAGACAATCAAATACATATTTACAATAGTGTATACCGCACAGGTTACAACATTCAAAAAGCAACAATTTTGAGTAGTGGCCTACCAGCAATATCGGAGGAGCCTTGAAGATTACTATATCCGATACCTTTGGCTTCCTGAAAAAGTATGAGACCTGGCCAACACCAAGGCGTTGTGCAATAACATCACGTGGTTACTCAACCAAGGCTTTTTAGAAAAAAGGGTGATAAAAGCAATAAAAAGAGGAGGAAGCAACATCACGTCTATCAAGTATCGCATAGTGAGGTAATGTCTATGTCTTTTAAAAATTTCATCGGTCTGTGCACAAGTGTTTTACACACAAATTGTGTTATGTAAACTCGACGTAAAAATGGATGAAACGGAGTCCTACAACGTTATGATTTTCAATGCCGTCATTCGACATGGACCGATGAGTACGAGCATAAATTACTCTCCATATTCTAATTTAGAAATTGAAGAGTAGGGGGCAAGTTGTTGGGTGTAATAAATTCACCTACAAGTCATCACTAAAACCCAATTCTTATATTGGAGGTTAAGCAAGGTTAATTTAGGGAGTCGGTTTGAGTTCGGCTATTGAACTTGTATGTATCGGGCTATATGTTAGCTTGGACGTCAAGTCTTTGTTTAGGGTTTCTTTGTCTTTATAGCCGTCGATAATAACAAGAACATATTCACATATTTACATGGTATCAGAGAGCGTTAAAATTCTGAGACCTAAATCGTTTTCTTTCTTCCTCTTGTTCGAGTTGTTTTGTTCTGTTTCAAAGTTTGAAACTCTTTGGTTCGTGCTCTTGTTGATCTTCGTGTAAGATCTAGCAAAGATGGTTGAAGGTGACGATATGTCTGGTTCTAAAATTGGCGACAAAGACGTTAAGAGTACGGAAGCTGTCACCCCATATTCTATCTAGCCTCTGATAATCCAGGAGCTCTCATAACGTCGGTGACCTTAACTGGTGAGAATTACAATGAATGGTGTTCTGAGATGACTAATGCTCTTCGTGCAAAACGAAAACTTGGTTTTGTTGAAGGAATAATACCGAAACATATTGCTAGTGATCCAAATCTCGAGTTCTGGCTTTCGGTTAACTCAATGATTCTTGGTTGGCTCCGAACTTCTATTGAACCTCGGGTCCGATCAACAATTATTTTATCTCAGATGCACACAAGTTGTGGGAAAAACTGAATAAACATTTCTCAGTGGGGAATAAGGTGCGTGTGCATCATATCAAAAGAGCAATTGGCTGCGTGTCGACAAGATGGTCAAGTTGTGATTGACTATTATGGACGGTTGTCCAGGATGTGAGAAGAGCTGGATATGTACAAGCCTTTGCCACTTTGTACATGTTCCGCGTCGACTGAATACGAGAAAGATCATGAGGAAGAGAAGATGCATCAGTTTGTGATGGGTTTAGATGAAGCTCGTTTTGGAGGATTGTGGCAAGCTATTATCTCATCGGATTCTACTCTTGATCTTGGTGAGATCTATGCAAAGGTAATTCGTGAAGAGCAACGCCTCAACAAAGCAACAGAGCGTGATTCTCAACATAATGCAGTGGGATTTGTTGCTAAGAGAGACTCGTCTCTTGATCAATTGGGTTCACGATCTGGTTCGAGCAATTCTGGAGGTCGAGTTTCACAATGTACTAATTGTGGACGTAGTGGTCAGAGAAGGTGAACTCTTGGCAGTTAGTTTGGTTTTCCAAATTGGTGGGAAGAGAGATCACAAAATAGAGGAGGATGTGGAAACAGAGGTACGACTAGAGGCGGTCCCGGTCAAGAAAATTTCAGCAATGATTGCAGCCGAAACTCGAGCACTCGAGTAATGAATGCTCATGCAACCTCCTCAAATCAGTCTTCATTCCCAGATTTTTTGCAAGAACAATGGAAGGCGCTTTCTCAACTTATCACCGAGAGAGCTAATTCATCTTCTGATAAACTCACCGGTAAGAGTATACATGGTGATCTCATACTAGACACGAGAGCATCTCATCATATGACGGAGAGCTCTCGTTTCTAGTGAATACATCGAGTATTCCACCACGTCCTGTTGGGTTTACAGATGGGAATAAAACATATGCAACTCACACTGGTGTTTTTCCACTAACCGATCGTATCACTCTTACCAATGTGTTGTTTGTTCCAAATTTGAATTGCTCATTGATTTTGGTGTCCAAGCTACTGAAGCAAACAAACTGTTTTGTTCTTCTAACAGATACGTTGTGTGTTTTACAGGATCGTTTCACGAGGACCCTGATTGGAGCTGATAAAGAGAGAGATGTGGTTTATTATTTTCAAGATGTTATGGCTGCAAGGGTTCATCGAGTTGCTAGTCAAGTTGTTAGTTCGGCTGATCAGTTTCGTTAGCACCAGAGGCTAGGACATCCATCGTTTTAGGTTTTGGAATCACCTATGTTATCTTTTGCGAATAAATCTATTGACCCTAGTCCTTGTGACACTTGTTTTTGGGCAAAGCAGACTAGACAAGAGTTTTATGATAGTTTAAATAAATCAAATGAGTGTTTTGAGTTGATTCATTGCGATGATTGGGGTCCCTATCGCACACTCGCTTCATGTGGAGCTTTTTATTTCTTAACGACTCTAGACGATTTTTCTAGAGCCGTATGGACTTATTTTTCTAGAGAAATCAAAGGTTCGTACGGTACTTCAAAACTTTTGCACCATGACGGAGAAACGATTTGGTAAAATAGTGAAAGTGGTTCGGAGTGATAATAGAACGGAGTTCATGTGTCTCTCTCGTTTCTTTCGGGAAAATGGCGTTCTTAACCAAACCTCGTGTGTGAATATTCCATAACAGAAGGGATGCGACGAAAGGAACCATCGACACATTCTTAACGTGTCAAGGGCTTTGTTATTTCACGGAAACTTGCCCACTAAGTTTTGGGGTGAATCTGTCATGACTGCAGCTCATCTTATTAATCACACTCCTACAAAGGTTTTTAATGGTTATTCTCCGTATGAAGTTCTCCATGGGGAGAAGCCATCATACAATTATCTTAGAGTATTCGGTAGTTTGCATTACACACATTATCGGTCTAGAGACAAAGATAAGTTTGGTGCACGAAGTCGTCGGTGCATATTTGTTGGTTATCCTTCTGGTAAGAAAGGTTGGAAAGTTTTTGATCTAGAGAAAGAAGAATTTCTTACTTCTCCAGATGTAGTGTTTTATGAGAATGAATTTCCAATGGCAACATCCCCGGTTTCTTTGTCTCTCTCTATATCTTCGTCACCATTGGGTTTCCTTGATGAAGATTGGCTAATAGAGCCAATTACGAGCTCTAGTGAAAGGGGGAGGTCGACCGTGGCTGCTACTCCACTAGTTGATTCTGCACCAGCCCCTGTGTCACACACAGAGATTCGATTGTGTCAAGCAGCGATGCTGCACTAGCCCCTGTATCAGACACAAACACGACACTGTTAAATAGTGATTCAGAATCACCTACATTTGTGATCGCCACTGAATCGCCTCATGTTTCGGTTGAAGTTTTGGGTTGAGGACATCGACCAAGTCATCCTCCAGCAAAGTTTAAAGATTATGTTGCTCATACTGCAGTTTGCAATGATAAACGCCATCTTCCTCCGCACTGTCTTCTCTCATCGTCCTCTGAAACCAATTCTGGTAAGACACCTTATCCTATAGATGATTATGTTTCTGATCTTGTTTTCTCACCATTGCAGCAAGCTTTTCTCGCGGCGGTCACTGCTAATGTTGAACCCAATCGTTATTTGAATGCTGTTAAAGATGATGTTTGGCGTTGTGCCATGACACATGAAGTTGTTGCTCTTGAAGATAATTATACGTGGGATATTGTTTCGTATCCGCCTGGTAAAGTTGCTATTGGATTGAAATGGGTTTACAAGATTAAATACAATGCCAATGGAACAATTGAGAGATACAAAGCTCGCTTATTGGTGCATGGAAATAAACAAATTGAAGGAGAAGATTTTGACAAAACCTTTGCACCGGTGGTGAAGATGAGTACTGTTCGTGGTCTTCTTAGTCTTGTTGCTGCAAAAGGATGGGAATCCATCAAATGGACGTCCATAACGCGTTTCTTCATGGCGATTTAGATGAGGAAGTATACATGAAACTACCTCCTGATTTTACGTATTCAGATCCTACTAAAGTTTATCGTTTGCGTAAGTCATTATATGGTTTTCGTCAAGCTCCTCGTTGTTGGTTTGCCAAACTTTCCAAGGCTCTTTTGGAGTTCGGTTTCGTGCAGTCCTATTTAGATTATTCTTTGTTCATGTTCACTCGCGATGACACTGAGATTCGTGTTTTGATCTACGTCGATGACTTAGTGATTGCAAGTAATAATCTCGACAAGCTTAACAAATTCAAGGCGTATTTGGGAGACTGTTTTCATATGAAGGATTTGGGAAAGCTCAAATATTTTTTAGGCATTGAAGTTGCCCGTTCTGAAGAAGGTATTTTTCTCTCCCAACAAAAATACATTCTTGATATTTTTGGTGATACCGGTCTCCTTGGTTGCAAGCCAGCTTTAACTCCTATTGAGCAAAATCACAAGCTTGCTTATGATGATAGTCCATTGTTGAAGGATCCTACATCTTATCGGAGACTCGTTGGCATTTAGTGTATCTTTGCATCACACGTTCGGAGCTATATTATTCCATACACTTATTGTCACAATTCATGAAAGCGCCACGTGAAGGTGATTGGTATGCGGGGTTACGAGTTGTTCGCTTCATCAAAAGTTCTCCTGGACAAGGTGTTCTCTTGAAATCAGATAGTAATCTAGAGTTTTCTGTGTATTGTGATGCCGACTGGGCTTCTTGCCCGCTTACTCGTTGCTCGTTAAGTTTGTATGTTGTGCTTCTTGGTAGCTCACCCATTTCATGGAAAACTAAGAAGCATGACACGGTTTCTCACTTTTCCGCTGAGGCCGAGTATAAGGCTATTGCATCTGCTACCCATGAGATTAAGTGGATTATTCCGCTTATGGAGGATCTCGGTGTTAAGGTTGTAGAAGCACTGAAATTCAACACAATATTTCAAGATCAAAGAAAGGAGAAAGAACCAGTCTGTGTCACACAAACTTGCTCTGCCAGCTGGTGTGACATGTGAAGGGCAAGTTGCTACTTGGTGCAGAGGAGCAACTCAAAGAATAAAGAGTTGACATTATGGAGAAAGGGAAAAAAGGTGAAGCATGGCGTCTTGCTTAAATACGATGGGACTTATGATACAGTGATTCATTTTTACAACACAGTCTTCTGTCTGCTGGTCCGAAGCATATATGAGAGAGAAGACGGTGATATAAAAAGAAGTAAAATAAGGGTTCATGATGTTAGTTCTGCAGAAATCAAAAAGGGAGGTTTTCGACTAGAACTCATTAGGTTGATGGGTGGTGAGAGGCATTCTCAATTGTGAGGCATTGAATTCTCTGAGTGTGTGTGATTACAAAATAAGGGTAGACTAGGTAAAGTCTTGTGAACGAATAACTTGTTGTGAGTTTGTATTTTCCTAGGTAGTTAGGATTGTATGGCTTCCAAAAGCAATTTGTGTTCTAAATTGCGCATATGAATAAAGTGATATTCATGTGATTGATTCAACTGTATTGTTCTCTATGTTATTCAATTGGTCTGCTATATATTTTTTATTTGGTATTAGAGAGGATCACCAAACATAGGACCTCTTGCTGGTTCTAAACAGGTGAAGATCGCGTAAAGGACCGAGAAACCTGATGGCAACGGTGTTGACCGTGTCATGTCTGAAGGTTCAAATATGGAAATCGAACATGAAGTGGTAAACCATGTTGCTTTCATCACTACCACAGTAGACTGCAAGACTCAAGAAGAGTTGGATTCAGATGAAATTGGTGAACCAAAATCCTCTGAAGACTATCAGGGGTTATTTAACCTCTGGACTCAACTAAGCATTGCGAAGATCAAATTAGCTCAAGAAAAAAGAAAATCTCATCTCTCTCAAGGAGAAACTGGAATTGTGTGTTCCTCAACCCATGCGTCCTGAGAAAGGGAAAGGTCATTCAAAACTTACAAAAGAACACAATGTCCATTTATTACACACTGAACCCCGCAAGGAGAGAGAAGATGCTAACCTTGGTAAAGCATGCCTAGCTGAGAAATACAAAACTACTAAGATGCTGAGTACCTGCGTGAACTGGCTGGACATCACTCAACCGAAAGATAATACCGATGATGAAACTAAACTCAATGTCCCTGTTGGACCTGCGTTGAGCAAATCTGTCATTCAATAGGGGATATCTACCCGTGAAACATTTAAGGTCAAATGGGAAAGAAATCGAATCAACAAAGGGGTGTTTAAAGGTTGTTTTCACTGTGGTAAAGTGGGACACATGTGGGACCACAGTGAAAACAACGCTTCAAACAAAAGAAGAGAATCCAATAGTTGTGGAATCTAAAAAAAATGTTGGATCTGTGTGGCTGCTTAAGAAGGATCTATATCTTCATAAAATCACAGATTAAGACCAACACAAAAATTAAGTATCTGAAGTTGAACTCCTTATATAATCATGGATGGGTTAGCATTGAAGCGCAAGGGAATAAGGAGTCTTTGGAAGCCAATGTTACCTACACGACAACCTCCTCTAGGGATGGTCAATCCTGGTACTTTGACAACGGCTGTTCAAGACAGATGACTGGTGATAGGGAGAGCTTGATAAATTTCTTCTCGGTTTCTGGTGGGAAGGTCACCTTTGGAGGTGGAGGTAAAGTATGTATTAAAGGCAAAGGTCAAACGTCATGCAATGACTCAAGCTCAGCTCGCTAACTTCTACTTGGTCGAGGGCCTCAAGGCCAATCTTATCAATATTAGCCAGCTGTGTGATGAAGGGTTAAAAGTTGTGTTCACTAGTCATGGGTATGAGGCTCTAGACAAACAGGAATATAGTGTGCTGAGTGACGATCAGGAAACAACTGCTACATCTAGAAAGACTCTAATGTGTGCATGTCTGTGATGAGTTCTGACTTGGAATTGTGGCACAGAAGGGTAGGGCATATGAACACAGAAAGTATGGTCAAGGTAGTACATGCTGGGATTGTTCTAGGAATCCCAAACTTGGAAAACAAGACTGACGCAACAAGACCGTCTTTGTAGCATCTTGGCTGAATTGGAATGAACCTGGAGAGACCCAGTCTGAATCTAGGTCCAAAATGACATTAAACCCATTAATAAAATGGGTTTAATGGATTAATGGACCTAATTTTAATATATTGCTTAATAGGACATGTCCATTTATTAGTTGGCCTATTTTACTTAGAAGTACTATATATAGTTCATTATAATCACCCAAAACGGGGGATCGATTCATTTTGTAACCTGAACTTAAGCAAAAACAGCAATAAAAACATATTTTTGACTTTTACTTTGTGATTCATATTCAGAAGACTCAGTTCTCCTTTCAACCCTTGACAAATTTAACTGTGTTGGATCCGCCGTCCATAGTTTGGTGCCGTCTAAGGGGACTTGAGATCTTCTTACTCGAAGGAATCACTTGGCAAGCAACCTAAGCATGATGACTAATCAGTGCGGCGACACACCTGGCGACAAAGACGCAGAAGCAAACCTCGTGAGAAGACATCGTCAGGAACGACGACGCCGGCGATAACGACGCTGAAACAAGTCTCGCGAGAGATGTCACAGAACGTCAACACGGGCGACAAAGATGCTTTAACCAATCTTACTCGAGACGCCGCGCGCAACGCCCATGCGACAGACGCGACCCCAGCACTCAAGGTCATGAACCAGATCAAGACAATGATGGATACGCGTCCAAGAAGTCGAAAGAGCAGGATAAACTGAACTCCACAGTGGCCGAGCAGCTGGACGTCTTTACCACGGCGAGCCGACTTCGAAGCGGCGGCCGAGATCAAAGCATGCTGAGATAACTAGGAGGGCGACTGAACCCAACAACTCTCTTCCCAGCACCGGATAACGCACCCAGGACTCGGACCTTTCTGCCATTACATCGCACCTCAGAAGTTGGACAGGCAAGCCGAAGCGGGCGAGAAGACGGAGCAGCCAGGCGTAGGGCGGTCGACGTTAACATGTCATTAATCTTGACGAGGACATGGCAACCGAGTAGACCCAGCCAGGCGTAGGGCGGCCGACGTTAACTATGTGAGGCGCGTGGGAACTAGACACACAGAAACAAACCAAGTCAGGACAAACCAAGGCGACAAGGAGATTGAGCGCGACAACATCAGCGATGCAGACCTCCTCTGGATTCAGCGGCTCGACGATCAGCATGACGAAATTATATGAGCTCAAAAGGCAGAGATGGCCGAGATGCGTGCCAAGATGGATCGAGCAGCCGAGGACCTGAAGGCGGTTCAATCCAAAATGCATCAAGCCACGAACAAGGCTTCTCAGCTCGACCTAGTACTCGCAGAAGCGCAGAACACCTTGTTCAATACTACGATCATTAGGGGACGTGTTTCTGATCTGGGGAAGATAAGGCTGCCAACCTATGAAGGCAAGATTGGCCCAACATATCACATTACGGCTTTCATCATCGCAATAGGTCAGGCTAACTTCAAAGAAGAGGAGAAGGATGCGGGCCAATGCCTTCTGCTCGTCGAACACTTGAAGAGGCAGGCTCTACAATGGTTATTCCGACTAGAGCGAAATTCCATTGATAACGTCAAGCAGTTGACAGAGGTTCATGAAGCAGTATGCCATGTTCATGGATCGCCAGACCGAAGATGTTGATCTGTGGACGTTGAACCAAAGACCAACTGAAACATTGCGAAACTTCATCGACCGTTTCAAAGCAGTGTTGTCAAAAGTTCGAGGACTAAGCGACAAGGGCGCCATCCAAGCCTTGAAGAAATTGCTCTGGCACGAGTCAGACTTTCGAAAGAAAATTATGTTGAACCGACCTTTAACGATGTAGGACGCAATGCACCGTGGTACTGAGTTTGCAGCAAACGAGGAAGATATTAAAATCTTAGCTCAAAAGTATGCAAAGACCAAGCCTGCAAACCCACCCCGCACGGCGCAAACACAAAGTCAAACTGGAAAAAGAAGGGAAACCAAAATTCAGGCTTCGTGCAGCATGAAAGAGGCTTCAAAGGAGCACATAACTACCAAATAGACTGGTCTAGGTACAGCCGAGGCCGAGGCCGTGGCTGAGGAAGGAACAACACTTGGATAAGAAATCATAGTTCATATGATGAGACAACATACTGTGAATTCCATCACGGTGCTGGGCATTCCACCACAAACTGTCGCGTACTGGGGCTAAAACTCGCGGTGAAGCTAGCAGAAGGGAAGGTTGGTGGCAAGATTAGCATTAAAGACTTCGAGACGGAAGTCAACACTGATAGGCCATATAGAATAAATGCCGATAATCAAAAGCGGGGAAGAAAGGACGATGAACCAAGACAACAAATAAACATGATCATGGACGGATCTCATTACTGTTCAGACACAGTCTCGTCTATCAAGGCATTTCAGCGACGCGCCGAGGTCAGCATCAACTTCGCAGCACCTTCCCAATTCCTAAACGACGTGATGGCGTTCGAAGAAAAAGAGACCACTGGGATTGATCGACCTCATGACGACTCTCTCGTGATCGAACTAATCATCGATAGTTGCGACGTAGCACGAGTCTTGGTAGATACTGGCAACATAGTGGACGTGATCTTTTGGGATACTCTAAACATGATGAAGATTGACCTATCTATGGTCAAAGCTTTCCCTAAGCCTCTGATAGGCTTCTCCGGAGACACGACGATGACGCTAGGCCCAATACAATTACCCGTCCAGGTTGGCGGAGTCATGAACGTAGTCGAGTTCTCGGTGGCAGACAACCTAGCAATTTACAACGTCATCATGGGAACAACGTGGCTAAACTCCATGCGAGCAGTGGCTTCGACTTACCACCTCTGTCTAAAGTTTCCCACCCCGCAAGGAGGAATAAAGACAACCCTGGGCAGCCAGAAAGATTCGCGCATATGCGTCTTGGCAGAACATAAGCACCGTAAGAAGATGAAGACAGACAGGGAGCCGGTGAAGGAGCTCTCTAAGCTTTTATAGCAATTACAAATCGATGAGGATCGCAAAAAAAGAGGGAGCCAGACCAACATGCGATCTTTTCATATCGGTCTGTATTGATGAACACAATCTGGAGTGGTGCGTAGAAATTGGAGCAAATCTTGAACACCAAATCAACGAAGAATTCATATTATTCTTGAAAAAAACATTCACACTTTCGCATGGGCAGCAGGAGACATGCCAGGAATCGAGATCAACATAACAAGTCATGACCTAAATGTCGACCCAACTTTCAAGCTGGTGTAGCAGAAGCGACGCAAGCTTGGGGTTGAACGTGCAAAGGCAGTCAACGACGAGGTAGAATAACTTTTACGAGTTGGATCAATCGCAGAAGTTAAGTACCCGAACTGGCTTGTCAACCCAGTCATTGTCAAGAAAAAGAATGGAAATGGCGAGTTTGCGTGGACTTCACTAATCTAAATAAGGCATGTCCAAAAGATAGCTTTCCTCTACCGCACATTGACCGACTGGTCGAAGCAACCGCAGGAAACAAGCTCTTGACATTCATGGTGCCTTCTCGGGGTATAACCAAATAATGATGAACCCGAACGACCGCGAGAAGACAGCCTTCCGGCCTTAAAAACGCCGGAGCAACCTATAAACGCCTGGTAAATAAGATGTTTGCTGACCAACTCTGAAGAACGATGGATGTCTACATAGACGACATGCTAGTAAAGTCCCTTGAAGAAAAAGACCATATATCAGACTTAGCGGGATGTTTTAAACAACTCAACCTCCACAACATGAAATTGAATCTCGCAAAATGTAGGTTTGCGGTCACATCCATCGTCTACATCCTCGGATACTTAGTCACCCACCGCGACATAGAGGCGAATCCAAAGCAGATTGACGTCCTCATAGAGATCGCTTCGCCAAAGAATAAGCGAGAGGTGCAAAGACTAGTAGAAAGAGTGGCTGCACTCAACAGATTCATTTCTCGCTCTACCGATAGGTGCCTGCCATTCTACAACGCCCTACGCCGGATGAAACACTTTGATTGGACGAAAAAATGTGAAGAAATCTTCCAGCAATTAAATAAGAATCTGGCTACACCTGCTGTTCTCACAAAACCAGTTGAAGGAGAGCCACTATTTCTATACATAGCAGTATCACTTACGGTAGTAAGCGACGTACTAGTTCGAGAGGAACGAGGCGAGCAAAGGCCTGTATTTTACTTTAGCAAAACCTTACTGATGCAGAAACAAGATATCCTCAAATGGAGAAACTGGCACTGTCCATCATCATGTCTTCCCGAAAACTAAGACTGTATTTTCAATCCCACACGATCGTGGTTTTGAGTACGTTCCCGCTGCGATCAACCTTGCACAGCCCAAGTCAATCTGGTAGGTTTGCCAAATGGACTGTTGAATTAAGCGAATACGACATAGAATATCGCGGCCGATCCTGCGCGAAATCTCAAGTACTGGCAGACTTTTTGATTGAGCTTCAGGAGTAACACAATAACACCACAAACAAAGGTTTCACTTGGCAACTTCAGGTTGACGGTTCATCATAAAAAAGTGGCTCTAGAGTCGGTATATGTCTGACATCGTTGGTTGGCGAGATACTCGAGCAATCTTTTCGTTTGGGTTTTCGAGCATCCAACAACGAGGCTGAGTATGAGGCCCTTATTGCCAGTATGAAACTCGCCCAGGGACTTAAGATCGCCGAGTACACACATTTTGCGATTCGTAGTTGGTTGCCAACGAATTTAGTGGCGAATACGCAACCAAAGATGACCGCATGGAAGCTTACTTGAAGGTAGCAAAAGAGTTGCCTTCGCAATTCACAGAATTTATGCTTACACGAATTCCAAGGGGTGATAACACCAACGCTGACGCACTGGCAGCCCTCGCCTTAACATCTGACAATGACTTGAAGCCTATCATTCCAGTCAAGTTTATCGAACACCCCAGTATCACTCTACAATAACTGGTCAATGTCCTCACCCGATCTCAAGTAGCCAAGAAAGCAAAAGAACTAACAGAGAAAATTGTAAACGGAGACGATGTAGATATAGGGAGCCGGTCAACGAGCCACCGCCTGTTCGGAGAAGAAAACGGTCAAGACACTTGGTCGAGTCTTCTGACAAAGAAGAAGCGCAACCTGAACTGCAAGGACCAATACCAATGGAAACAGACTCTACACCTGAACTAGGCGAATCCCGCTCACCTAACGCTTCACTAGACTCTACAGACGTAGCGAGCGACTTGGACAAGATGGCGACCAGCTCCATCCTTGAACCAGCCAAGGTGCACCCGCCAGAAGGGGCAAGGCACCCGAACGCTTCACTCGAGTCTGACGGGGCGGTCACCGAGGCTGGAGGAGTGCTAAAGTCAACCGCGCAATAAGAACCTCCAGCAACAAATATTGATCCAGTGGAATATTGCGACATCCCTCTTGCGCTAACTGAGTTAAGCATAGATGAAAGCGAAACATGGTCCCCAAACACAGTGACGAGAGGCGAGGAACCTTCTCCAGAAAACGGAACGATCGACATGGAGGACGATTCTGAGGAAGGGGAATACAGCTGCAATAAGAGCTGGCTTGGTGCCATAAGAGGTTACATTGACAAGGGCGAGGTCCCAGCTGATAAGTGGGTGATCGTAAACTCAAGGCACAGACCGACGATATGTCATGTTACGAGTCAAGGTGTTCAAATGGTGTTTCTCCGGACCATTGCTGCTCTGCATCGAAGTCAAATCCGCTCAAAAAATTATGCAAGTTCATGACGGCTCTTGCGGAAACCACTCTCGCGGAAGGGTCTTAGCCATCAAAATTAAGCTTTACAGATATTTCTGGCTGACCATGATCAGTGACTGCAAAAATTTTTAGGCTAAGTGCGCGAAATGTCAGCGCCATGCGCCAAAGATTCAGCAACCTACCGAAATGCTCTCTTCTGTCACTTCTCCACCCGTCACGTCAGAAACGTTCTTACTCGTTTTAACAGATTATTTCACAAAATGGGTGGAGGCAGAGGCTTATGCTTACATCAGAGACACCCACGTCGAAAGCTTTGTGTGGAGGAATATCATATGCAGACATGGTATCCCTTACGAAATTATCACAGACGACGGTTCTCAATTTATCTCTACAAAATTTGAAGCCTTCTACGAAAAATGGAAAATCCGACTCAATAAGTCTACTCCTAGATGCCCACAAGGAAATGGCCAGGCCGAATCAATCAACAAGTCTATTATCACGGGGCTAAGGAAACGTCTCGATGAAAAGAAGGGCCGCTGGGCTGATGAACTAGAAAGCGTGTTATGATCGCACCGAACAACTCCAAGGCGGGCAACAGGCGAGACACCCTTCGCCAACAGAGTGCGTCATCCCGACGGAATTCAGTTCCAGACCATTCGACGCCAATTCCTGCCAGAACATGAAACACTTAACAATTTCATCCTACTCGACAGCCACGACACCACCGACGAGAGATGGGACAAAGCACTGGTCCGAATTACGAATTACCAGCATGCAACGGCGAAGTATTACAACTCTCACGTCAAAGTACGACGATTCCACGAAGGAGACCTAGTACTGCACGAAGTCTTCTAAAACACGGCCAAGCGCAAAGCTGGCAAATTTGGTGCCAACTGGGAAGGTCCTTACTGAGTCACCAAGGTTGTCAAACCCGGAGTGTACGAGTTGTCCAACATGGCAGACGGTTTAGTACCACGATCATGGAATGCTAGACACCTAAAGAAATACTATCATTGAGCTACAATACTTAAACTACGGGACCGCTTGATCCCTGCAGAGGATACGTAGGTAACTCGTCTTCGGATGAGTTCAGCTGTCCCCTTCCTAAAAAGGAGGGAGTGGGTGCGTATATTTATATACTCCCATTTTTGTAAGAAATTTTATGATGAATAAAAATCACAAGTTTTTCTTACAAAATTCTCATCTACGTCTTTTACAGACTAAATCTTAACAAAACAGATATCCGATTTCTTCTTTCATTACTGATAGTCACAGTAATGAACTCTAACACTTACTTCATATCTGACTACTACACCCTTTGCGGGTTTAAAGCGCGCTATACAAATAAATTGGTAATCGCTATAGGAGCGGAAATGTTCGAAAGGAAACACTTTCGTAAACCGAAGTGGTCGCCCCAAACCTAGCAAACAAATCGCTGGTATCATCGCAAAGTTTTCATTATAGGAGCGGCCGTGTTGATGGAAAACACGACTGTAAACCGAAATGATCACTAAAAAACCTAACAACTCTATCGTTGGTCATTACACGATAACATGTTCATCTTTGGAGCGGGCGCATCAGTGAAGACTCAACCGTAAACCGAGATACTCATCAGAAAACCCAGTTAACTTATCACTGGTCACAACAACATTATAATCAATCTTTGGGAGCGGACGAATCAACAACAGCCCACCCGTAAACCGGGACAACCATCGTCCGACGTAAATCACTAGTCTTAAAAAGGCAACACAGTTGGAATATGCTCGTTAATGGTGACTTGTCGGTAAACCATAGTTGCATCAGAGTCAGTATATATTAATGAGACATTGATTTATCAGTAAGCAGCCATGCTCATCAGCGCAACAGTGTCAAGAACTGAAGACTTAGCAACGAAACAATTCATCTAAAAGATAAGAACGAGAATCATAAAACCTGCTTTCATAAAATTTATCTTAAAAATGATATAAATCCAAACAAAATGAGAAACACCATCCAAGCTGAATCAAATACTAAGTACGAAATCAAAAGTACGACAAAGGGCCAAAAAAAAAACTAAGACGCGATCTCCTCAGCGTCAACAACAATCTCAACGGCTTGCTCGGAATAAACCTCGGCCGCAGAGTCTGATGAGTCATCATCCCTAGAAGAATTAGAAGAACTCGAATCTGAAGAAGCATCCAACTCATTAGTTCGACCGTTGACCGTACTAATGGGAGAAGGCTTAAGGATCTCCTCAAGTTCGTGCACATGATTAGCAAGCATCTTGTCAGCAAGTATCAGGTCCGCCTCTGCTCCTTAAGAGCAATGAGCTCATCGCCAAGGTCAGGCGCCTTGTCACTCCGAAGTAACTCGACAAACTTAATGTTACTCCGAACTTCGGCAAGATCAATTATATCCTTCCTTGGCTGGCCATTGATCGCTCTGATCTTCTTTCTAGCACGGTCGATCCTCGCTTCGTACTTCGTAGCCAGTTCACCTTCGCTTCTTCTAAAGCTTTCTGCACAACCGCATCATGAAGGTTGGTAGCAACGTTTAAGTGGTTGGTGAGGTCAGCGACTTCTTTCTTTAGACGTGTCTTCTCGGCTTCCGACTCTGTAAATGTCCCATTTATCTCACGACGCCTATCCTCGTTTTCTTTCAGAGCAACTTTGGGCTCAGCAACACGGTCTTCCGCAACCCTTTTTTGCTTCTTAAAGTTGTCACAAGCCGTTAGCAAGCTGGCGAGTCTACGAGCGGGCAGATACCTCATAATCGATGGTAAGTTGGTTAAGTGAGGAAATGAACTACGAGATGAAAAAAGAGTTAGAGGATCATAAAGAAGGAAAAAGCAAATCACGATCCTATTGAAATTGTCAAGAAGTCGTACTGTCATGCAATGGAGGGCCATGTCTGAGTAAGAGCTCCCCTTCGACATCTCCTCTGGAGGCGGAAACTCAGTGCTTGAAAAGACGATTTTGGACAAATGCAACGCCACCCGTGCAGCATCGCATGAAGATTCCTTTATACTAGAAGGAACAGTCAAAGTCGTCGTCACACGATCACGTAGAGGAGACTCAGCATGCCTCGATCTGTTCATGTCGTCTCCACCAACATTGCCTTTTTACTTGTTTTCTCGGGAATGCTTGCGACCTGCCCTAACATCATCATCCCTTCTCCTCACGTCATCATGACGTCAGTGCGATGACTCAGGACGACGATCAGTTTCAACGGTGGTATTTGCTCTAACGCAAGGCGATGCGGTTTGGGCACAAGGGTTCTTGTAGTACCAACTCTGGAGGCTGACATCGACGGTCAAGGTTGCTGAGAAACTCTCGTGTTGGACTCTGCCTTGATAGCCCTCCTCTCATGGGCGATGGTTTCTTTGCATTGTTCGACATCTCTGGTGAAGAATTTAACAAAGTAGCTCTGAAACGACGAACAAGAGCTTTTCTGACTCTGTGTAAAGAAAAATCTTCCTTCCAGCTACACTTCTCATCAACAAGGTTGTCACGAAGAACAAACAAGTCTATCGGCAACTTTGCGATGCGGTTCTGAAAGAAACGAGGAAAAAGGGTTTAGCATTGAAAACCAAAGACTGAAAAAAGCAAGAATCACAAAGAAAAGGCGATGAAACTCACTGAGTCAACTTGCCAGATCCCAAATCGCCATTTTTTGCCTCACCGACGCCTCGCCTCGCCTTGATTCACCTCGCTGTCGATTGTAGCTTCTTCTTCACTTCGCGACGCGAACTCCTCCGCCATCGATCAAAGATCACGTGCTGCATAGCTCAGGGTGTGAAGACTCTATCGCGTTTTCGTCGCCAGTGAAGTATTACATCTACAACGAACAAGAATTCGACGTGTGAAGACTTCGCTATTTCCCTTGCGATTCAACACCGATACAACGAACAAGAAGACGACGGGGCTGACGACTAGATGGCGATAATGAAGTCAGAGATGGCGACGAGATCAAAAGGAGGAGAGGCGCTTGCGTCGAGACGAGTTCGGTGACTGTGGCGGCTACAACACGATCAGCGAGAAAGAAAAAATAATAATAATAATAAAAATATAATGAGGTAGAAGAGGGGAGAAGATTTTTTACCTTTTATACCTGGAGGTAGAAAATAATGTCCAGGAAGCAGACTTATTTATACCTGGAGGATTTCCTAAAATCACTTTGTTTCTGCAAGAATTCCTGAAATTTTCCAGCAGGTCTCAAGGCCACTAACGCAACATGACCATCAATTTTGTCAGGCTTCTAAGTAAAAGAAAGGGCAACAACGAGAAATCTAGGAAAACACGGTGACATCGGCTCTATATGAAATAGCGGAAATTAATTTTCGAGTTTGATGATAAGACGTCTACGCCTGGGGACTTCGCAGTCAAACATATTGATCTCATTCTTCTACAACTTTTACCTTGGCTCTATCATAACTCGATACTGCCAAGCTGGGGGACTAACTGTGGAGGTCAGATTTCCCCCCGTGAGATCGATATAGCGACAAGACCGTCTTCGCAGCATCCTGACTGAATCAGAAAGAACCTAGAGAGGTCCAGTCTGAATCTAGGCCCAAAATAACATTAAACTCATTAACAAAATGGGTTTAATGGATTAATGAGCCTAATTTTAATATATTGCTTAATGGGCCAGGTCCATTTATTAGTTGGTCCATTTTACTTGGAAGTACTATATATAGTTCATTATAATCACCCAAAAAGGGGGATCGATTCATTTTGTAACCAGAGCTTAAGTAAAAACAGCAATAAAACATATTTTCGACTTTTGCTTTATGATTCATACTCAGAAGACTCAGTTCTCCTTCCAACCCTTGACAAATTTAACTGTGTAGGATCTGCCGTCCACAGTGTGCAGGGCTTGCAATCAAGGAAAACAAATCAGAGTTCACCACAAAAAGGTAGCAGGTATCTCCTCTAAAGGAATCCTAGACCTACTCCACATGGACTTGATGGATCCGGTTCAAGTTGATTGTTACTGGAAAGAAATATATTCTAGTGGTAGTTGATGACTTTTCGCGTTACACATGGGTAAGATTCCTAAGACACAAGTCAAAGGCTCTTGACAGCTTCAAAATTCTTGCCTTACAACTTCAAACAGAGAAAGGCAACATCAAACAGATCAGAAGTGACCATGGAAAGGAATTTGAAAATTGCATGTTTGATGAATTCTGTCATGCTCAAGGAATCAAACAACAGTTCTTTGCTCCTTACACGCCGCAACAAAATGGAGTTGTTGAAAGGAAAAACATGATTCTTCACTCCTTACACTACTCATCATACATTGCATGGAAACAATGTTGCAACTCACTTCTGGGCAGAGGCGATCAACACTGCGTGTTACATCATCAACATGGTTTATCTGAAACCAGGAACAACTACCACACTCTATGAACTTTGGAAGGGTTAAACTCCAAATCTATTCTACTTTCACACGTTTGGATGCGTGTGTTACATTCTGAATGACAGAGAACACTTGGGAAAATTTGACTCCAGATGTGATGATGGGATATTTATGGGTTATGGAACTAACAGTATAGCCTATCGGGTCTACAACAATAGCTCAGGAAAGGTTGAAGAATTAGTAAATGTTGTGTTTGATGATCGAAGAAGAATAATGCCTGGACTGCTAATTGAAGACTTGAATGAGACTGGGTCAATCAAGAAGAGAACATTCAACTGGATCCCAAAGAAGGTGAAACGGATGTGGTTCCTTCAGGAATGCCTGTTGAATCAAATCTTATGCATGTCCCAAGAAATCACTCCGAGAAGGATGTCATAGGTGATCTTCGAGGAAATAGAGTCACTCAAGGAATGCAAAAGAACTGTAGGGAAATGATCCAATACTCGTATTTTGTCTCCATGATAGAACCTAAGGACATCAAGATAGCTCTACAAGATGAGTTCTGGTTTGAAGCCTGTCATGAAGAATTAAATCAGTTCATCCACACGATGTGTGGGATATGGTGGCTAGACCTCTTGATGTCAACAGTTGTTGGGACCAAATGGATCTTCAAAAACAAAATTGATGAGGATGGAAACACTACTCGAAACAAAGCTTGTCTGGTTGCTCATGGTTACTCTCAGATAGAGGGGATTGATTTTGATGAAACATTAGCTCCTGTTGCAAGCCTGGAATCCATCCGACTTCTTCTTGGGATAGCGTGTGTCCTGAACATCAAACTGTATCAAATGGATGTCAAGAGTGCCTTTCTAAATGGGTTACGTCAAGAAGAAGTGTTTGTGTCACAACCTCCTAGCTTTGAAGACTCATATCACCCTAACCAAGTGTACAAACTCAAGAATGTTTTGTATGACCTTAAGCACGCCCCCAGAGTATGGTATGAAAGGCTGACACAGTTCTTTGTTGAGAAGGGCTTGAAGCGTAGAAGTGTGGACAAGACTATTCAGATTGAATGAAGACAACAATATTCTGATTGTTCAGATTTATGTTGATGACATAGTCTATACTAGCACAAGTGACGATCTGGTCAAGAATCTTGTTGAAATAATGACTAAGGAGTTTGAGATGAGTCTCGTTGGTGAGCTGAACTACTTCTTGGGTCTTCAGATCAATCAGGCTCACAAAGAAATCTTCATCTCACAGAACACATATGCAAGAAATCTGGTTCAACGATTTGGAATGGAAACCTGTAAAACTGCTCGACTCCTATGAGCACGACCACAAAATTGAGTAAAGATGAAACTGGTGAATCTGTGGATGAGAAACTCTATAGAGGAATGATCGGGAGCCCGCTCTACCTCACTGCTAGCCGACCTGATTTGTGCTTAACTGTTGGTGTGTGTGCTCGATTTGAAGCGAATCCCAAAGTATCACACCTAAATGCTGTGAAACGTATCCTTAAATATGTGAAAGGAACTCTCAATTATGGATTGTACTATTCGAAGCAAACTAACCAAAATCTTGTAGGTTAATGTAATGTAGATTGGACAGGTAGCATCGATGATAGATGAAATACCTCAGGAGAGAGTTTCTTTCTCGGTAAAAATCTGATCTCACGGCACAATAAGAAGCAAAACTGTGTAACCCTCTCTACCGCAAAAACTGAGTACATTGCTATGGGAACATGTTGCACTCAACTTCTATGGATGAAGCAGATGCTGGCTGACTATGGTAAGGTCTCAGACACTCTTCTTGTTCATTGTGATAATATGAGTGCTATTAACATTTCAACACTCTAGAATTAAACACATTGATATTAGACATCATTTCATTAGAGAACTGGTTGAAGAGAATGTGGTGAGGATCACACATGTCACATCTGAGAATCAAGTGGCCGATATTTTCACAAAACCATTAGATTTAAATACCTTCACCGTTTTAAAAAATTCGTTGGGAATCTGTGAACACTAATGTTTTATGATCTAATCTTTGAATGATATATGTCACATGTAGTGTAATTAATCATCAGGTGCTTTTTTTGCCATGTTCTGAACAACCCATTAAAACCTACCATTGGTAAGTCACAACAGGGAAAGAGCTACTCATCATACATGTTCGACCTTCATTTTTGTCTCTTTCTCTTTTCCCTATCTTCTCTGATCTCTTGGGAATCGATTCTAAATCTAATCAAAATAATAGAAAAGATGACCAAAAAAGGTTGTCAAAGAAAATCTAGGGGGGAGAAAAGTCCTGACCCTTAAAAAGAAATACTGGGCATAACACAGAGGGAGAAGTCCTAACCAGAAACAAAACAATAAGGGAAAGAGGTTTACACAGGGGGAGAAAAGTCATGACCTGTTGCCTTCTCTAAAGAAAAAAAGGTGCGTATCTAACCAAAGGCCATCATTGCTTCTATTCATCTTTTCTGAGTTGTTTCCTTCTTAACTCCGAACATGTATTCTGATGTGAAGTCTAATCTATGTTGATCACTGTGGAAGCCAATATTAGCACAATTAGATTTGTAAGGGTTTCGTGAGGAAACAGAGATTTCAAGGTTAAGCTACGAAAGAAACGATGAGCAAAGAGAAACGTTTGTTATTGCTGTATATACTTTTGTGAATAAAGTTGCAGATCCCTTTTACAAGGGTTTGTACATTGATATATATAGCTCTCTAAGTCGGCTAGATATATTTCGTAAAGATAATCTTCACTTTCCCAAGTCTTCGCGGATTTCCTTTTCCTTACGTCGGTTGTGTCAAAGTGGACTTCGCCATTGGACCGGGCTTTAGCGCAGGGAACCTTCTGGCCTTTGTCGTTACTCTGGCAGGTCTTCGGTGGCCAATGTCGTCGTTGGTACTCTGTCATTGCTGGCAGTGTGACATCGCTGGCTCTGCACTTCGCTGGCACTACACTTCGCTGGCACTGCTCTTCGCTGGCACTCCACTTCGCTGGCACTGCACTTCGCTGGCACTGCTCTTCGCTGGCAGTATGACATCGCTAGTAGTGTGACATCACTGGTAGTGTGACCTTGCTAGCACGGCGCCGGTTCTGCACTACTTACTTCTGCTGCGAGTAGAGAAGACTCAAAAGGCTCCCTTCTTGGACGGAGAAGACTTAGGAAAAGAGAAAGACTTCATCTTCTAGTTAGAAAATGACTTAGGAGAATCATATAACATCTGTACATTAATGCGATTTCGTGTCTATGCGCTACGCTTGCATAACTTTGGACTTCAACATTGAGCGGATGAAATCTGACCCCAACAGTTAGCCCCCCAGCTCGGTAGTGTTAGTGATAACAGTATCGAGTTAAAGACTATTGGATGTCAATGTTGCCGTTCAAAGTTATGACGTTACTGTTAGAGTGATACTGTTGGCTCGGGCCGTCAATGCTGTAGTGGAGGACGATTTTCTGCGTTTGGAGATTTTAAGACTCCATGTTTTGATGAAGATTTTAAGACTTCGCGCTTCGCTTGTTGAAGCTGACTGCGCCGCTGCTGAAAAACAACAACGAAAATTTTTGTATTCATGCTATGATTATGTTCACCTTGCATTGTAGCGAGTGTAGGATTATAACGAATGCGGCTTTTATTTCTTGCCTTTCTTACGAGTTGAGATCGTTCTGTTCTTTGATAAATCATAAAAACTTCAAGAGTAATGGTACTCGCTTTGTTGACTAAGTCTTAAAATGAGTTTGTAAGTTGGGTTTGTGGAATGGTGCCGCTCTCTGAACACGTCTGTTCGAGAGCGAACACACCTTTTGTTTTTACCAACGTGTTGTTGGGTTTTTTGAATGATTATTCAGTTTACAAACTGAATAACCATTGGCAGCTGCTTTTTACCAACCATGCTGTTGGGTTTTTGAATGATCAGTTGGGTTCATCCGCCCCAATGCTGAACATTATTACTTATATAGCGCGCTTGGGATCCGATGATGGATGTTTTTGTGTTCGATTTCACACATCGTCGCTGTGGCCAGCAGCAACGATTGCGGAACAAACTTGCTGGCAAAAGCTTTGAACAGCCCATAGAGGATGTAGCTGATGAAGTCGGTGAGACTTGTGTCAAGTGCCTGACGTTTCTAGCAAAATTTTTTTGTCAAAGATGGGAATAGATGGGTATACGTACCCCACTCCCCACTCCCTTTTGATGAGGAGGGCAAATGAACTCGTCCAGATACAAGTTGCCTACGTACCCTTTGTAGGGATCAAGTCGTCTCGTAGTTCATTGCAAAAGCATTTAAAGAGAACTAGTGATAGCGGGGTTCGCGGCCTGAGTTGGTTCGCTCGCTAGTTTAGTCTTTCCATCCCTTTTAGCACGGACTTTCTCGTCACTTCGAGCGTAGTCTGTAGCGCGGTAGAGAACATCTTGGATATTCATTGGCGGGTTGATAGTCAATTCTTGCCAGAATGGAGACGGGCATCAGAGCGTAGACGTGTTGCTGATACCGTCCACCTTTGACAGCATCTGTTTGAACTTCGTCATGAAAGACCATAGACTCTCATTCTCGCCTTACTGATTTGTACACAACTCAGCGTCATAGATTCTTCGTTCCGTGAAGATGTTGTAATGCTGCACAAACATCTTGGAGAGCTGGTGGAAGATATGAACTGAATTATTCTCCAGCTTGTAGGACCATTGGAGGGTAGGCCCCTTGAGGCTCTCCACAAACAGCTTGCAGTAGCCGATGTCCTTCTCGGCTTGCCTGAAGTTCACCCTCCCTAGAGTGACCTCGAACTCCATCAGATGGTCTGAAGGGTCTGTGGTTCCTTCGTAGATTGGCAGCTTGATTTTTCTGAGATCGGAGATTTTAGTCCTCGCGATTCGTTCGGCGAAGGGCGTGTTCCGTGCCTTATCGAGCACATATGCGATTTTAGGAGCCTTCCCTATGCCATGATGTATCTGTGATTGGGTGTTCTTCATATCGGAGCTAACCCTCTCCATCTGAGCACATATCTCAGCGATTTCTGCATTTCAAGATCGTTTTAGCGCCCTGCGATCCTGCTCCTTATTGTAATGCTCTGCTACTGAGGGTCTACGTTCGTCGACGCTGGGGTAGTCATCGTACGCCGAAGTATCTTGCATGGTTTCTGTTCGAGAGGACGATGATACGCTTTGTCCGTATGGGGTGCGCGCTTCCCTCGGGTTACCACTCGCATCCTCCGTTCGCGCACGTCGCTGAGGAGGTAGTTGATCCTCGTCTACGACCCCTTCGAAGCGTTCGGGAGTTCTATCAGATTCCCATCGTGGAGGTGGTGGTGGCAAGTCGCCTAGACCCCTTTGTGCAGTACGAAGTGTTGAGAAGTTGAGGTGATGCGGGTTGAAGCGACCCCTGAGTCCCGTGACTTCGTGTCTTTCGCACTTTCTTCGTGAAAGAGCTTTCAGCTCGTTTGTAGTTGCCTCGTTGAACTTCTTTTGCTCCTTCGTTTCTCTGAGGAGCTTTTCCATCATCTGTTTGACCTCGGTCACGTCTCTTGGGATAGCGGTGACGTTGGCTGCGGAGACTTCGATGGAGTTTTCCTGCTCTTGGTTGGTTCTGTGAAACTTGGACTCCTCGCCGCTGCTGCTTGATTTGTTCTCTTTGCCGCTCATCTTCTCAGATCTGGTGTGTAATGTAGTTTTTTGTGTGAGAAAGTCTCTAAATTCCCCTTCGACGGCGCCAAATTGTGGAAGCCAATACTAGTACAATTAGATTTGTAAGGGTTTCGTGCGGAAACAAAGATTTCTAGGTTAAGCTACGAAAGAAACGATGAGCAAAGAGAAACGTTTGTTATAGCTGTATATTTTTTTGTGAATAAAGTTATGGATCCCTTTTATAAGGGTTTGTACATTGATATATATAACTCCCTAAGTCGGCTAGACATATTTCCTAAAGATAATCTTCACTTTCCTAAGTCTTCGCGAATTTCTTTTTCCTTACGTCGGTTGTGTCAAAGTGGGCTTCGCCATTGGACCGGGCTTTAGCGCAGAGCACCTTCTGGCCTTTGTCATTATTCTGCCAGGTCTTCGGTGGCCAATGTCGTCGTTGGCACTGTGTCATCACTGGCAATGTGACATCGCTGGCTCTGCACTTCGCTGGCACTGTTCTTCGCTGGCAGTGTGACATCGCTGGCAATGTGACCTTGCTAGCACGGCGCCGGTTCTGCACTCATGACTTCTACTGCGAGTAGAGAGGACTCAGAAGGCTCTCTTCTTGGACAGAGAAGACTTAAGAATGGAGAAAGACTTCATCTTCTAGTTAGGAAATGACTTAGGAAAATCATATAACATCTGTACCTTAATGCGATTTCGTGTCTATGCGCTGCGCTTGCATAACTTTGGACTTCAACGTTGAGTGGATAAAATTCGACCCCAACAATCACTGAGTGTGAAAGCTACTCTATGAGAAACAACTACCTCAGTGTACTGGTGGGATGAATCTCTTTCTACTAAAAAATGGCCTAGTAACTTAATAACAATGTGTGTGTGTGTATCCTTCAAGAATTGGTAAATCGATTTTCTTTTGTTTCTCGTTTGGTTTAATTTCTTTCCGCTGCCTTATGATTCTTGGTTGACAGTGTGAGACACCCATCTTCTCAATGACTTCTGTTGCATCCTTCATTATCAGTGATAAGATAATTCTAGTATCACTTAGCCAAAATATGTTTTGTTGTCTTTAGTTGACTCAACTACTAATTGCACCGTGAGGCCTTGTGTTTACTAATGGGTCGAAATACTGACTACTTTGGGCCTCCTCTTGAAAAGGAGGACATACTGTTCACTAAATTATCTTCTCTCGTTAAGTGGGCAGTACTACAGGGATTCTTATCTTTAAAAGGAGATGGAGAGTGATGTTGTAGTCAGACATAGACTTCTTTAACTCTGCTCTTTTGTTTCATCTCTCCTTCTCTTGAGTATACAAGCTTCTCTCAGCTTCTATGGCTTTGAATGTTGAGCAAGATTCCTACTCTCACTACAAACATCGTTATGAAGAGCATCGTTGGTTCATTCAAACTCAAGACATCGAGCATCCTTTTATCAAACGATGTGCTTGGAAGCCATACACTAAACGGTTTGTCACAATTCATACTCTGCGACTTTACGCCACTATATCTCCTCGGCTCTTCAACGACATGCGTACCCTTCGTCAAGATCTACCCGACACTCGTGTAGCACAACAGATCCTGACCACTGCTGGTTTTCTCCCCACTATACTTGAAGTGGATCCTTACGTGGATGTAGTGGTCAGGGAATTCAACTCCAACTTTGCAAGACTGGAATTCAGCGCTGTGTATACATTTGCAGTTTAATGTACGAGTTTACACCAAAAATCATCAACTCAATGTTCCAATTTCCTCACATCCTGTACCACTTGCATGGACATGTTACATATCAACCAACTGCTCCGCTTACATACATTGTCTCTCTGCTCTCTGAGGGTGCAGTGTCAAAATGGGAGGATAAGACTCCTTCTCACCTCAGTCCCACGATGGCCTTACTATAGAAGATCTGTTGTCACAACTTGATGCCAACCATGGATGAGATGGTCATAACAAAGAAACGTGCAACCCTGATCTACATGACTGTCACCAACACTCCGTTCAACTTTGGTGCCCTTGTAGTGGATGAAATCTTTTTCAATCTTAAAGCAAACAATGCTTCCCGTCTAGCATTTCCTAATCTCATCGGACAACTTCTGGAATATCAAGGCCATGTGCCATCGTGTGTTGGAGACCTTCTCTCGTCTCTGCGTGCACCATTCTTGCTCCTGAAAAGGCACTGTTACACGGGTGGGTATCCTCAAGCGCTTCTGAGCACCTCTGTGGCGGATGAGTTTCAGTATCTCTCGGCCTTAGTTCGTGGGCTAAGCATGAAAGTCTCTAGTATGAATCTCTTTTATTTCTCCTTCTCTCCAAAAAACTTAACCACTGCTTCTCTAGAAAATGTGTTTTTCTTTCAGTATGCATCCAAGTAGGGGGAGATTATGAATTGGGGTACAATGAAGCATTTAGTGTTGAAACACAAGTTGAGGATGAGATGTGTGATCCTGAATTTGAACGTGTCTCGGAGCTATGATCCTTCTCTTTTACTTATCTCCTTTCCTAAGAAAACTGTTCTTTATTATCTATTATATAAGACCTAAACCTATCCCAAAAGATCTGTTAAAACTCGAAAATTTCATCAAATATTTGGTCTTCTCCTAAGTTGTTTATTGTGCTCTACCTACTCTGTTTGCAGAAGAACACGGTTGTGGAACTCACTGAGATGATTTCACATTATGGCTCTCTTTTGGCACTCATGAGCTCACTAATGGTACGTGCAAACAGTGTTCTTGTCTATTTTAAAAATGGGGAGATTGTAGAAGCAGTGAAGTTCAACACAATATTTCAAGATCAAAGAAAGGAGAAAGAAGCAGTCTGTGTCACACAGACTTGCTCTGCCAGCTGGTGTTTATAGGTGGCACCTCGAGCCATGTGAAGAGCAAGTTGCTACTTGGTGCAGAGGAGCAGCTCAGAGAATAAAGAGTTGACATTATAGAGAAAGGGGAAAAAGGTGAAGCATGGCGTCTTGCTTAAATACGATGGGATTTATGATACAATGATTCACTGTTACAACACAGTCTTCTGTCTGCTGGTCCGAAGCATGTATGAGAGAGAAGATGGTAATATAAAAAGAGGAAAAATAAGGGTTCATGATGTTAGTTCTGCAGAAATCAAAAAGGGAGGTTTTCGGGTAGAACTCATTAGGTTGATGGGTGGTGAGAGGCGTTCTCAATTGTGAGGTATTGAATTCTCTGAGTGTGTGTGATCACAGAATAAGGGTAGATTAGGTAAAGTCTTGTGAACGAATCACTTGTTGTGAGTTCATATTTTCCTGGGTAGTTAGGATTGTATGGCTTCTAGAAGAAATTTATGTTCTAAATTGCGCATATGAATAAAGTGATATTCATGTGATTGATTCAAGTGTGTTGTTCTCTGTGTTATTCGATTAGTCTGTGGCTATATCTTTTTCAAAGGTTACTAAACTAGTTCCATTTTTCTGTGATAGTCAAGGTGCCATACACATTGCTGCTAATCATATTTTTCTCGAACGTACCAAGCCTATTAAAAGAGATTATAATAGCGTTCGTGATGCCATTCATGATAGTCTTATCTCCACACGTCATGTTCGTACCAAAGACCAAATAGCCGACATTCTAACTATCATACCAAAGACCAAACAGCCGACATTCTAAGCTCTCGGTCGTCCACAGTTTGATGTTTTGTTGTCCAAGTTGGGTGTTTGTGATCTCCACACTCCAACTTGAGGGGGAGTGTTAGGGAGTCGGTTTGAATTCGACTATTGGGCCTTGTATGTATCGGGCGATATGTTAGCTTGGGCATCAAGTCTTTGTTTAGGGTTTTTTTTTCTTGTATATGTACACATGTATAGCCGTTGATAATCAATAACAATAACATATTCACATATTTATAGTTAACGACTTTCTCAGCCAATCATTGCTAATTCATCGCTTCAATGAACACAAAGTCACAGGTCATGGCATTGACTATGCCATTGCACTCGACAGAACTAGTGAACACTGACAAACAGTCTTAACCAACGACGAAATTTGGTTTGTGGGTCAACCACCGACCGACGGCCTCAACACCAATTTATTAATAACCAACGATTTAGCAAAGTCACCGACTGAAACATATTTCTAAGGGAAAATATGATGGACGACCGACATAACGTCCTATTCTTAAAAAAGTTATAATGGACCATCGACAGGCCCAGTCCAACAAGGACTAATCATCACAACGCACACGCGAAAACCCTAAATAGCTAAACTCTTGTTATATCTCAACGAGGAGCTCCCTAAGTGCTCAACGACGAGTGACACAAACTCACACAGTCCTCCATGACGAGCGACACGAACTCCCGTAGTGCTCAACGATGAGAGACAAGAATTTTGACAATGCTCACAACGAGCGATGAACGATCGACAAGATCATCCCTACAAAGCGACGAACAATCGACATGATCATCGCCTTACGAATTCCTTATTGGTTCTATGTAATTCTTATCGAAACTCATTGGTCAACAAAACTAACGTCTTTTCGTCATTTCGTAGTATGTTTTCTATTCGATCAGGGCTAAATTTTACAGAAACACATACCAGAAGAAAAGCATGGAGTTCCTTCTCTTGCATTAACTAGCAGATATGCATTCCTTGAGAAAACATACTCTTTCATAATGTATGTGACCTGCCATATTTGCAATTATTAAGAAGCCTACAAAGAATCTATACTATATTAAAGTTGAGGCTATAAGCTCCTAAGGCTGTCGACATAGGCTTTAAATCAACCATGCCACGTCAATATTTAGAATAAAGTTAATTTTCTCTTTGTTGTTAACAGAAAATTAAGACATAATTTCCTTATTTTATTTTAAGTAGTTTTCGTTTTTGTGGATTTGATTTCCTATTTCAATTTAAGATACTATAGATTACAAAATTTTCTTAATGTTAAGGCTTTAATCATAAAAAAAGCCATCTATAATTGACCAATTACCAAATTTTTTGTTATTATTATTGTTTAATTAAAAATAAAGTTAAATATAGTGGTATATGGACATAGGATTCAAAACATTCAATATTTACAGGCCACATTAGCATTTTCATTTATTTTATTAATAGGAAATCCATAAATAATTTCTTATTTATAAACTCATAAATTTAAATAATTTTCCTTTTAGTGGACTTTTTTAATATCGATGTTTGTTTTTAAGTTTCATTGCTGTTGTAAATTGTTGATATGTCAAATGATAACAGTAGGCAGATAAACAAGCATATGAAATAATAAATATGGTAGTTTCGTCATAGCAAGAGGTAAAAGACGGTTTTTATTAGTAATCTCACTAAATTTTTTAATATTCCAATATATAAGTTTGCTCACATGCATAAAGTTGTAGGAATATCTAGAACTGAATGTGGTAGTTTCGTCATGGCAAGAGGTAAAATACGGTTTTTATAAATATATAGAAGAAGGTTGTATGAATATCTAAATGTACTTTAGCGTGGTTGAAAAAATAAAAAACTGTTTAGAGAGTTATATTGTGTATGATATTTATGAGTACTATTTAAGAATCGAAGTGAAACAGAAATACAACAGCAAAATATTTTTGGTTAATTCATAAGAGAAAACTGTAACGCCCGTGAACCCAAAATGTGATTTTTGGTGGGTGTCGATCGACACTGTGTAGGTCTGTCGATCGACACGGGTTGTTGTTCTCCCGAAGAATCGGACAGGAAAGTCCGCGTCGATCGACAGGGCTTGTGAGTGTCGATCGACACTGGCTGAAATCAGACTTAGGGTTTTGATTTCGGTTCGTTTTGGTTAATGGGCCGGTTAAGGGAACTAGGGTTCCGTATATAAAAGATTGGAGAACACATTCTCATCTCTTTTTAGCCACTTTTCGTTCAGAATTGAGAATTGAGAGAGTTTGAGAGGAAGTTAGGGTTTCTCTTGTGTGAAGAAGAGATTTCTGGCGGTTTTTGGAGGGACAGACGGACAGTGTGTTTTATTCGGATTTGAGCGAGAATTTGAGGGTAAGTTTTTTGATCTTTCCTCTTGCCGTAGGCGAAAACCGCGTGCCTTTTGGATGTGTATTCGCTGAGTTATGGCCGTTTGATTGTGTGAGGTTTCTGCAGTCTCGAGTCTCCGATCAGTCCACTTCGAGGGAAGATTCCCGTCGAACCAGAGAGAATCAGGAGACGATAATTACGGCGTTCGAAAGTTCTCTCCGTCTAGTTTTTGTATTAGGTTTTGGATCCTGATTTTTAGGTAATCTCCGTTCTCTGTGTTCATTTGATTTCAGAGTGTTGTTTCTGAAATCTCTGTTTTTCTAGTTTCGATTAGCGAGATTGCGGACTCTTTTCCTGTCGATCTGTTGGGAGTTAGGAGACTTTCGATACACCGTTGCGAAGCTCTTGGTGTCTAGTTTCCAGATCAGGTTTCAGACCTTGATTTGGTAAAGGGAGTCGCGAGTTATGCCCTTCTGTTCATGTTGTGCCATGTGTTCCTTGTTTTCCTTGTTTCAATCTGTTGTCGAGGTGAGTGCGTGATCGTAGGCTTCCATAGGTTGAGAATCTGATGGAATGCATTTGTTTGTTGTTTGGGAATGGATTTCGTGTGCTTGTTGATGTTTTGTGCAGGATTGGACGAGTTTCTGGATTCGAGATCGATCTGTGTGAGGATTTGATCGAAATCTTGTTTCTGGGGATTCGTGTCGATCGACACGGTTGCTCTGTGTCGATCGACACGGTTGCTCTGTGTCGATCGACAGAGGGTGCGTCGATCGACACCATTGGTGGCGTGTCGATCGACACTCTGGGAGCTGTGTCGCTCGACACACCTAGTGTGTGTCGACCGACACAGACTGTTATGAGCTGAGTCGCATTGTTTATTCATGTGCAATGTTGTGTGTCCACCCTGGTATTTTATCTTGTTCTTTATCTATGGATATATAGCCTGTGGACGGGATGACCGCGTCACTGAGTATTTATGATAATACTCACGCAACTCTTATAACCATGTGTTGCAGGTAAAGAAAAGAGGTGATCGTGGAATCAAGGCCGGGAAGAGAGGATGATCTAGTGTCTCGGTTGCGTGATGCATGTTGTTAGAATTGATAGGGTGTTAGTAATTCTGGAATTGATGAACAGTTTAGAATGGTTAAGTTGGAATTGATTTGGTGGTAATTGAATTGTATTGAATAATTGTTTAGGGTGGTTTATGAAATTGATTGAGTTATTGGATTATCTTGGTTAATTGATTTTCGCCGGTTAATTGTGATTGTGAGAATTTAGCATGTTGAGGATTAGTATTTATGGGAATACTAATTCGATGCTATTATTTACAAAAAAAAAAAAAAACGGGTCGGGTTGTTTCAAAAACTATAATCTTCTCGGGCGGTGCCAAGCCTGAGAAGGCAGATCTGTGGAGGAGTCGGCTGGAGCGTAATTTCCAGTCGCTGAGGTGTCCAGAGGGATATAGGGTGGACCTTGCGGTTCATTACTTGGATGGTGATGCACATCTGTGGTGGAGAGGTGTGTTGAGTAGGAGGTCCCAGACGGGTATGGGCTGGGCTGATTTCTTGGCGGAGTTTAATGCCAAATACTTTCCACAGGAGGCGGTGGATCGCATGGAGGCGCAGTTCTTGCAGTTGACACAGGGAGAGCGCTCGGTGCGAGAGTATGATGAGTTGTTTGGTAGGCTGCTTGTGCATGCTGGTCGGGGGTTTGGGAGCGAGGAGGCTCAGATCAGGAGGTTCATGCATGGACTTCGACCAGAGTTGAGGACTCGGTGCAGGCCGAGTAAGTACGTCACGAGGGCGGATTTGGTTGAAACTGCGGCTCAGATCGAGGAGGACTTGAGAGCTGAGCAGGCTGTGGTGGTTAGTCCATCGGTGCAGCAGCAGAGGAGGCCGCAGCAGCAGCAGACAAGTTCAACCGGGGGCGGTAAGCCTGCTCAAGGGCAGAAGAGGAAGTGGGAGAACACTTCGAGTTCAGGACAGAGGAGCCGTAGTGGGCAGGGTGGTTCAGGTTGCTTTGTGTGTGGAGGCATGGATCATCGGGCGGCTAACTACCCCAAGAAGGCGGCAGCCAGTGCACCTGGTTCGCCTAGGGTGTGCTATCAGTGTGGAGAGATGGGGCATATTAGGCCCAGGTGTCCTCAGCTTCAGATGGCGGTGGCGGTTGTGCAGCCAGTGCAGGAGAGGGCAGTGGGTGTGCAGCCATTGCGACAGATGACTGCGTCGTGGGTCTTCACTTCGGTTGAGACGGGGGGCACTAGTTCCAGGCTGAACTGTCCCCATTTGCAGCAGACGACGGGTGGAGTAAGAGATTTGGGGAGCAGAGGCTAAGAAGGGAAGCAGGACTCGGGGGATGGTCTGGGAGTGGGCCGAAGTTTGCATTGGTTTTGTATTGTTCCAGTTCAGAATAGCATGTTCGCTACGTGGTTGTTGAATTTATGTTTTTCGTTGAGGATTAACGATTGATTCATTTTTTTTGAGATTTATATGAATGAGTATTTTCTTACTGGTGGGAATCTCGTATGTTTTGAAAGTGGTGTGATGGCGTTATGTAGCATCTTTGCTCTGGTTCTGGGTTCATGGCTGGTTGCTCATGTTCTTGTCTGATTGTTGTGCAACCGATCGAGTCAATGTTGACCTACTCCGGATCAAAGGCGTTACGTCCATGATGTTCAGTTGGTGATGCCGTTTGGAGAATGTGCCAACAGCATCCATGAGATTGATGAACGGGGTGTTCCAGGTGTACCTAGACGAGTTCGTGATCATCTTCATTGGCGACATTTTGGTATGTTTGAGGAGTCCTGAAGAACACGAGGTTCATCTAAGATTGGTTCCGGAGAAGCTGCGGGAGCAGAAGCTGTATGCGAAGTTGAGTAAGTGCAGCTTCTGGCAGCGGGAGATGGCTTCTGGGGCATGTTGTGTCTGCAGAGGGAGTTTCAGTAGATCCGGCTAAGATTGAGGCTATCAGTGGTGGCCTAGACCGAGGAATGCGACAGAGATTAGGAGCTTTTTTGGGTTGGCTGACCATTATCGGAGTATCTTCAACCCCACATGACTTTAGAGGCGAGACCTGTGAGGATTCTCGAAAGGAGGGTCAAGGTTCTGCGTCGGAGGAGGATACCGTGGGTGAGAGTCGTGTGGGACTGTGACGGTATTGAGGAGGAGACTTGGGAACCAGAGGCGATGATGAAGACTAAGTTCTCGAAATGGTTCGAGAAGCAAGCAGAGGCTTGAGGAGTCTTTCATTTCGTTGGTTTCAGTCTTTTGGTTTGGTTGTAGTGATATAATGCATTTTTGGTGCATTCTAATCCTTGTTTTGTAGGCTTTTATCGAGTCTTTCACTCTCTATCGAGTCATTCTAGGTACAAAAAGTGGCTGGAAGCAATGATTGGAACTTGCAATCAGATTTGGCTAGAAAGGAATGTAGTTGGACCCTTTTTGAACATTCTGGAGAAAGGGAGCACCTAGTACGAAAGAGGGAGCACCTGCTCCCAGCAGAGTCATTAATGGACTTTTTCCTAAACCTAATTTTCCAACCCTATTTTTGGGCCAGCCGTAATGGGCCTTTAAATAGGTCTTTTTGCTGGATCTTTTTGGGAGAGACCCAACACGCCACAGCCACAATCACGCAGCAGCAGCAGCAACGAAGGGAGATTCACGAGAGAGAGAGAGAGAGAGATTCGAACCATTGTTTTAGAGATTGTCTTTCACGTTCTTATCGAAGTTTTCCTAAACCCTAATCTCTTTGCTTTTGATTTAATGAAGTTTCTTTTATCTCTTGTTGCTGTTGGTTCCTTAAATATGTGCGAGTAGTCTTCTTGTTAGGTTGAGGGGGTTCGATGGGATTAGAGAATCATAACTAAGCATAGATAGGTTTTGAACATCATTCGATATCTCCACCTATAATCGATCATATTGCCTAGGTTAACTTGATCACTTAGCCTCTGATTTTAGGTTGAATCTACTCACGACAGTGTTGTAGATTGCTGGAATTGATTTAGGTGGGCGAGTTGTCTTTAGCCAACGAAAGTTGAAGTTAAAGCAACTCGTGAACAAATCAACCCAAATCGCTTAATGCTCTTCATTCTTTGTAACCTCAAACGACAGTTTAGCGTGTTAGATTGTTTGTTGAAGTAGTTGATGCCACGACAGTGGGTCTTCTTGAATCTATGGTTGAGTTCTAGATTGGTTCATAACTTGATAACCTGAATAATTGCTTGGTTTTGATGTCATAATCCCTGAGATATCCCTTGACCTAACTCTTTCATTATCATTGCTTACACCGTATTTACATATTTGCTTTCTAATCGTGACAACTTAAAACCACTTGATCGCTTAGCTGAAATCGTATCTCAAAAGATTAGAGTGTATTGCTGGTCCCTTTGAACGAACCTCACTATTCTACATTGATTAGTGATACCTAGGTTTTAATCTTATAAGACCGGAAAAGGGATATCATCAAATTGGCGCCGTTGCGATGGGGACCAACTCGATACCTCTAATTTTATTATACGTTTTTAGTCTAAGATTTACTAACTTGTTCTTCTTTTCTTCTCTTGTGTGTATTTCAGGTGTAACCAAGGTTCTCAAAACCTTCTCACACTCAACAATCAAGAGTTAGCAAGGGTAGAACGAGCAGAAAAAAAAAAAAAAAAAAAACAAGTCGAATCCAGCCAACATGGTCGACGAAACCGACAACCGAGCTGTAAATGGTCATGTAGCTGCTGCTATTCGGAGGCTAGAACAACAAATGCAGCAGTTGCAACAGCAGCAAGAACCACAACAGCAGCGTGGTATTGGGGATATGGACAATCCCCATGCTTTCTACCGGAACCGAGCTGCTATTGTTCCACCTGCTGCTGGGAGGCAAGATTATGAGATAAAGCCTCAAATGATATTGTTGGTCAAGCAACATTTGTTCCATGGATTGCATGCGGAAATTCCGATGGACCATATAGAAAACTTCGAGGAGATCTGCTCCATGACGAGTTCTAATGGGATGAACCCGGATTTCCTAAAGTGCAAACTATTCCCCTTCTCACTCGCGGATAAGGCTTCGCGTTGGCTTAAGTCTCTACCTGCTGGATCCATTACGACGTGGGCGCAATGTAGAGCTGTATTTGTGGACCATTTCTACACCAAATCCAAAACCGCGAGCATGAGGAACAAGATCTCTTTTTTCCAGCAACATTCAGGAAAGTCCTTTTGTGAGGCATGGGAACGGTTCAAAGAGTACAAGAGAGAGTGTCCACACCATGGGTTTACCGATGAGAACCTGTTGGGTATCTTCTATGATGGTGTTGATTGGGATTACAGGAATGCTTTGAATACTGCGAGTGATGGTAATTTTATGACTAAGACCAGAGAGGGTGCGTATAAGCTCATCGAGAACTTGGCTGTAAGTTCTAGCAACAAGTCGCAGGAGTATGATAGGACCACGAAATCTAGTGGAATGGATTCCCAAAAGATTGATGACCTTACTGCTAAGGTCAACTTGTTGCTCAAAGGGAACCAAAGGACGGTTTACTTTGTAGATGAGAATAGGGAACCATTATCTAAGGAGATGGGTGAAGAAGAAGTCACCCAGAACTATATGAGCCACCCAAACCAAGGTCAGAATCGGTTTCAAGGGGGAGTTCAACAGAAACCACAATGTACCAACTTTCAAGCTCATGCGAGCTCTGGAAGTACTTCTCAGGATGAACTCAAGGGTATGATGCAGCAGCTAATGGCTAATCAACAGAAGTCTGCCACTGAAATCAAAACGCAGGTTGACGCCATGTACTCGGATCTCAATGGTAGACTTGAAGCTGTTTGGAACCAAGTGAGGAAGCTTGACACTCAGGTAGCTCAGATCTCGGCATCAGCTACTCCAGAGAAAGCAGAAGAAGCTGTCGAATCACTACCATACACCCCTAGGATCCCATTCCCTCAAAGACTGAAATATGAGATTGGTGAAAAGAAGTTGGCTGAGTTTAATCAGATGGCTCTCTTTGTAGAAGGAAGGAATACATCATCTCCAATGAAGCAGTTGCCAAAGCTAGAAGACCCTGGGATGTTTGTTGTTCCATGCTCCATTGCAGGAGTTGAATTTAAAGAATCTCTCTGCGATTCTGGGTCTTCCATCAATCTCATGTCTAAGGCTATTGTAGAGAAGCTTGGGATTACTACGATGAGAGCTGCTAAGATATCTCTTAAGTTTGCAGACTCTTCCACCAAGGTTCCACAAGGTACTATTCATGATTTACATGTTCAAGTTAGAAATTGTCTTGTTCCTACTGACTTTCAGGTGGTGGAGATGAGCGAAGATCCTGGTATACCTTTGATTCTTGGAAGACCGTTTCTGGCGACAGTGGGTGCAGTTGTAGATTTGCCTAATAGAAGAGTCTCGTTCTCTAATATTGACAAGCAGGTCTTCTACAAAGCTATACCCACTAATGAAGCAGCCAAACTTGCATCCTGTGTTACCGTTATCAATGGAGATAAGCTGCAAATGGTAACAAAGAGAGATTTCAATGATAAGAGTGAGGTCAAGGAAGTCCTAGATGGAGACCCTCCTATCAGAACAAAGAAGACCAGTCAAAGGAGCAGGGTAAAGGAGAAGGTGACGAGCCAAAGAATCTAGGGTGATTCTCATATAGTTTTAGAACCTCAGAGACGTGTTGGTGACACGATTGAGTACAAGGTGAAGTCCAAAGGGGTTTTGAAACTTTTTTCCAAGGTTAGAGCTATTCTCACATCTGAGCTAAAAGAGAAAGGTGAAGAAGCTGTGAAAGCTATGTTGAGCAATGTTCTGAAGCTGAAGTTTACTGATTGGAGAGCTTGTTTTGGAGAAAGTTCTCATGCCCCTTTTCCTGACTGACGCATGAGATCCAAGTCAAGCTAACGACTTTAACCAAGCGCTTGGTGGGAGGCAACCCACCGGTACGTTTTCTAACTTTTTCAATTTGATTTCTTTTATTACTAACTTTGATTTCAGTTTTGAGTTTTCAGGTTTTTCAAAAAAAAAAAAAAAAAAAAAAAAAACTTGGAGCTTGCCTTCGGATCGATCGATCTCTACTTAGGATCGATCGATCGCCTGCCCAGATCGACTGACGTAAGTTCTGTGATCGATCGATCCGATTTCCAGAGAGCATCTGCTCCCAATTCAGAGCACCTGCTCCCAATTCAGAGCACCTGCTCCAACATTGAGATCGATCGATATCTGAACAGATCGATCGATATCTGAACAGATCGATCGATTTGAATTTCAGATCGACCGACGTAAGTTCTGTGATCGATCGATCCAATTTCCAGAGAGCACCTGCTCCCAATTCAGAGCACCTGCTCCAACATACAGAGCACCTGCTCTCCAGGGTAAAATTTCGAAATTCGGATTTAGGCCCACCAAGAGGTTAGTCCAATGTGTATTCATCACAAACAATTTTATTTTATGCTTTTTCTTCTAATTTTATTTCTTTTCACTCTCTCTTTTCTTATTCTCACACCGAGACGGTGTGAAGTAAGTCTGGGGGGAGTTGCTACTAATATCGTTTATTTTGGTTGTTTTCTTTTTCTTATTATATCCAATTGAGTTAGTCCACGTCATTTTATTGAGTCAAGAGTATTATGGTTAGGAAACTATGATGTAATTTTTCTCTTTATTTATTGACTATTTATCTGAGTGACCATTATTGCAGATTGAATTCAGATCCGACTAATAGAAAATCCAAAGGCTGATTAGTTAACTAGAAACGTCTTATATTTCCAGTAAGGTCCACTAAGCTTGAGCTAATTGCACCTTCATTGGAATGATTGGTGTCTATAGAGCTTGATTCCTCGTTCTTACCTGATAGATGCACCCCGTGTGAAAAGTATTGGTATTCCTCTCCCCTGTTCCAAGATTGAATAAAATTAAGAATAATGCAAAGATCCTCACGACCCTGTCTCCTCACAAGGAACAACAGTAGTGAGTCTTCACGATCCTGTCTCTTCACAAGGAACAATAGTAGTGAATGCTATTCTAAAACCGTAACGAAAAAAATTCTCACGACCCTGTCTCCTCATAAGGAACAACAGTAGTGAGTCCCGTTATGAGACCAAAATAAGTATGGGGAAGAGAAACAGTACCAAAAGGTTGTATTGAGGATCTGTCATGGTATTGTACGGGAATGAATCTAGAAGGTTCTTAGCACTGAGATTATCAATGAGGATAGCGATGATGGCTTGTGGAAAGTGTTGCGAAATCTTGGGATGAATTTGGGAGGCTGAAAAAGTTTGCGGAGAAGTACATGGTGGTTCGATTGGAATTTGTCCTTGCAGTATGTGGATTAAGAAATTAGTGGTCATTAAACGTTCCAAAAGAGAAGCTGAGTTCCCGCGTTTTCAAACCTTTCTCCTTCACTTGGTCTTGAATTTGTTTGAGGACAAACAAAGATCTAAGTCTGGGGGAATTGATATAATACGTTTTTGGTGCATTCTAACCCTTGTTTTGTAGGCTTTTATCGAGTCTTTCACTCTCTATCGAGTCATTCTAGGTACAAAAAGTGGCTGGAAGCAATGATTGGAACTTGCAATCGGATTTGGCTAGAAAGGAATGAAGTTGGACCCTTTTTGAACATTCTGGAGAAAGGGAGCACCTAGTACGAAAGAGGGAGCACCTGCTCCCAGCAGAGTCATTAATGGGCTTTTTCCTAAACCTAATTTTCCAACCCTATTTTTGGGCCAGCCGTAATGGACCTTTAAATAGGTCTTTTTGCTGGATCTTTTTGGGAGAGAGCCAACACGCCACAGCCACAATCACGCAGCAGCAGCAGCAACGAAGGGAGATTCACGAGAGAGAGAGAGAGAGAGAGATTCGAACCATTGTTTTAGAGATTGTCTTTCACGTTCTTATCGAAGTTTTCCTAAACCCTAATCTCTTTGCTTTTGATTTAATGAAGTTTCTTTTATCTCTTGCTGCTGTTGGTTCCTTAAATATGTGCGAGTAGTCTTCTTGTTAGGTTGAGGGGGTTCGATGGGATTAGAGAATCATAACTAAGCATAGATAGGTTTTGAACATCATTCGATATCTCCACCTATAATCGATCATATTGCCTAGGTTAACTTGATCACTTAGCCTCTGATTTTAGGTTGAATCTACTCACGACAGTGTTGTAGATTGCTGGAATTGATTTAGGTGGGCGAGTTGTCTTTAGCCAACGAAAGTTGAAGTTAAAGCAACTCGTGAACAAATCAACCCAAATCGCTTAATGCTCTTCATTCTTTGTAACCTCAAACGACAGTTTAGCATGTTAGATTGTTTGTTGAAGTAGTTGATGCCACGACAGTGGGTCTTCTTGAATCTATGGTTGAGTTCTAGATTGGTTCATAACTTGATAACCTGAATAATTGCTTGGTTTTGATGTCATAATCACTGAGATATCCCTTGACCTAACTCTTTCATTATCATTGCTTACACCGTATTTACATATTTGCTTTCTAATCGTGACAACTTAAAACCACTTGATCGCTTAGCTGAAATCGTATCTCAAAAGATTAGAGTGTATTGCTGGTCCCTTTGAACGAACCTCACTATTCTACATTGATTAGTGATACCTAGGTTTTAATCTCATAAGACCGAAAAAGGGATATCATCATGTAGCATGTGGCTACGGTTGCTGTATTTTTGTTTGTTGTAACGATATACATCTTGTGTTTAATAAGATGGGATTTCTTATTATTTGTGTTTCATAAGATGTGAGTTCTTATGAGGGGTTTTTAGGATGTGGAGTTCTTATGTCATGACGGGAGTGTCATGAGGTTTGGACTATGAGATGTGAGTTCTTATAGTAGATGACCGGTGAGGGTTATGTGTGTTGTCTGGCAGCATGGACGTTCTATGGGAGTTAGAGCTACTCCATGGCTAGAGATCCTAGGGGCGGCGATCCTATGGGTAGTCAGGTTTCGTCCGTTCGCTAGGAGAGCTGGCTGGAGGAGTCGGGAAGCAGGCCTTAGGTGGGATCTAGGTTTGTCTGTAACGACCGCGAACCAAAAATTTGTGAATAACTGGCGGGTCGGTTGGAAACCCGAGTTGTTATTTTATTTTAAAAAAAAAGTCAAAAGCCTTGTTTTGGGGAGCCTTGTTTTGTGGAAGTGGCTGAATTTTTTATTGAGAGAGGGAGCAGTTTTGAGAAAGAGGTAGAGAGAGTTAGTGAGTAAGAGAGGAGAAGAGAGAGAGAGGTGAAAGAATCCGCCGGGTTTTGGAGGAGACAAACGGTCGTGAAGATCAAGTTGGATCGGAGTGAAAATTTCAGGATAAGTTCTCCACTCCCTTATCTTGATTTAGGAAGAAACCGCTTGTCATTTGGTTGAGTATTCTAGGAGTTATGGTCGTTTTACTGAGAGATGTTTCTGCAGCATCGCTTCTGCGATCAGTCCACTTCAAAAGACGAGTCCCGTCGTTCTGTAAGGACCCAGCGGACGAGTTAGATATCATTGGAAAGCTCTGAGTCTTAGCTTTCCACAGACACGGATTTCGGTTTATTCAGAGGTGACCTCCGTTCTCTGTGTGCTTTTGAAGTTAGTGTGTCGTTTCTGAAATATTTATTCTCAGTTCTGATCATCGAGTTTGATAGCTAATTTTACCGTTGAACTGCTTATAGTTAGGTTACGTTCTATACACCTCTGTAAAGCTCTAGATGTCTAGTTTCTAGAACAGGTTTTATACCTTGATTTGGTTAATAATTCACTGAGTTATGGTCCTTTGAACTTGGGTAGTTCGTGCAGTTTTTTTGCAATTTCCTGCGGTTTCGTCCGGAGTTGCGGTTTTCGGGGATGATTTCCTGGCGAACCGTTTGGAGTTAGGAGTCTTGCGATACGGTGTTGGAAAGCTGTTGGTGTCTAGTTTCCAGAGAAGTTTTCCGATCGTGATTTGGTGCAGTAAGTCGCGAGTTATTCTCTTCCGAAACAAGGTGAGTGCGTGACCATGGTTTTGCCGGTATTGGTGTGTTTGATTGCGAATTGAGTTGATTTGTTGTTCGATCAATGCTTGTTTGGGGCGTTTTTAGTGTTTAGATCAACGTAAGTATCTTGGTTTGTGGTTGACTTTACGTTGACTTTGCGTTGACTTTTCTGGGTTGACTTTGCGTTCACTTTTCGGGGTTGACTTTTCGCTTAATTGTGTTGTGTGGTGTTTTGATTGTTCCCTATACCCGTGCATCTAGCCAAGTAGATGGGATGACCGCTCCACTGGGTATTTATGATAATACTCACGCACCTCTTATAACCCTGTGATGCAGGTAAAGAGAAAATGTGATCGTGGAATCAAGGCGAGGAAGAGGAGATGATCTAGTGTCTCGTTTGTATTTATATCTATTCCGCTTTTGCTATTCTGTTGAATTATTGTGTGCTTTAATATTTATGGGGATATTATTTCGGAGGTTTAAAAAAAAAAAAAAAAAAAAAAATTGGTTGTTTCATTTTGGTATCAGAGCCCTTATGGTTCTAGGGCGGGAGAATGTAGTCGATTAATTCGGTAGTCAATTGCGTGTGTTGAATTAATTGATTATGTGAGTTAGTCAATTGATTGCTGTGTGGGTTTGGAGTCCTAGATCATCTCTTCCGAGCCTTCAATGAGATTCCACGGTAAGTGTTGTACGATTTTTTTTTGTTCTTGTACTTAGTAGTCTGCTGTGAGTGCAGAGTTATGGCTAGAGGTGCTAGAGGAAGAGGTCGCAGGGGCCGAGGTGGTCGTGGAGGGCGTAGGCGCGGGCAGGGACTTGTGAGTGAGTCTGCTGCCGCGCGGGTGGCCCAAGAGACCGCGCATGAGCGGGTGGCTGATTCGCAGACGTATCAGGAGGGATCCGTGAGTGTGGCCACTGCGTGTACCAGTGTGAGGGCTGGTGGCACTAGTGAGAGTTCCGGGGTGGCCACTGCGTGTACTAGTGTGAGGGCTGGTGGGATTAGTGAGGGTCCTGGTGTGGTTGGCGGTGCGGCGGGCCCAGCTGGGGGTGCTGTCGCAGGTGTCGACCAGGATCGAGATGATAGTCTGGCGAGTCTGCTACAATTGATTCTGAAGCTGTTACCAGGTGGGGTACCGGCTCTGGGTCAGGCTCCGGGAGTTCAGCCAGGTGGGGCTGGGGTTCAGCCAGAGGTGGCTGGTGTGCAGCCAGTAGTGGCGGGTGGTCAGCCGAGAGGGGCTGATGTGCAGCCGGAGTGGCGGCTGTGGAGGAGCTCCCATCCTATCTTAGGATGATGGAGCAGATGTAGAGGATTAGCACAAGAGTTTTCTCGAGAGGTACTAAGCCTGAGGGGCCGATGAGCGGCGGATGAGTGTGAAGCGTAACTTTGACTCTTTAAGGTGTCCAGATGGATACAGAGTGGATCTGGCTGTGCATTATCTGGAGGGTGATGCTTATCTCTGGTGGAGAGGTGTAGAGGCCAGGAGGGTGCAGGCCGAGATGGTCTAGGAGGATTTCTTGGCGGAGTTTAACGCCAAGTATTTCCCGCAGGAGGTGGTGGACCATTTGGAGTCTAGGTTTCTGGACCTGACTCAGGGAGATCGGTCAGTGAGGGAGTTCGATGCTGAGTTCAGTCGACTTCTGGTACATGCAGGGAGAGGCATGGAGGGCGAGGATGCCCAGGTTAAAAGGTTCTTGAAAGGACTTCGTCCAGATTTGAGGATTCGCTGTAGGGCGAGTAGGTTCGTCATGAGGGCGGAGCTAGTTGAGATGGTTGCTGCGATCGAGGAGGATCTCGGGAAACAGGTTGTGGTGGTTAGTCCACTGGTGCAGCAGCAGCAGCCGAGGAGATCTCAGCAGCAGCCGAGGAGATCTCAGCAGCAGGTGAGTTCAGGCAGGGGCGGTAAGCCTGCGCAAGGATAGAAGAGGAAGTGGGAGAGCACTTTGGAACCAAGTTAGAGGGTTCAGGGTCATCTAAGATGCTTCGGGTATGGGAGCATGGATCACAGGTTGGTGAGCTGTCCTAGGATGGACGAGTCTCGGGGTAGTACGTTAGGGTTCTTAAGCACATGGGTTTTGTGCAGGGACCTTAGTTGTGGGCGGATGTGAGTCCCACGTGTTATTCGATTTGGGAGCTACGAATAGCTTCATTACTCCGGAGTGTGCAGAGGGTAGCGGGATCCGGAGCGATTCCGAGGAGCAGCCGGGAGTAGTCAAGGTTGCTGGTGGTAGGAGAGTCGGGCAGGCTCGTGGTGTGGATGTGCTGGTGGCGGGAGAGTCGATGCCAGCAGATCTGATCATCAGTCCAGTGGAGCTGTACGATGTCATTTTGGGGATGGACTGGTTGGATCGGTACAGGGTCCATCTGGACTGTCGGCGAGGACGAGTAGTGTTCGTGCGGGAGACGGGGAGGTTGGTGTTTCAGGGTGTGAGACCGACTTCTGGGAGTCTCGTGATTTCAGCGATACAGGCCGAGCAGTTGATCGAGAAGGGTTGTGAGGCATATCTGGCGACGATAGTTATGCCGGAGACTGTTGGAGAGGTTGCAGTTGGAGAGATTCGGGTTGTTCGAGATTTCCAGGATGTGTTTCAGTCGCTGTTGGGATTGCCACCATCGCGGTCGGATCCATTCACGATTGAGTTGGAACCCGGGACGACGCCGATATCTAAGGCACCTTACCGTATGGCTCCAGCAGAGATGGCAGAGCTGAAGAAGCAGCTGGATGATCTGTTGGGTAAGGGTTTCATCCGGCCGAGTGTGTCACCGTGGGGAGCGCCGGTGTTATTTGTGAAGAAGAAGGATGGGAGTTTCCGCTTGTGCATCGATTACCGGGGACTTAACCGGGTCACTGTGAAGAACAGGTACCCTCTGCCACGCATTGATGAGTTGTTGGATCAGTTACGAGGGGCTACCTGGTTCTCCAAGATTGACTTGGCTTCGGGATACCATCAGATTCCTATTGATAAAGCAGATGTTAGGAAGACTGCTTTCAGGACGAGGTATGGACATTTTGAGTTCGTGGTGATGCCTTTTGGTTTGACGAATGCACCAGCAGCGTTCATGCGGTTGATGAACGGGGTATTCCAGGAGTATCTGGATGTGTTTGTGATCATCTTTATTGATGATATTCTGGTGTATTCGAAGAGTCCTGAGGAGCATGAGTTGCATCTAAAGAGTAGTTCTGGAGAAGCTGCTGGATCAGAAGCTGTACGCGAAGTTGAGTAAGTGCAGTTTCTGGCAGAGGGAGATGAGCTTTCTTGGCCACGTTGTGTCTGCAGACGGAGTGTCTGTGGATCCGGCTAAGATAGAGGCTATCAGAGATTGGCCTAGACCGAGGAGTGCTATTGAGATCAGAAGTTTTCTCGGGTTGACGGGTTATTACCGGAGGTTCGTCAAGGGGTTTGCGAGTATGGCACAGCCGATGACGAGGTTGACAGGTAAGGATGTCCCTTTTGTTTGGTCTTTGGCTTGTGAGGAGAGTTTCGGGAAGATGAAGGACATGCTGACAAGTAAACCTGTGTTGGCGTTACCCGAGCCGGGTGAGTCATATGTGGTGTATACAGATGCTTCAGGAGTTGGTCTGGGATGTGTGCTGATACAGCAGGGGAAGGTTATTGCATATGCTTCGAGGCAGTTGAGGAAGCATGAGTGCAACTACCCTACCCATGATTTGGAGTTGGCTGCAGTGATCTTTGCACTTAAGATTTGGAGGTCTTATCTGTATGGCGGGAAGGTGCAGGTATTCACAAACCACAAGAGCCTGAAGTATTTCTTCACTCAGCCAGACCTGAACCAGAGACAGAGGCGATGGATGGAGCTAGTCGCGGACTATGACCTGGAGATTGGATACCATCCGGGTAAGGCTAATCTGGTGGCTGATGCTTTGAGTCGGAGGCGAGTGGTTTCGGCTCAGGAGCGGGATGTGGAGGAGTTAGTGAGTGAGCTCAGTACATTGAGGCTGTGCGTGATCTCACAGGAGCCGTTGGGGTTAGAGGCAGCTAACCAGGCAAACTTACTGAGCAGGATTCAGGTTGCGCAGGAGAAGGATCAGGGGTTGATTGATGCTTCTAAGATGACGGGTTCTGAGTATGTGGTCTCAGCGAGTGGGATGATACTGGTGAATGGGTGGGTTTGTGTACCCAAGGACGAGGTTCTGAGGTAGGAGATTCTGAGAGAGGCCCATTCGAGTATGTTGTCTATTCATCCGGGGGCGACCAAGATGTATCGTGATCTGAAACGATATTATCACTGGGTCGGGATGAAGAGAGATGTAGCTAGCTGGGTTGCAACATGTAACGTGTGTCAGCTGGTGAAGGCTGAGCATCAGGTTCCGAGTGGTATGTTGCAAAGTTTACCCATTCCGGAGTGGAAGTGGGATATGATTACCATGGATTTTGTGACAGGGTTACTAGTGTCACGGACCTATGATGCGATTTGGGTGGTTGTGGATCGTCTGACCAAGTCATCAAAAAGACCGATGGAACAGTGGTGTTGGCTAAGAAGTATGTGCGTGAGATAGTGAGGCTGCATGGGGTGCCAGCGAGTATTGTGTCAGACAGGGATCCGAGGTTTACTTCAGAGTTCTGGAGGGCATTTCAGGCTGAGATGGGCACTAAGGTGCACATGAGCACAGCGTATCATCCTCAGACAGATGGGCAGTCGGAGAGGACTATTCAGACTTTAGAGGACCTGTTGAGGATGTGCGTGCTAGATTATGGTGGTCATTGGGTGGATCATCTGAATCTGGTTGAGTTTGCGTACAACAACTCATACCAGGCGAGTATTGGGCTGGCTCCATATGAGGCTCTGTATGGGAGGCCGTGTAGGACACCATTGTGCTGGACTCAAGTGGGGGAGAGGAGCATGTTTGGTGCGGATTTTGTTCAGGAGACGACGGAGAAGATCCGTGTCTTGAGGCTGAACATGAGGGAGGCTCAGGATCGGCAGAAGAGTTATGCCGACAGGAGACGGAAAGAGTTGGAGTTTGAGCTGGAAGATCTAGTGTATCTTAAGGCAGCTATGTTGAGGGGTCCTAACAGATCCATTTCGGAAAATAAGCTGAGTTCGAGGTTTATGGGTCCGTTCAGAGTGGTGGAGCGGATCGGACCAGTGGCTTATCGGTTGGAGTTACCTCAGAGTATGAAGGCTTTCCACAAAGTCTTCCATGTTTCGATGCTGCGTAAGTGTCTACATGAGTCTGAAGAGGTGTTGGCTAGGATCCCGAAGGATCTTCAGCCCAACATGACGTTGGCGGCGAGACCTGTGAGGATTTTCGAGAGGAGAGTCAAGGTTCTGCGTCGTAAAAGGATACCATTAGTGAGAGTCGTGTGGGACTGCGATGGTGTCGAGGAGGAGACTTGGGAACCAGAGGTGAGTATGAAGACGAAGTTCTCGAAGTGGTTCGAGAAGCAAGCGGAGGCTTGAGTGTCTTTTCTGGTTTTCAGAGTATGTACAGCGTGCTGCTGAGTTGTTCTTATATGTATTTTTGTTTGGGTTGTAACGATATACATTGTTGAAATTTAATAAGATGGGGTTTTCCTTATTATCTTTTGTTATAAGGCAGATGTTCTTATGTTATGACTTGTGGTGTCGTGGGTTGTGATGACTGGTAGGTCATGTGATGGATAGAAATGAGCTTATTCATGTTCTGGGAGTGGCTAGAAATGAAATTCGTGTTCTAGGAGTGGCTAGAAACGAAAGCTTTATGCGCGTCTTATTAAAGCAGGTTCATGTTCTAGGAGTGGCTAGAAATGAGCTTGTTCATGTTCTAGGAGTGGCTAGAAATGAAATTCGTGTCCTAGGAGTGGCTAGGAACGAAGGCTTTATGAGAGTTAGAATCTGTCTATTCCTAGGTAGAGTCGGGAAAAGAGGTTTTATGGGAGTTAGAATCGTCTTTTCTGGGGACTCTGTGGAAACACCCATGTGGGGGTCACGGATGTGATGATATTCCGGGTAGGGGATGTCATAAGGTAGCCACAGAGGCGATTCTGGTCGACAGGTACTTATGATGCATGTTTCAGAGGTTTGCTCTAGGAAACGGGTGTGTTTCCTGCATACTGAGGGATAGTGGTTCTCTCTAGGGGCCGAGTGGGGTCCTTACATATACTTTGAGGGACGGTAGTTCTCTCTAGGGGATGAGTGGGTTCATGCACACGTAACTCAAGGGGTGACGATCCTGCGAGTGAGTGTGGTGTATATGAGCTATGAGTATGAGTTATGAGCAGTAGCATCTGAGCGTGGTCATGAGTATGAGATTGGATGAACTTCGGGGATCAGGAGTGGATCTCAAGTGCTGCTGACCGGGTAAGGTCAGGATTTCAGCCGTGGTGAGACGGTGCAATGAGGCTAGTGTGAGCCTAGTAAACTCGGGGATCGGGTTTTAGTTTTGGCTGAGGGCTAGGGTTGTGTTGTGGACGTCAAATCTGGGGTTATTATTGGAGTCTGGAATTCAGTTCGGACAATCCTGGTAGCATATGTTACGCCGATGGTCGTACATGTTTTTGTTTGATTGTTGTACGATCATTTGGTCCAACGCGGGGTCAACGGTTGGTCGGACATGTTCTTGTTTGATTGTTGGACGGTCAATCGGGCAGCCCTAATCTGGACTATGAGGCGTGCATTGTTGATGTTCCGGATGAATCTGGGTGAATTTTAGGCGAGAGTGTTAGCCTTAGCAGGACTGGTTAGGGGATTCGAGTGTTATCTCGAAGGATATTGGCCACGTTCGGGTCAGCTGGTGGAGACCGTAGCGAGACGGTGTTGTGAGATTCGAGGGTGATATCGAGTGGTGTTGGTCGGGTTTGGCCAAAAATATAGACCGTAGAGAGACGGTGTTGCATGATTCGAGGACGAATCCGTGTTAGTGGGGGAGAATTGTAACGACCGCGAACCAAAAATTTGTGAATAATTGGCGGGTCGGTTGGAAACCCGAGTTGTTATTTTATTTTTTAAAAAAAGTCAAAAGCCTTGTTTTGGGGAGCCTTGTTTTGTGGAAGTGGCTGAATTTTTTATTGAGAGAGGAAGCAGTTTTGAGAAAGAGGTAGAGAGAGTTAGTGAAGAGAGAGAGAGGTGAAAGAATCCGCCGGGTTTTGAAGGAGACAAACGGTCGTGAATATCAAGTTGGATCAGAGTGAAAATTTCAGGGTAAGTTCTCCACTCCCTTATCTTGATTTAGGAAGAAACCGCTTGTCATTTGGTTGAGTATTCTAGGAGTTATGGTCGTTTTACTGAGAGATGTTTCTGCAGCATCGCTTCTGCGATCAGTCCACTTAAAAGGACGATTTCCGTCGTTCTGTAAGGACCTAGCGGACGAGTTAGATATCATTGGAAAGCTCTGAGTCTTAGCTTTCCACAGACTCCGATTTCGGTTTATTCAGAGGTGTCCTCCGTTCTCTGTGTGCTTTTGAAGTTAGTGTGTCGTTTCTGAAATATTTGTTCTCAGTTCTGATCATCGTGTTTGCGAGCTAATTTTCCCGTCGAACTGCTTAGAGTTAGGTTACGTTCTATACACCTCTATAAAGCTCTAGATGTCTAGTTCCTAGAACAGGTTTTATACCTTGATTTGGTTAATAATTCGCTGAGTTATGGTCCTTTGAACTTGGGTAGTTCGTGCAGTTTTTCTGCAATTTCCTGCGGTTTCGTCCGGAGTTGCTGTTTTCGGGGATGATTTCCCGGCGAACCGTTTGGAGTTAGGAGTCTTGCGATACGATGTTGGAAAGCTGTTGGTGTCTAGTTTCCAGAGAAGTTTTCCGATCGTGATTTGGTGTAGTAAGTCGCGAGTTATTCTCTTCCGAAACAAGGTGAGTGCGTGACCATGGTTTTGCGGGTATTGGTGTGTTTGATTGTGAATTGAGTTGATTTGTTGTTCGATCAATGCTTGTTTGGGGCGTTTTTAGTGTTTAGATCAACGTAAGTATCGTGGTTTGTGGTTGACTTTACGTTGACTTTGCATTGACTTTTCTGGGTTGACTTTGCGTTGACCTTTCGGGGTTAACTTTTTGCTTCATTGTGTTGTGTGGTGTTTTGATTGTTCCCTATACCCGTGCATCTAGCCAAGTAGATGGGATGACCGCTCCACTGGGTATTTATGATAATACTCACGCATCTCTTATAACCATGTGATGCAGGTAAAGAGAAAATGTGATCGTGGAATCAGGGCGAGGAAGAGGAGATGATCTAGTGTCTCGTTTGTATTTATATCTATTCCGCTTTTGCTATTGTGTTGAATTATTGTGTGCTTTAATATTTATGGGGATATTATTTCGGGGGTTTTAAAAAAAAAAAAAAAAATTGGTTGTTTCATTGTCTGTCTCGGGACTCTAAGCTGGGGAATAGAGATCCTAGGTGGGATCGGGATCTGTCTATTTCCTAGGGGAGTCTGGAAAGAAGGTTCTGCAGGACTTGTTTTTTCCAAGGACTCCAGGGAACACGGGTTGTTCCAGATGACCTGAGGAGGGGTCATAGACGATATTCCGCTGAGGGAATGTCATGTGTGCCACGTGAAGGAATTCGAGTCAATAGGCACTTGTAGCCATGTTACAGAAGATGCCGAGCATACTTGAGGGAACCGGATTCTCTCCAGGGAACTAGTACGGTTTCCTGTATATATCTCGAGAGACAGATGAGATCTCTCCAGGGGACATTTGGTGTCACCTGCTCGCAGAGCGTTTGAGGGACGTGTCGGCGAGGAGCAGACCAGCCTGACGGGTCGCAGCCCGGAGGGTGATTGGATGTTATACACCTCGATCTCAGGGTGACGATCTTGGGAGTGTAGGGTATATATATATATACTGAGTACGAGCAGTGCGTTCTGTAATGTGACTAATGGTTGAGACTTGATGAGTTTCAGGGATCGCTGAGGATCTCAGGTGGTATTGGCCAGGTAGGGCCAGGTGTGTGGTGTGTTGGGGTCTAGTTTAGGGTGGCTACTTGCGTTCGAAACCTCGGATTTGATGACTCGAGAATTTATGTAGCGTCTTGGACGTGCATGTTCTTGTTTGATTGTTGCACGATCAATTGGTTCTTTTGCCGGGTCTACGGTTGGTCGGACATGTTCTTGTTTGATTGTTGTACGATCACTCGGGCAGGCCTGGTCGGAACTATAAAACGGTACATTCTGGGTGTTTCCGGGGAAATCTGGTCGGGTTTCCGGGCGGAAGTGGTAGCCTTAGCAGGGATCGTGTGTGGCTAACTTGTGATTCGAGGACGAATCCTGGTTAGTGGGGGAGAATTGTAACGCCCGTGAACCAAAAATGTGATTTTTGGTGGGTGTCGATCGACACTGTATAGGTCTGTCGATCGACACGGGTTGTTGTTCTCCCGAAGAATCGGACAGGAAAGTCCGCGTCGATCGACAGGGCTTGTGAGTGTCGATCGACACTGGCTGAAATCAGACTTAGGGTTTTGATTTCGGTTTGTTTTGGTTAATGGGCCGGTTAAGGGAACTAGGGTTCCGTAAGTTAGGGATTGGAGAACACGTTCTCATCTCTTTTTAGCCACTTTTCGTTCAAAATTGAGAATTGAGAGAGTTTGAGAGGAAGTTAGGGTTTCTCTTGTGTGAAGAAGAGATTTCTGGCGGTTTTTGGAGGGACAGACGGACGGTGAGTTTTGATCGGATTTGAGCGAGACTTTGAGGGTAAGTTTTCTGATCTTTCCTCTTGCCGTAGGCGAAAATTTGATTGTGTGAGGTTTCTGCAGTCTCGAGTCTGCGATCAGTCCACTTCGAGGGAGGGTTCTCGTCGAACCAGAGAGAATCAGGAGACGATCCTTACGCCTTTGGAAAGCTCTCTCTGTCTAGTTTTTGTATTAGGTTTCAGATCCTGATTTGGAGGCAATCTCCGTTCTCTATGTTCGTTTGATTTCATAGTGTTGTTTCTGAAATCTCTGTTTTTCCAGTTTCGATTAGCGAGATTGTGGGCTGTTTTCTCGTCGATCTGTTTGGAGTTAGGAGACGTTCTATACACCGTTACGAAGCTCTTGGTGTCTAGTTTCCAGATCAGGTCTCAGACCTTGATTTGGTAAAGGGAGTTGCGAGTTATTCCCTTCTGTTCGTGTCGTGCCGTGTGTTCTTTGTTTTCCTCGTTTCAATCCATTGTCGAGGTGAGTGCGTGATCGTAGGCTTCCATAGGTGGAGAATCTGATGGAATGCGTTTGTTTGTTGTTTGGGAATGGATTTCGTGTGCTTGTTGATGTTTTGTGCAGGATTGGACGAGTTTCTGGATTCGAGATCGATTTGTGTGAGGATTTGATTGAAATCTCGTTTCTGGGGATTCGTGTCGATCGACACGGTTGCTCTGTGTCGATCGACAGAGGGTGCGTCGATCGACACCATTGGTGGCGTGTCGATCGACACTCTGGGAGCTGTGTCGCTCGACACACCTAGTGTGTGTCGACCGACACAGACTGTTATGAGCTGAGTCGCATTGTTTGTTCATGTGCAATGTTGTGTGTTCACCCTGGTATTTTATCTTGTTCTTTATCTATGGATATATAGCCTGTGGACGGGATGACCGCGTCACTGAGTATTTATGATAATACTCACGCAACTCTTATAACCATGTGTTGCAGGTAAAGAAAAGAGGTGATCGTGGAATCAAGGCCGGGAAGAGAGGATGATCTAGTGTCTCGGTTGCGTGATGCATGTTGTTAGAATTGATAGGGTGTTAGTAATTCTGGAATTGATGAACGGTTTAGAATGGTTAAGTTGGAATTGATTTGGTGGTTATTGAATTGTATTGAATAATTGTTTAGGGTGGTTTATGAAATTGATTGAGTTATTGGATATCTTGGTTAATTGATTTCCGCCGGTTAATTGTGATTGTGAGAATTTAGCATGTTGAGGATTAGTATTTATGGGAATACTAATTCGATGCTATTATTTACAAAAAAAAAAAAATGGGTCGGGTTGTTTGATATGCTCAAATTTACCCTGAGCTACACTCTCAAATTAAGAGATCGATGTAGTACTTAGGGATCGAATCCACAGGGAAAAGATTCACACAATCAATTAGTGAATTCAAATTATGCTAAGTAAAAATGAGTAAATGTAAAACAAAGAAATAAAACAAAGTAAGAGATGGTTCAAATTCAAGTAAATCAATGAGACAAAAAGCTAGGCGATGGGTAATTCTTCGGGTATGATTCGAAATCAAGGATAAAATACTGTCAGGGTTTGATTAGGCACCGTTCTAGAACTCAAACATGAAGGTAAAGCCAATCAACTTCCGTTGCAGAGACTATCTATGACTAGAAACCTAAATTCCAAATTCCTTTGCAAACCTAGAGAATCAAGTCAAGCATTAACATTCAGGTTCAATTGTTCACAGAATCCCTAAACCAAATTCCTTTGCGAAGAGGTAATTCTGCTCATCTAAGACTAGTTCAAGTTGTTAATAACACTTCCGTGTCTATTAGAGCAACCTAAGATCTAGATTCTAGGTGTACAGGCTAGATCTAGCGTTGAAAACAATCTAGATGAAGAACCAGAAGATAAACCCTAACAGATTTTCAATCCTAACAATTTCTCATCAAAACCCTAGAATTCCCCACAACCTAACAAGCAAACTACTCAGACATAGATGATGAAATCATTCTCATATATGAATAGAATTGCATAAATAAAATAGAGTTAGAGATACAGAAAAAGGGGTTTGAAAACCCTGTAGAAATCTCCCTCAAAGCTCTCTCTCTCAAAGTCTAAGTTAAAAACAAGATGATGAACTAAAAACTTAAGTTAAACTATATATATAAAGGTAAAAAGTCCTCATGGGCCTTGGAAAACTCGTGTGGAAATCTTCATTAAATCTCGTGTCGATCGACATGATTAATGTGTGTCGATCGACAGGACGCTTTCTAGTAAAATCTTCTGCTTCGTCAACTCGCGTGTCGATCGACAGGCTTAATCACTGTCGATCGACAGAGAAGCTTCTGTCGCCGATTCCAACTTGATCTTACTCCCAAATGTTCCAAAATCTTCCATTAAGCTCCAAACGACCAAATACCTGTAAAGACACTAAAAACACCAAAAAGACTCTACAAAAACGACTTATATCATGGTTGAAAATGGGTAAAAACCATGATATATCAACTCCCCCAGACTTAGCCTTTGCTTGTCCTCAAGAAAAACATAAACCAAAACTGTGGAAGAGGTTTGAAAACACAGAACATACCTTCCCTTGATGCAGCGAATTGACCCTTCCACCTAGTGAACCACATAATCCAGAACCAACCAGAATCAGACCACCATGTACTTCTCTGCAGACTTTCGCAGCCTTCCAAATTCATCCACAACTTCACAACATAATCCGTTAGTCTTCATAGCTTGGTCTCAATGTTCTTAATGCCAAGAACCTTCTAGACTCATTCCCAGACTATACCATGACAAATCAACCTATACAACACTTGGTATTCCTCCTCTCCCCCAGACTTATTTTGTTCTCTATTCCTATTGTTTCATGATTGCTGAACTCAAAGCAGTGCATATTTCACTAATGTTGTTCCTTGTTAGGAGACAGGGTCGTGACTCACTACTATTGTTCCTTGTGAGGAGACAGGCTCATGAGATTGCTCGTCTTCTTCATCCGTTTTACGAGACTCAGACTGCTGCTTTTGAGCTGGGTGATCACCTCTTGAGTACAGACTCACCGGATTTTATTCCTCGTCTTATACTCAGGAGCTATCATTTCACCCCAATCCTAACACAATTGATGAAATTTTTTTTATGAGAGAGAGGAGTACCATTACTTTCAACAGGAGATTGCACTTGTCAGGTACGAATGAAGAGTCAAGCCCCTGGACATCAATTCCAAGGAGAACCGTGCAGTAGCTCTGACTTGGCGGATTATATCGGAAGTAGCAGACGTCTCTAGTCAACTGGTCAATCCTAGGATTTTCCATTAGTCTAACTTTGAAACTGATTCTGGAAGAATGGTCACACGCTGAAAAGACACTCCACTAAACCAAAAGAAGGGTTGTTCCTAACTAGTTTTGACTCGATAAAACAAAAATTTGACTCAAAATAAACCAAAACAAAAAGAAACACGTTAGTAGTTTCCTCCCCCAGACTTAACCAACACTGTCCCCAGTGTTGTCAAGCCTGAAGTTGGCAAAAGAAACCAAAGAAAAATTGAACTTGAATGAAATAAACGAGATTTACCAAAGTGGGGACCCTGTCGATCGACACAAACAAGTCATGTCGATCGACACGAGGTCTGCGGGATCGGATCGTTGTGATTTCGAGAATTTTGAAAATTGAAGGTCATGTCGATCGACACACAGGTTCGTGTCGATCGACAGATACCTCACTGTCGCAGACTGCAAGTTTTCTGCATCACTCAACAAACACGATCAAAGAAGAAGGCACACAATGCAAATCCTTAAGATGATCAAGTTCAAGCTTCTAAAAAAAAATCCAAAGACTAACTGACTCAAAAGAAAATAAGAGATAAAATAGAAAAACTTACAAGTGGGTTGCCTCCCACTAAGCGCTTGTTTTCAGTCATTAGCTCGACTGTGTCAGGCTCAGGTCTCGGATGGGTCGGTGAAGGGTACAACACCGGGAAGCAGCTTCATGGTGTTTAACATCATCTCCTGGATCACTTCCTCTCCTTTCTCACTTAACTCCATAGGAATGATAATTCTGAACTTGGAGAATGGCTTGGAAGTCTTCTTGCGTTTGGCCTTAGCTGGGCTGGGTGGTGAAGTCAAGGGTGGTGAAGTCAAGGGTGGGGCATACGGGATCTCCTTCGTGTCATCTCCAAGGTTTGAACTCGACTCTTCTTCATTTGTAACAGTCAGACAAGAGTTCTTCTCAAACCGAGCTGAGGGGTAGAAGACATCCTTGTTGATCTTGGAAAAAGAGATTCTCTGATTGGGAAAATCTACAATTGCACCCACCGTGGCAAGGAATGATGACCCAAGAATCAATGGTCTTTCCCTGTCATTCTTCGTCTCCATAAGGTGAAAATCTACCGGAACCAGACAATCTCCTACTTGAAGCATCAAGTCAGGAATGAATCCTTTCGAACACGGTGAAGAAGAATCAGGCAGTGTGATAGACATCTTCGAAGGTTGCAGATCCTTAATCCCTAGCTTCCTTGCCATAGACTCAGACATGACATTCACATTAGCTCCAGTGTCACAAAGAGAATTTTTAAATTCCATACCTTTGATTGAGCAAGGAACCATGAACATCCCTGGATTTGTTATCTTCTGCAACTTCCTCAGCTGTGGTTGAGCATGTCTCCCTTTTTCCTCTGGTGATCTGATGTTAATAGCCCGTGGGAATGGAAGCTTAGGCTTGTACACCCTTTCCTCTGCTTTGACTGAAGGTTTTGAAGAAGGTGGGCTGTTCTGGGCAGCGTGTCGATCGACATAAGCAGTGTGTCGATCGACAGGAGACTTCTTGTCCGTTGTGTCATCGATCCGTGTCGATCGACACTTACCAGTCGTGTCGATCGACACGAGCTCTGCTGTCCCCAAATCCGTGTTTTCATCAGGCTCCACGACTTCTACCTCCTCTGGATCCTTTCCACAAGCTTCAAACACTTCTTTCCCACTACCCACAGTGATCGCATTGACATGCAATCTTGGGTTCGTCTCAGTCTTAGCCGGTAGGAATCCTTCTTGCCTTTTCACCGACTCCGCCGTTTGGGCTACTTGAGTGTCCAGCTTCTTCATGTGGAGATTAATAGCCTCAATTTTGCCATTCAGATCTTGGTACATAGCATCCATCTTCCCATTAAAGCTCACGGTCATCTTCTGTTGACCCTCTAGAATCTGCTCCAACATGGATTTCATCTCGCTGCTCTCTGTTGTCTGAGGAGGAGGTGTCTGGTAGGAAGAAGAACCGTAGTTTCTTTGGTAGTTATTCTGGAAAGGCTTCTGATATCCTTGTTGAGTGCCATACCTCTGACCTTGAAAACCAATCCCACTAACGTAGTTGACATCCTTTTTTTCCTGTGTCGATCGACACAATCCTTCCGTGTCGATCGACACGGAGTCCGGTACGAAGGTTTCTACTTCCTGAGCAAATTGAACCGTCTTCTTTCCTACCAGAAGATTGTGCACAGAGTCTAACTTGGCTTTCACTTCAGCAATCTGACTTCCATCCATGTTACCTCCTAGCTTCTTCCTTTCGAAATCTGCGTTCTTGGTGCTACTTCTGGAAGCCAAGTTGTCGATGAGAATCAGAGCATCTTCCGGATATCGGGTGTTGAAATTCCCATTGCTGGCTGAATCGAGGGCCACTTGATACCTCCAGTCAATCCCTCTGAAGAAGATGCCCAACAGCTGAACAGTACTAAACCCGTGATGAGGACAATCTCTCTGGTAAGACTTGAATCGAGTCCAAGAATCCTTGAATGCCTCAGTAGGACCCTGCTTGAAGGTGGAGATCTTGGTCCTCAGATCCTCTGATCTCGCCTCATCGAAGAAGTTGTTGAGGAAAGCATTCTTGGTGTCCTCCCGGTTCCAACTGCTTCAGCCAGTAGGATGCTTCTCCACTAAGGGAGTATGGGAACAACTTGCAGTAGAGATAGTCGTTGGACACTCCATTAGCCTTGATGCTAGATGCTAGGTCCTCGAACCTCTCTATGTGGTCCATGGGGTGCTCAGATGACAGGCCATGAAAAGGGTGCTGGGCGACAAGTGAGAAGAAAGCAGGCTTCAGCTCAAAATCGCTCCTCTGGAACGCAGGTGGTCGGATTGCTGTCCTGTTAGCATAGAACTCATCGGGCCTGTTGTACTCTCCCAGAGTACGCCCACGCGCAGCAGCTGCTGGCTCTTGTCGCTGCTCGACATGCTGCTCCTCCACAATCACAACCCCATTCTCATCCAGCCTCTGACCCTGAGCGTTGTGTCTGCGACCCTCAGCATCCTGAAAGAACCCATCTTCACCCCTGATCAATACTAATGGATTCATTCTGGCTGTCCTTGTCGCTGCTCTGTTGGCTCGTTCTAACCTTCCAATCTCAAGGTTGAGATTGGCTAGCTCTTCGTTCTGGTTGCTCCTGGTAATGCGATTAGGCATAAACCTGAAACACACAAGACAAAGAGAAAAGATCAAGTAAGTAAAACAAAAACTAAAAACTTAGACAAAATTCTACTAACAATAATCGAATGGTGAAATCTATTCCCCGGCAACGGTGCCAAAATTTGATATGCTCAAATTTACCCTGAGCTACTCTCTCAAATTAAGAGATCGATGTAGTACTTAGGGATCGAATCCACAGGGAAAAGATTCACACAATCAATTAGTGAATTCAAATTATGCTAAGTAAAAATGAGTAAATGTAAAACAAAGAAATAAAACAAAGTAAGAGATGGTTCAAATTCAAGTAAATCAATGAGACAAAAAGCTAGGCGATGGGTAATTCTTCGGGTATGATTCGAAATCAAGGATAAAATACTGTCAGGGTTTGATTAGGCACCGTTCTAGAACTCAAACACGAAGGTAAAGCCAATCAACTTCCGTTGCAGAGACTATCTATGACTAGAAACCTAAATTCCAAATTCCTTTGCAAACCTAGAGAATCAAGTCAAGCATTAACATTCAGGTTCAATTGTTCACAGAATCCCTAAACCAAATTCCTTTGCGAAGAGGTAATTCTGCTCATCTAAGACTAGTTCAAGTTGTTAATAACACTTTCGTGTCTATTAGAGCAACCTAAGATCTAGATTCTAGGTGTACAGGCTAGATCTAGCGTTGAAAACAATATAGATGAAGAACCAAAAGATAAACCCTAACAAATTTTCAATCCTAACAATTTCTCATCAAAACCCTAGAATTCCCCACAACCTAACAAGCAAACTACTCAGACATAGATGATGAAATCATTCTCATATATGAATAGAATTGCATAAATAAAATAGAGTTAGAGATACAGAAAAAGGGGTTTGAAAACCCTGTAGAAATCTCCCTCAAAGCTCTCTCTCTCAAAGTCTAAGTTAAAAACAAGATGATGAACTAAAAACTTAAGTTAAACTATATATACAAAGGTAAAAAGTCCTCATGGGCCTTGGAAAACTCGTGTGGAAATCTTCATTAAATCTCGTGTCGATCGACATGATTAATGTGTGTCGATCGACAGGACGCTTTCTGGTAAAATCTTCTGCTTCGTCAACTCGCGTGTCGATCGACAGGCTTAATCACTGTCGATCGACAGAGAAGCTTCTGTCGCCGATTCCAACTTGATCTTACTCCCAAATGTTCCAAAATCTTCCATTAAGCTCCAAACGACCAAATACCTGTAAAGACACTAAAAAGACCAAAAAGACTCTACAAAAACGACTTATATCATGGTTGAAAATGGGTAAAAACCATGATATATCATGGTTGATGTTTTGTGCAGGATTGGACGAGTTTCTGGATTCGAGATCGATTTGTGTGAGGATTTGATTGAAATCTCGTTTCTGGGGATTCGTGTCGATCGACACGGTTGCTCTGTGTCGATCGACAGAGGGTGCGTCGATCGACACCATTGGTGGCGTGTCGATCGACACTCTGGGAGCTGTGTCGCATTGTTTATTCATGTGCAATGTTGTGTGTTCACCCTGGTATTTTATCTTGTTCTTTATCTATGGATATATAGCCTGTGGACGGGATGACCGCGTCACTGAGTATTTATGATAATACTCACGCAACTCTTATAACCATGTGTTGCAGGTAAAGAAAAGAGGTGATCGTGGAATCAAGGCCGGGAAGAGAGGATGATCTAGTGTCTCGGTTGCGTGATGCATGTTGTTAGAATTGATAGGGTGTTAGTAATTCTGGAATTGATGAACGGTTTAGAATGGTTAAGTTGGAATTGATTTGGTGGTTATTGAATTGTATTGAATAATTGTTTAGGGTGGTTTATGAAATTGATTGAGTTATTGGATATCTTGGTTAATTGATTTCTGCCGGTTAATTGTGATTGTGAGAATTTAGCATGTTGAGGATTAGTATTTATGGGAATACTAATTCGATGCTATTATTTACAAAAAAAAAAAAAAAACGGGTCGGGTTGTTTCAAAAACTATGATACCAAAAGAGCGAAAAGATTATAGAGAGAGAAATGATAAGAATTTACGTGTGTGAGAGGTTTTCTGAAGATTATATTAGGATTTTATTGATGTAATTTCATTGTTTTTTTTTTTAAATGAAAATTATTTTCTTAGAAGTGAAATAATGTGTCGATTTTAATAAACATGCTAATGTTGTAACGGTTATTTCTAATGATATGAAAGTAGAGTATGTTGATGGTTGTGGTTAAAAAATAGCTAAAGATTATTTTTTGTTTGGATTGGCAAAGTTGAGCAAACCCTTGCTAGAACATAGACACCCAACCCGTAATCGCAACGACCCAATTGAAGGAGTTCGTTGTCCTATTGACAATGTTTTTATCACTTTATGCCAACCAAAAATTTTATTGTAAGTAGGTAGATTGTAAATTTTGATTTTGCACAATAGTTTGAGATGATATATTCAAAAGAAACATAGATGCATTAAAAGAAGAAATTACATTTTGGTGCCACTATAACATGAAGTCTCTATGTATATTTTTGATAAAAAAAAATTATGCAATCATAATATTTACATTTAATTGAGATTTTTTTTTTGGTGAATGATAGGGAACAATTGTCCCCTAATTTTATTAAAATACTACTAAAAAGATTACATTTGGACATTCCTGGGTATAGAATACCCATTAGCATCCTCAATCACCAGAGTCCTAAGCTCCTCGGGACATACATCAAAAGCGTGAAAACCAAGCGGTAAAGTAAACGCATAGTTCGCTAACCCATCAGCAAGACGGTTAGCCTCCCTATACACATGAGAAATACGGACTATCCAGTCCTTCGAGAGAAAGCCATAGCACAAACGTACTAGGAAAGACAAAGGATGCGCGTCGCTAATCCCTGTCCGAAGAAAACCAACCACAATTTGCGAGTCCACTTCAAGCTCAACTCGCTTAGCTCTACGCTCCCATGCGATGTAAAGGCCGTAGTAAACTCCCCATAGTTCAGCCAACGGGGCCGAACAAACTCCAATGTTCACCGCAAACCCACCTTTCCAATTCCCATGTTCATCTCTAAGCACACCTCCCGCTGATGCCACACCAGGATTGCCATGCGATGCACCATCAGTGTTTAGTTTCAGCCAATTCTCTCTCGGAGGTACCCAGCAAATCAAACGCTCCACTCTCTCCTCTCTAGTCCCGTTCAAGCTCAGCTTTCTATGTGCCACGATCACTTCCTTTGCAGCTTCCTTGATGAACCGTACACGATCTCGACATCTTCCATTTGACCCAAAGACGTTACCACACCGCCATTTCCATCCCCACCAACATGCCATCGCGAATATAGTAGACCATTCACTCTCCGCAACCACCATCGTCTCTCCTAAGTTTCCGTATAACCAAACCAGTAATGAACTCGAGAAAAAGGGTCCTAGCGCACGTCTTGGCACTATGCGTTCCCAGATTCCAGACATAGCAGGACAGTCCCGAAGGACATGCAAAATGGTCTCTTCTCCTCCCTTACAAACTTGACATAATGAGGTAACACAAAGGTGTCGTCGATTCCTTTCCACATTTGTCATAATGCTCTGATTCCCAACTAGCCATAAGAATAGTCGTACTCTCTCCGGTGCCGTGACCCTCCAGATACGCTCAAAAAAAGTCCCCATCCGTTGTCTAGGGCACTCATTGTTAGTGAGGATATCATAGGCTGACTTAACCGAGAATTCCCCATTCGAATTTCCACTCCATGAGAGCCGATCTCTTAACCCCGTGACCTCATCAACAACCACGGCTAACAATTTCAGTCGTATAGTTTCGGTTACCAATGGCATAATTCGATCGAAATCCCATCCAACACTATTTCTCCAAAAATCCCGTACACATGCCCCGGCAACACCCATCGGTAACTCCCCTGCAACCGCATTCAGCAATGGCTCATTACCTAACCATTTATCAGTCCAAAAATGAGCTGTCCTACCATCTCCAATTACCCAGCTTGCACCCAACACCACCACATCACTTATCCCCGAACGTATGCTCCTCCAAGTGGATGACCAATTCCCTTTAGACACAAGCCAATTTCGCTCATGAATGCTACCAACCTTATACTTGCTTCTCAACACACGAGCCCAAAGACTAACATCATCACCTAACAATCTCCACCCGAGCTTAGAAATTAGTGCTTTATTCATGTTCCTAGCAGACCGAATTCCCAAACCTCCTTCATGTTTCGGTACGCAAACTCGATCCCAAGCGACCAAATGCTGTTTTTCTCCCCAAAGAAAATCTCTCGATATCCTGTCCAAACGCTCCAAGGTCGCCTGAGGTAAACATATAGTGCTCATGGTGTGTACTGGAATCGACGAGAGGACGGCTTTAGTAAGCGTAAGTCGTCCGGCCATACTCAGATATCTCCCTTTCCAACCCGCAAGCCGTGAAGCAACTCTTACCAACACATCACTAAATGTATCTTTGTTGATCCGTTTTTGTAGAACTGGCATACCCAAGTACTTGCCCAGCTCCCTCGTTGCCTTGATAGCACTCACCTCACTGATCCGGTTAGCAAGATCTCGATGAACATTATCCGAGAAGAAAATTTTGGATTTCTCCAAACTAACTTTCTGGCCCGATGCCTCGCAAAATCTCTCTAGAACACTTCTGATCACTCTTATTTGTGCCACCGACGCCTCAGCAAACAATATGAGATCATCCGCAAAACAAACATGGGATAATTTTGGTCCTCCCCGAGCTAAAGAAATCGGTTTCCACTTCCCCACCGCAACCTCCTTCTCAATCAAATGGCAAAGTCTTTCCATGCATAGGACAAACAAGTATGGTGACAACGTATCCCCTTGACGAATACCTCTTTCAAGAGTAAACGGTTCCGTCTTCTCACCATTCCAGAGTAAACTCATTGACGGGTTCATCACACATGTCATTATCCAATCAATCCATGTACCAGGAAGACCCGCTGCAACTAATGTATCCTTCAAAAAATCCCAACGAATCCGATCATATGCTTTCTCGAGATCAAGCTTCAAAAGCATCCACCCTTTTCTGCCCTTTTTCTTCCTCATCGAATGCACTGTTTCCTGGACCAAAACTATGTTATCCGTGCTCAATCTTCCCGGTATAAAGCTAACTTGAGCTGGCCCTATTAGTTTTGAAATCACTCCTTTCAACCGAATCACCATGACCTTAGTGATTATCTTGAACAACACATTACAGAGACTGATCGGTCGAAATTGCATAATCCTCTCCGGTTTCAGAGTTTTTGGAATAAGCACCACCAATGCATCGTTAACCCTAGGCGGCAAACAACCAGATTCAAAGAATTCTAGGACAAAACTCACCACTGACGGACCCATAACCTCCCAAGAATGTTGATAGAAAATAGGTTGAAACCCATCAGGCCCCGGAGACTTGTATTTCCCCATACTCCTCACCGCAACCTCCACATCCTCTGCCGTGAAGGGTTTATTTAACTCTGCCCTATCCACCCGTGATAAACGAACAAAACCCTCGTGGGGGAGCTTTTCCACAATTTGATCAACATCAGCAAGGGAGTAAAGTCGCTTATAATAATCAATTGCTAACTTCTCCAAGTCCGATCTACTTGTAATCCATATGCCTTCGTCGTCTTGTAAGGATTCTATACGGTTTCTTCTTCTTCTAATCACCGTAGAAGTGTGGAAATACTTAGTATTCCGGTCTCCTAACTCAACCCATTGCTCTCTGGATTTTTGAAACCATAGTACCTCTTCTTGCTCGAGAGCTACATCAAATTCTTTCAACAACTCCGCTTCTTTGGTCAACAACGAATCCGATTGGTGTAAATCTAACGCATCTTGTACAACTTTGATATCCTGGAGTAGCCGATCTTTACGTGTTTGTATATCACCAAACACCTCTTTATTCCACTTCCTCAACTTGATTCTCAAACCATTAAGTGCTTTCGGTGTTTTGAGCGCTCCATTCCACGATGCAACTAAGAGCTCCTTAAAACCCTGATGCTTAAGCCACGACGCCTCGAAACGAAAGGGCCTTCTCCTAGGATTACCGTCTGCTACCGGACACAACTGCGCATACAGAGGTGCGTGATCAGAAGATAGAAACGGGAGATGCATAATCATCGCTTCCTGCCACTTCAAGCGAGCGTGGGCATTACAAAAAACTCGATCAAGTCGCTTGGCAACATACGTTTGCTCAACTCTCCCTCGTCTCCATGTAATTTTATTCCCTCGAAATCCCATATCAATCAACTCCAATTCATTTATCCATGCCCCAAAAGCCAAAGAATCCGGTGACAATTGTCCATTGCCTCCTGTTCTTTCGTCCACTCTCACTATAGTATTAAAGTCTCCTCCCATTATTATAGGATCCTCAATCCCCTGAATCACCTCCTTCAATCTTCCCCACAGCCCACTCCTTCTACTAACCGTGGGAGCTACGTAGACAGTGACAAGATGCAGTACTTCTAACCCCGTTGTCACTTTAGCGTGAATAAACTGTTTCGATGCTTCCAAAATCTCAACCTCACCCACACTTGATTTCCATAGCAGCCATAGACCACCACTCTGACCAGTTGCATCGATCCGAAAGGAGTTTTCGAATCCTAAACCATAACAGATTCGCTGTGCTCTATCTCCTTCGGCATGAGTTTCGAATAAAGCAAGCAAATCCGTTGGAAATTTCTTCAACAAGTAGCGAATAGCTCTACGAAAGTTGGGTTTGTTTGCCCCCCGACAATTCCACAACAAACAATTCATCATTGATATGGTAGGTAAATACCGAACTACTGGGGCAAACCATCATGCCTCCTTGAGGACAATCGCAGTTTCCGGAGGAGACTCACGGAGCTCAATCCCCCCGAGAGTACCCACTTCATCTTCCTGCAGTTCCTCTTCTCCACCATTCCTCTCTTGATTCTCACACATTTCTCCTCCCAATTCCATCGCGAAAACTCCTCCAGACCGACCCACTGTCGTCTTCTCCACCCTTAATCTTTTGCCCGACGCAGACCTGCTCACTTCACTTCCACTTGGGCCAAAAACTAACCCACGCGTGGGCTTATTTGTTTTTTGTTGTCTTGCTTTGGGCCCAACTTGGCCATTAACTCTCCCCCCTTCCATTCTTTTGCTCTGAAAAAACCCGTGAGCCCTGTCTTGGCTCTTCCCCCCATCGCAGCCCACTTGCCCACGCCACATCATCTTCTTATTTTCCCCTTGATTCGGTAAATTGATGTTCTCCTTATTTGCATCCGAAGATAAATCAACAACCCTCCCAAAATCTGTTCCAATTTCCTCGTCATTCAAATTACCATATCTATTTGATATTGCAATATTCTCTTTCTCCTTAACTTGCGGGATCACTTGTAGATTACGTCCCAGATTCTGTCCCGAAATACCCGCTGCATTCCCAAACTGCCGTGTGGCTTGTCCACGCCGCCGGTTCTGCTTCCCCACCGGCATAAAACCATCACCGACAGTCACTGCTCCTCCCTCACTCACCACCGTATTTTCATTCTGTTTTGGTGTCGTAGTGACTTGCGTAGCACTCCCATCCCCACTACCTCCTCCACTCACGACCATCATTGTATTGTCATTTCGGTTTGATGCTCCATCAACAGCCACTCCTCTAGGACACCAATGAACTAAGTGTCCATAAAGACCACATAAAGAACAAATGCTCGTAAGGCCCTCATACGCCACAAAGTATCGTTCTCCATTAATCATGATTGACCCCTTTAACGGTTTCCGCAAGTTAACTTCCACACAAATCCTTGCAAACCTAGCCATTTCGAAATTCAATGTCGTGAAATCCACCTTAACTGGTTTGCCCAAACCCTTCGCTATGCCCATCAAGATCGCCTTATGGTATAGGTTCACTGGTAAATTCGAAAGTCTTACCCAAACAGGAGTTGTCACAATATCATTCTTCAAAGGATCAAACTCCGGCGACCATGCTTGCACCATAAGATAACTACCAAAGGCTCTCCATGGACCACCCGTTAAAACCTCCATGAATTCCTCCTCCAACTCAAAACGTATCATAAAGAATTGCCGCGGCAAATCCATCACATACATGGCTCCTTTCGGTTTCCACATCTCCTGCAACCTTTTGCTCAACACCGAGATCGATATGTTCCTTCCTAAGACCTTCACAATCATGCAATTCTTCCATAAACCGTTCATTGCCTCCATCACTTCCTTTCCGATAGTAACAACCGGCTCTCCATCTTCACCATCCGGGAAATCGAGGTGTAGCCTCTCCGCCACGAAATCCTCATTCAACACCATCTCGGGATTAACCCTACCACTCACCGTACCCCCTCTCACCTTCTGCACCCACGATCCTCCCTTATCCGGAGGGTCCCCTGGCGGTCTCGATCCATCTCCGATATCCATCATAGTCTCATCCTGCACTCCCCCCTGTGAACCTTCGAAATCGCCCATCTTCATTGCCTTATTAAATATATTTACATTTAATTGAGATTTTCACTTCTATTAATTTTTTATAGTTTTTTTAATTAAATTAAAATCTAAAAAAAATTCAATAAACCATTATTGAGTATTTGAGTGAAGTTTGTCAATGTTTTTTTACCGTCTTCAATTTTCTTACCATTGTACTTTTGCATTCGTTTATGTCAACGTTACATATTAAAAAAATTACTAAGCTCAAAAATATATTAAACACCAGTTGATAAAACATATCATCCGCTGCAATGCACTTAAAAATGGAAAAGATACTTTGGTGTTTAAATTTTGTTTCGTATACTTTTTCAGGTGAATGGTTAAATTGGTATGAAAAAAAAATGTTAATCCTTAATTGTATGATATGAAGATACAAATCATACAATAATAGACAAAAAAGTGCTAACACAAATAAATAAAAAATACAAACTTTAACTTTTAAAGGTTTTGTGTTTGAACTAAAGAAATTAACATATTAACATCTTGGTACTATCAAATTTCAAATAATAAATAATTCCAAGAATTTTTAGAGAAAAAGAAATATGCATGAACATATGCAAAATAAATATAGTGAGTTATATTAAATTTATTGATAAGAAATGAGTCAAAGGATAACCAAAAATACATGTCGCCAACAATTTAATTTTGTACTTATTTTGTGTATATATTTCACATGAATAAATTTTGAATTTTAAAAAACACAAACACTTAAAGTGAAAAAGATCAATTTGTTGTAAAACTAGAGGGATAGATTGAATTGGTTGTTTCTTATTCCATCAGTAATCAAGAGTATAAATAGGATTACAAATAGGCAAAGTCTAGATGGAATAGGAAGTCTAGAACCATCTAGAACATGGGCCGGATATGGGCCGGTTATGGACATCCTCATAATGATTTCATAACACTCCCCCTTGGATGACATAACCGTGCTAGATGCTAAAGATCATTGTAATGTGCTTGGGGATGTTGCCTCATTAAAACCTTACCAGGAAAACCCAGTGGGACAAAACCATGGTGAAGGAAAAAGAGTGCAACACACATTACTCCCCCTTGTTCGAAGCATCACTGAAGATCTTTGAGTCTTCGCATTCCAATCTGATGTATGAGCTTCCGGAACGTCGACGTTGGCAACGACTTAGTAAATAGATCGGCTGAGTTGTCACAGGATCGAACTTGGACCACTCGAACTTCGCCAGACTTTTGTAGTTCGTGTGTGAAGAAGAACTTTGGCAATATGTGCTTCGTTCGGTCACCTTTGATGTAGCCGTCCTTGAGTTGTGCAATGCAAGCCGCGTTGTCCTCATACATGATGGTTGGTTCCTTGTCTTCAACCATGCCACAATCAGATCGGATGTGTTGAGTCATCGACCTTAATCAGACACACTCTCGGCTAGCTTCATGGATCGCCAGAATCTCTGCGTGATTAGATGAAGTAGCTGCAATGGTCTGCTTCATGGACCGCCATGATATCGCTGTGCCTCCGTGGGTAAACACATAACCTGTCTGCGATCTAGCATTATGCGGATCCGATAAGTAACCTGCATCAGCAAACCCAACTAAAACTTCCTTGTTATGGTTAGTGTAAAATAAACCTAAGTCCTTCGTTCCTTGTAGGTAACGTAGGATATGTTTGATACCGTTCCAGTATCTTTGAGTTGGACATGAACTAAATCTAGATAGGAGATTCACGGCAAAACATATATCTGGTCTAGTGTGGCTAGCCAAATACATTAAGGCTCCTATAGCACTGAGGTATGGCATTTCCGGACCGAGAGTTTCCTCATCGTCCTTCCTTGGACCGAATGGATCGTTTTCCAAACTTAGGCTTCTCACAACCATTGGGCTGCTCAATGGGTGAGCCTGGTCCATATTAAATCTCTTGAGTACCTTTTTAGTGTATGGCGATTGATGCACAAGAATTCCATCATTAGTGTACTCAAACTGTAACCCCAAACAGAATTTTGTTTTACCTAGGTCTTTCATCTCAAACTCTTTCTTGAGGTATTCAACTGTTTGGGCGATTTCCCCAGAGGTCCCAAGGATGTTTAAATCATCCACGTATACTGCTATGATTACAAATCCCTTGTTTGCAAACTTCTTTATAAACATACATGGACTTATGGGGTCGTTCTTATAGCCCTCTTTGACTAGGTCCTCACTCAATCTATTGTACCACATACGCCCACTTTGTTTAAGTCCATATAGGGATTTGTTCAGCCTTATGCAGTGTTGTTCTCGAGAACCTTTCTTATCTTTGAGCTCAATACCCTCTGGGACTTTCATATATATCTCATTATCCAGTGGACCATATAAGTATGCGGTCACTACGTCCATTAGCCGCAAATCCAAATTTTCTCTTATAGCCAGACTTATTAAGAATCTAAAAGTTGTAGCATCCACCACAGGGGAGTATGTCTCCTCATAGTCTATTCCTGGTCTCTGTGAGAATCCTTGTGCAACTAGCCGTGCTTTGTATCTCACGATTTTACCATGTTCATTCATTTTCCTCACAAAGACCCATTTATGTCCAACTGGTTTAATGTCATAAGTTGTCCGGATTATTGGACCAAAGACATCTCTTTTCCTTAATGAATTTAACTCCACGTTTATAGCTTCTTTCCATTTAGTCCAATCCTTACTTTGAGTGCACTCATATATTGACGTGGGTTCTGGATCCTCGGTTATATCCATAAGTTCAAGTGCTACCTTAAATGCAAATATATCATCAATTTCTACACACTTTCTGTTCCATTGTATTCCAGACATAACATAATTTATTGAGATCTCATTGTTATCAGGAACTTCAGGACCATGAAGCTCGGCGTCCCGAGCCTCATTGTTTGGTACCATCGGTTCGGTTATGTCTGGGGTTCCCTGGACCTCGTATTCCTTAACCACGGATTCAGCACCTTTCTTTAATTTCCGAGGGTTCTTATCGTTGGAACCTATTGGCCGGCCACGTTTTAATCGTGTTTTAGACTCTGTAGCAACTTGATTGTGTCCCTCTTGGACATCAATACGAATTGGTGCATTAACAGCTGGTATATATGACTTAGTTACTCTTTTCGGGTCAGCAAAGGAATCTGGCAATTGATTAGCTAGCTTTTGTAAATGTATTATCTTTTGGACTTCTAATTCACATTCTTGAGTCCGAGGATCTTGCCATGTTGAGGACGTTTGATTCCATGTAATTTCCTTTACCAGCTCATTATTATCTCCTCCTAATGTTGGATAAACGGATTCGTCAAAATGACAATCCGCGTACCTGGCCTTAAATAGATCACCCGTGGTTGGCTCAAGGTACTTAATAATCGTGGGAGAATCGTATCCAACATATATCCCCATCCTCCTTTGAGGGCCCATCTTTGTTCTCTGTGGTGGTGCAATCGGTACATAAATGGCACATCCGAATGTCTTAAGATGGGATATGTCTGGCTCTCGACCCGTGATCAATTGTGATGGGGAATACTTATGTTCACTAGATGGCCTGATGCGAATTAACTCTGCTGCATGTAAAACCGCATGTCCCCAAGCTGAGACCGGGAGTTGTGATCTCATAAGCAATGGTCTGGCTATTAATTGTATGCGTTTAATAAATGATTATGCCAAACCGTTTTGTGTATGTACATGTGCCACAGAATGTTCAACACTTACCCCCATGGACATACAATAATCATTAAACGTTGGGGACGCGAATTCACCAGCATTATCAAGGCGTATGGTTTTTAAAGGAAAATCTGGAAAATGTGCCCTTAACCGTATTATCTGGGCAAGTAATCTTGCAAACGCCAAATTTCTAGTTGATAACAGGCAGACATGTGACCATCTCGTAGATGCATCAATAAGGACCATAAAATATCTAAATGTCCCACAAGGTGGGTGTATTGGTCCGCATATGTCTCCTTGTATTCTTTCCAGAAAGTTTATTGTTTCCTTAGTTACTTTAACTGGTGACGGCCTAGTAATGAGTTTCCCTAGTGAACATGCTTCACACGTGAGATTCTTTGGGATAACTCTTCTTTCTTTCAATGTGTGCCCATTAGTATTTGTTAATAGTTTTCGCATCATGTTAGAACCGGGATGGCCAAGCCGGTTATGCCAAAGAGTGAAATTCTCGGTAAACGCTTTGTTTACCGTGGCATTTGCTTCTATCATATTGATCTGAGCACAATAAAGGCCTGTAGAAACGGCAGGTATAGTCTCTAGGACTTTCTTATGGCCTTGGGCAAATTCGAATATTTGAAGGAACTCTTTGTTACCTTCGCCCTTAGTCTCAATATGAAGGCCATTCATTCAGATATCTTTAAAGCTCAATAAGCATCTCTTTGAGCTGGGTGAATATAATGCATCAGAAATTTCTAGATGCGTGCCCTTAGGTAACAAAACATGGGCCTGGCCGTGGCCTTCAATCATATTGGCTATACCCGCAATGGTGGTCACATTTGCCCTTTTAAATGTAAGATCAATGAAATATCTTTTGTCTCTTAGAATCGTGTGGCTTGACCCACTGTCCACAACAAACACAACCATATCACCATTCATTCTTCAAAATAATAAACACATCTTTAGAGACTTTAAAATAACACCCTTTTATTCCATTAAGTTCAAAATAATAGCAATAAAACAAAATCCAAAACATGAACTAGAAAACGTAAATGCAAATCATAAAAGCAAACATAAAATAGAAAATCGAAAAAAGAACAACTTGGTCACTTAAGTAAATCTGAGGTTTCATAGTTTGTGATCCAGGAGGTCTCAATTCACTGTTTCTCATTAGTAATGTATTGTTCTGCTCGGCCAGTAATAGACATGAGATAAGCTTTGAGTATGTCTCAAAACCTTTTTCACGGTATTGCTGTTGTAACAATACGTTGCTTGTGTGGAAGGTCGAAAAAGTCTTTTCCAACATGTCATTATCAGTTATCTTCTCACCACACAGTTTCAATTGTGAAACTATCTTAAACATGGCCGAGTTATACTCTTCCACGGACTTGAAGTCTTGGAACCTGAGATTCCTCCAATCATAATTGGCCTTTGGTAACAACACCGTTCTATGGTGGTCATATCTTATTTTCAACTCATTCCAAAGGTCCAAAGGATCTTCAATAGTTAGGTATTGGTCCTTGAGACCCTCAGCAAGATGATGGCGAATGATCGATATTGTTCTGTATCTATTCTTTTCATTTTCATCATTACCCTCAGTGATACATTCGCCAAGTCCTTTTGACTTTAAATTTATCTTTGTGTCCAATGCCCACTGTAGGTAATTGTCTCCGGAGAGATTGAGGGCAGCATAATCCAAGTTGCTTATTTTCGACATCTGAAACGTTTATCTTAATTTTCTAAGTTTCATGAAAAATTAAAATCTAGGTGTATAATGCAATACAAGTCACGAATGCATAATGTTTGATTTAAACAAGTTTTATGTTTTCTAACAAGATATTCTTAACTAGCAACCTAGCATAAGATATCTATATGTTTATGATGCAAACCTATCATGTGAATTCTAAACCGTTCATGATGATTGAATTTTAATATGTCCGGTTTTTAAGCAAAGCATGTTGGGTCAATTGATTATGATGCAGTTTCAGTCAATCAGGTTTAACAATTAATTAGAACAATCAATTTATTCAAACTAACAGGTGGGTTCGATTAGATCATGCAACCAAATTCGATTTTGACTAAGAAGGGTTTTCGGGCAGAAGGTTCTTTGTCGATCGACGGAATCTTAGTATCGATCGACAAGGGTTCAATTCAAGCAATAGGTTTCGGGCAGAGAGTTCCGCGTCGATCGACGGAAGCCTAGTGTCGATCGACAAGGGTTCAATTCAAATGACAGTTTTAGACAGAGAGTTCTATGTCGATCGACAGAGGTGAAGCCTGTCGATCGACACCGGTTTAATTCAAGCAAAACAGTCCAATTTTAAGTGATTTAAGTTAGATGCAAATTAGGGTTCCATTAAGGTGATCAATTATGAAACAGGATGGAATTAATCAAACAAACAAACAGTAATATGAACAAGCGTGATCAAATTTTAGGGTTTCTTGGTTTTAATGATTTTAGGGTTTTATCGTTCTAGGGTTTTATAGTCACTTACCTTAACCTCTGTTTTTGTTTGAATTGATGATTTAAGGATGCTCTTAGTTCGCCGTAACCTTGGTAGGCTGTATGAACTTTTCTTGTTGAGATCGAGCTAAGCTTCGTCCGGACTTTGTTGATGGAGGCTTAGATTTTCGAAAATTAGGGTTTAGAGAATTCGAAGGCTTTTGAGAGAGAGTATCGTGCTGATAACGTGTTGTAAAACTAGAGGGATAGATTGAATTGGTTGTTTCTTATTCCATCAGTAATCAAGAGTATAAATAGGATTACAAATAGGCAAAGTCTAGTTGGAATAGGAAGTCTAGAACCATCTAGAACATGGGCCGGATATGGGCCGGTTATGGACATCCTCATAATGATTTCATAACACAATTTATGATTTTCTCTATTTTACATTTGATAAATATATAAATTTTTGTTGGATCCACGAAATCCAAAACTTTCATGATACTATTTTGTTTATACTAAATAGCAAAAAAATCTATAAAACATACCCGAGTGTATTTCTAGTTAAATTATACAAACTTATGTAATCATCAAACTTACCTCTCACATACGCTACATGGTGACCAGAAGATATTCCACTCCCGACATGCTCCACCATGGCATAAAGATGGTATTTCGTCGAAACCTGAAGATACGAAATAAGAAAATGAATTACTTGAAATATTCAGAATTACCGGAAAAAGTCAGTTTTAATTCGGTTTTACCAAAAAAATTCTAAAGACTCTCGAAACGTAACAAAAACTGTTAAAATACCCAAATTAATTTATGTTTCGTACATTTTGGGTACCTGTCTGGTTCAGGTTATTGGTGTTATATAGTTAGGATCCATTCAGATTTTTTAGAAATTTAATTCGGATTTGGTTCGAATAATTTTGGTTCCGCTCAATTCAATTTTCTTATTTCAGTTTTTATACCTAGGACTACTTGCAATGCATTGTATTATGAAGATTTTTGGTACAAACACAAATTATGTATAGAAAATTGGGTTATATCGTATGGGCAAGAAATTGTCACAAACAAAATTTAAGAAAACAAAAAGTAACACATATCGCATGGGCAAGAGATTGTCAAAAACAAATGTAACACGCGATTTCGAGAAATATGTGGTTCAATCGTAGAGATTTAAAATAATTGATTTGGTTCCAGAGTTTTCGTCTTCTTGCAAACTTAATGGACATACCGAAAAAAGCATGTGACAGAAAGGTGAATCACAATTTAACAAATCTAAGTTCAGGATTTGTTAAATTGTGACAGAAAGGTGAATCACAATTGTATGAGCAAGAGATTGTCACAAACAAAGCTTTAAAAAGAAGAAAAAGTAACACATAAATTTTTTATTGAACCAACAATTATGCTAAACATTTATTTTTTATTCTTCTTACACATCGCCACATCGCCTTATCTTGTTTCTTCTTCTGCTCCTCTCTTTTTTTTCTTCGTCTCTCCTATTTTCTTCTTCACCTCCTCTATTTCTAGTATTCTTTTTTCGTCTCATGCAGCATCTATTTTGGTTTTCCTTAATCCTTCCATGAAGCTTGAATTCCTAATTGTCACATTCACTATCATATCTACTAACAGTTGTTTGGCTTCATCATCCGCTTGCTTTTTTGCATCTGCCACAATTACCAAATACAAAAGAGAGAGTATAGTCTCAGGTCCGTTCATGGAGTTAATGAGACGGAGTTAATGAGACCGGAAGTCCTTAAAAAAACTATCAATTCACATCATATATATAGTAAAAATTTATAAAATATTAACCATCGTCATCTCAAATAAATAAAAAACCATAGTAAAAAGGTTTGGTTGGATGTCGCAAAGGTGAAATGGTGTTAAGATTAGGTCATATATTTATTATATACATAAAACTTCCAGAATTATTTCTTCTAGAATCTTTAGAAAACATTTTTTTTATGGTCTAAAGTTATTACAAATTATGAGAACAATTACACGGACGATTATATAATGGAAAATTTTAATTTTGATATACGGAACTATTTTGGACGATTTTTTTTGTGTCATGCTGAAAATTTTCTATAAATTTTGTTTTTATTATAAATTATATTCTTCCGAATTCGAACTTTATACATATACATGTAGATATAGAAATATTAATGAAATTTATGTCAAACCAGAAGACTTTCACCCTTTGAAAACATTTAATGGAAATATATTTACCTAGCCAATATGTCTTGCCAAAAGAAAAGGTTAAATATAAATTTCCTCGAACATTCTAGCCCACTTTTGAGGTGTCCTCCACTAACAAGCTTAGTGCCGACACATGGTATTTGCTACCGATAAACATTAAACACACAAGTAGTATTGCACAAGAAGAAGAAGAAGAAGAAGCATCTTTCTTATTCATGGATTCTCGTCGGAGTTTCATCCATGTAAGTTCTCACTCACCTTCTTATTTATTCTGTGTCATGATGTATCGTTTGCTAAATCTGAGGATTTTTTTCAAATTACACTGAAGAAGAACAACTCTCAGTCTTCTAATGGAGTTTGGAATTCGATCGATGAGAAACGAGTATTGGAAACACTAAAGAGGTAATTGTAACTCTAGCTCTCATCTTCCATTCTCTGTTTTTTTGTTTTTGTTTTGGTGTGTATTATTTCATGTTTGATTTGTGTAGTTTACTTAACTGGTTGACTCAACGCAACTTTGACAAGATCAAGAATGAGATTGTTCAGAAAATAAAAGCATCTCCTTCATCTTTTATTCTCAAGGTTCTTTATTTGTTTGTAAGATATGTCTCAAATATATTTTCTTTAAACTTTTTCTAATGGTTTTTGACTTTGATCTACCCCAAATGTTGCAGTCTCTAGTGTGTTGCATTTTCGATATGGCAATGGTGGACAATGCCTATGTCTTATTCTCTCGTTTATCCGTTGAGCTTTTTCACGTGCTTCCTCCTTTTCGATCAGCTGAATCTCACGGCGATATTACAACTTTCGAGAGGCTATTTTTGTCCAAATGCCGATTTGAGCTCGAAAACTCATCTCCTAACACAAACAGACCACCACTTGTATATGTTGATGAATCAAACTGTTGGAGATTCGTTAAGACCGTTCGGATTCTGGCTGAAGTGTTCAAGAACAAGATTGTAAATGAGACAACTCGGCAAAGCATAATTCAGGCAATTCTGCCTCTTTAGATCTGTCTCCTAATTAAGTGGTTTCTTGCTACCTATTTAATTGTAAAATTGTAATATGTAGGTGCTTATGAATCCTATCTTCCCACCTGAGAGGAATACCTATGCAATGAATCTGTTTCTGTCCTCCATTGACTTTCAGTTTTGCGATGAAAACTTCAAGCAGCAGCTAGTGCAAAGCTCGCAGGTAACATCACCATTGATCTAAACACATGAAAGTCTAGTTTGGTGTGAGTTGTGACTTGTGAGTATATCATCTCTCTAATCCTAGCTTGATTTACAGGCTACTATAGAGATAGAGAGCAAATACAATGAAGAAGTCAAACTTAGGAAAGAAGCAGAGGATGCACTTGCAAGAAAAATTGAAGATTTAGAGATGTTGAAACGGCTACTTGAGTCTTACAAGGAAGAGCGAGATAAATCGCAATTACAAACTCAAGCCTTGGAGCAAAAGCACCAAGAGGAGTTACGTCTTAGGAAAGAAAGAGAACATGCGTTTGCTATAGAATGGGAAAGGTTAAAGAAGGTAACGCTTCAGCTCCAAAATCTTGAAAATGAACATGAGGATATGTGTTTGAAGAATGAAGAGCTTGAGAGCAAGTACAAGAGCGAGGTAATTCTAAGGAAAGAATCAGAAATCGCGCTTGAGAAAGAACAGAAAGAGTTGGAGGAGATGATGCAACTGCTTGAATCCTGCAAAGTAGAGCAAGAGAATCTGAATTCACAGGTCAGAACTTGGCAGGAAAAGTACAACGAAGAATCGAATGTGAAGAAAGAAACAGACGATACTCTTTCTAGAAATAAACAAGAGCTTGTGATAGTTAAAGGACTGCTTGAATCTTACAACCAACAAGCGGATGCGATGCGAGAAGAGAGGGACAATGCTATCAAATTAGTCCATGAGATCACAATGAAGCAATCGGAAGAGCGTGAACTTCCATCATCGTTTCTCTGCCCTATCACACATGCAAGCCTACTATATCTTTTACAAGGAGATTACTTGCATAACACTTATCTCTTAGACTTAGTAGTAATATGTTAAGTGTTTTGGTTTATATTTTGGCAGGAGGTGATGAAAGATCCTCAATTTACAGCCGATGGATATACGTACGAAGCAGAATCTATTAAGAGATGGTTTAGCACCGGTAGCTATACGTCACCGATGACAAATGCCAAGCTTCCTCATCGCAACCTTGTCCCTAACCTAGCTCTCCGGACTGCGATTGAGGAATTGGTCTGATCCTTCTTGCTTTTCGATCCGGTTTAGTCTTCTAAGTTGAAATTTGATTTAAGGACCTATAATAATGTCCTTTGAATCTATAACTCTACTATTTATTTGACTTGCTTGAATTTGTGATCCAGTTTATAGCTATTTAAGTTTTATTAAGTAACTAGATTAAGGATCCGCATTGATGCGGGTTATGTAATTTGATATCTTATACAAAAAAAATATAAAAATATTTAGATGTATGAAAAAATTGGATTACCCGTAAAAATAAATAAAATAAAACTGACAACGTTGATGAAAAATTATTAACTGAAAAGAATAATTTTTATTTATTAGTTTTGGTGTTTTTGTTATATGATTTAGAATTAATTTTATCACATCTTATCAAATTATTTGTTGTTCATATTTAAATTAGGTGTATTTTTTTTATCTTTCTTATTTTATAACTTAAATATCTATTTTTCAAAATATTAGATAACTTTATTTCCATATTTGTATTTTGAACTATTTTTATCACAAATCAAACACGAAAAAAAAAAATTAAGTCATTCCCATAAAATAAAATAAAAATTGTCAACAGAGAAATCTATCAAATATTTATCTATTTTTATTCTCATATTTATTTCTTATATTATTTGATATTGAATTAACTATTTCATATAAATCCAAATAATTAAATTTTCTTAATTCAATGTAAATTACGTTTAGATTTTTTAATCCTATTTAAATTAGATTTCCTTTTCATTATCTCAATTAAATTATACCACATATTTCCAAATAATTAGATTTTCCTAATTCTATTTAAATTAATTTTAGATTTTTAATCCTATTTAAATTAAGTTTACTTTTCACTATTTTACTAATAAAGATCTTATTATACATCTTTTGACATATGGTTAAATCTAATTAAAAAATTAAATTTATATACACGTGTCAAAATCTAATCAACCGACTTAACACGTGTCACAGTCATATTAATTACAATGTTTGACGCATCAAACTTTATATAATAAAATATTTTCAGAAGAAAAACAATAATGTTTAAAACTTTAAATATGTCGAATATTTTAGTTACCTAACATTATACAGTAGAAACTCTATAAATTAATACTCGATAAATTAATAAACTTGATAATTTAATAATTTCTCTGGGTCTCGAATTGGGCCAGTGCAAAATGTAACATAATTCGATAAGATAATAAATATTATGAAAATCCTATGTGAATATATAGTCCAAATAATATCATAAATTAATATTTTAGAAATAAAATTTTATACATATATAACTAAGATATATCTATATATGAGTTTAGTGTTTGTTCTTTTCTTAAAATTGAAATTTTTTTTTTATAATTCAATCATTATTAGATGTAATGAAGAAAACTAAATTAAAAAAAATATATAGTTTAATAAAAAAAATCAAATAAAATAATAATTTACAAAACTTTGAAAAGTTTCATTTTTTCATAAATTAATAACTTTATAAATTAATAAAATATCATAATCCCAACATTATTAATTTATAGAATTTCTACTGTATGTTGTTGTTAGATAGGATATCTGTACTCGAATCTATTTGTATCTATGTATATGATAGAAGCTAGATCGGATCTATCAAGAGAAAAGAAATCTCCTTCTTTTAGATCAAAATACTCTTTACTTTTATTTCATGAAAACCTTTGACCTTAATTAAGTAGGCTACGGATCATTAGAGAAAAGGAATAACTCTAAAAAGTAAAAGGGAAAATCCTAGATAAATAGTAGAAAAGTAGCATAATAGATAATTGAGATATAATATGATAAATCTTCTAATTATATTGATGTCCATCAGTACATCTCTTAGTTAAGATACTCTCCAAATTTGTGTATTTTAAAACATCATCGATCGTATTCATTCTATTACACATTCAAGAAGAAAACTTTCATCAGTCTTATTCGACAAAGACTCTCTTCTTGAAATGTTGGACCTCTGTTGAAATTCATAGGTAATTTATAATTGTTTATAAATACTCCCTCTGTTACCAAAGAACTGATTTTCTAGAGTTTTCACATATATTAAGAAAACATATTAAATTTTAACTATAAATGTATTATTTTTTGTGCAAAACAATTTTCTATAACTTTTATCCAATAGTAATTCAATAAAATCAATTAATATGTCTTAAAATTCACAATTCATCTTCATTACTTAATAAAAACTGCATAGAAAATGTAAAATATCAATTCTTTAGAAACAACATTTTTTTCCAAAACATCAAATATTTAGAAACGGAGGGAGAATCAATTTAAAATTCAATTTCCATGACTCGTGTAAATACTAAATTTTAGATTTAGGTTGGTTTCGAATATACATGGATATTCGGCAGCGGAAAGATAAACTGAAATAGATCAAGGTTGTGTAGCACTCCAAACGTCGTGCCTATATCGATATCCACACGCACACAAACTAAATCAAGACAGGATGCTAGTGCTGTAGAGATCTAATCTCGATTGTAAAGTGAAACTGTTTTGACTTAGATCTAATCTCAAGTATAAAGCGAAACTGTTTCGACTTTTTTCTTAAGGATTTTAATCGGCGGCTACTGAATGAATACAATCATCAGAACGTCACACATATATATATATATATATATAAGTTTCATATATGTGACCTAATGGGCCAACCAAGCCCATACGTGAAGAATTCGTATATTGTACAAACCATAAAATCAAAGTGAGTTTTTTACATGAGAGCATGGTCGATGTTGAGCCCGTCATAGTTCCACTTATGCAGCTTCGATGGATCTCACTTTTTTTAGATTGTGTTTAATCTGTTTATCAGTAAACATAATATATGTTGTAAAAACAATGGTAGAATTGAAAATCATTTGTGCCATTTATGAAGATTAAAACAAGTTTTCGAATGACATTGTTAACGTAAAAGCTATGATATTGCCGAGAGTTTGAAAAAACATTAGCATTGGGGAATGCTTGTCTCTTTGACCAAACGTCGAAACACATACATTAAAACATATTTTTTCTTTACAAAACTTAAAAATATTATTATTTCGATTATTTGTTAGTTTTACAATTTACTATACAGAGACTAAACCATATGGAACACAAATCGGAAAATTCACAAACGTCAAAAAGAAACTGACAATCGCATGGTTTCTTATTTTCTTCATCCACATTGCTCTCTCTCTTTTCTTACTCCTTTTATCGCTTCCTCGATGGAGGAATGTCGCTCAAAATCGAATATGCGAAAGTTGTTTATTCGCCATATATATATAGATAGATGTATCATATAAAACCAATTGATTCCATAATTTCTCTGCTTTTAAAGATATCTTATATGTCCAGAGGTAGGCTTTGTCTCTTAGTATTTCATTATAATAAAAATCTAAAAGTAAAAAAAAAATAAAATAAGAAAAAGCTAAATTTATTGAATTTAGAAATGCAAATTGGTTTAAAGTTAAAAAATATTTTAATGCCAAGACTACAAAAAATAAACCCAGATCTACATGTGTCACATAATTTGATCGTTTAAAACAACAAAAAGAAGAATTTCTTTATTAAAAAATAGAACTTTTGATAACAGTTTTGACATTTTTCTAAATAATTATCATGATATTGTCTTCTATTTGATTTTTTTACCGGTTTTCATCAAATCGATTTTTCTTCATTGTCTTTTATTTCTTCATTAAAAATAATTGTGAACAAGAGGTGAGAACTAACAACAAACTAATTCGTTCACTACCTCATGTGTCCTACTAAACTATACATTGCACATATGTATAATATCTGATTTTCAGACATCACATATATCTTGTTTTTGGTTTTGTTACCTTTCTCATTTATCTTTGTAATGCACCACCTTGACATCGATTTGAAAAGAGAATAACATGTTATCGGCTGTCTTCTTGCATCAGGTTTGTGTCCAAATGTAATTCATAAACTATAGGGGTTTGTTTTGTAAAATATGAAAAATACTGGTATCAAATTGAAGAAAGAATAGCTTGCCGAAATAGAATTCCTTTCAGACATCATTTCTCTACTCGATTATATAACAAAAGCTCTTCTCACATTCTTACACTTGCTTTCTCTTCGATTCACCTTTTTTTTTCTTTTGTAATTTTTCTTTTTTTGTTCTTTTGAATTTTCTGGAGGTACAATTTCCACTGGAGCAGCTGCATAAATCTTCATTATCAAAGTATTAGATTGATCGAAGTTTAGATTCAAGAAAACTCCCTCCAAATTAGATTGTAGAAACGAAATAGACAACATTCTTGTTTTGTTGGATTTAATCTCGTATCCAGTTGTTTCTCTGGAATTTTAGGGCAAATATCTCCCTTGAATCGTTTTAGATTAGAAACTCGGTTGCGATTTCGTGTTAGTGTTTTTTATCGATCAAATTAGTAAAGAGAAATGGATAAGAAAAAAGTCGCGGTTCCTCTAGTGTGCCATGGCCACTCAAGACCTGTTGTTGATTTGTTCTACAGTCCAATTACACCTGATGGTTTCTTCCTAATCAGCGCGAGTAAAGGTACGTAATATGTAATGTTTCTAGATTCGGTATTCCAAGTTGGATTTTTTAGGATCCAAAATTTGGGATTTAGTCCCTAATTAGTTTGTTTCCATTAAAGTAATACTATTATAACATTTTGAGTCTATCACATAAACTACTTCCATCACAAATCTCTTTTTGCTTTGAATTTTCTCAATGTTTTCTCATTAATTCATTTTCCAACTCATTATGTAACCATCACAAACCTTGACAAACTAATTTTGATTACAAATACTCTTTTAAGGTTTTGTTTGATATTGTCTTCTGTTTGATTGTTTTACCGATTTCCATCAAATCGACTTTTCTTTATTGTCTTTTATTTCTCCATTAAAAATTGAAACAACCTGGCCCGTTTTTTTTTTTTTTTTTTTTTTTTTTTACATTGGATTCGAATTAGCATTCCCATAAATGCTAACTCTCAATAACCCAATCAACCAATTAATCAAACAGCGGAAAACAAGACAATTAATCCAGTAACCCATTCAATAATTCCATCCATAACAATAATCAAGAAAAACCAGTATCAAATCCATGACACAATTCAACGTCTAAACCAGTTCACTCTCCACACCAGAATCACTAACATCCTAGCGGTGCTAACAATCTACTTCACTCAATCGAGACACTAGATCATCTCCTCTTCCTTGCCCGATCCCACGATCACACTTTCTCTTTACCTGCAACACATGGAAAAAGAGTTGCGTGAGTATTATCACAAATACTCAGCGAGACGGTCATCCCATCTACAGATTATATGATCAGGCATAAAAGAATACAATATCAGGGTGAAACAAGCGGCACACACAAAACAAGCAAACAGAACAACAAACAGGCCAGCAGCCTCTGTGTCGATCGACACAGCCTCTAGGCATCGATCGACACACGACTGTCTGCTGCGTCGATCGACACAACCCACGTGTGTCGATCGACACGGCACCTGCTGATCGAAGGATCGAGCCTATCCTCTCATGGCTCCGATCCAATCGACCCCAGTCGATCACCTGAAACATATCAACACATAGCACACCACATACATACAAAATAACAGCAATCAAACGCATCCTATTCAACCTACACCTGATAATCTATGGTCACGCACTCACCTTGACAACGGTTTGAACAAGGGAATCCGACGCGAACAAAGGAGAATATCTCATGACTCGCTTCACTAAAACGAAATCCGAGACCTGATCTGGAAACTAGACACCGAGATATTTCCAACGGTGTATCGTGAGACTCTTAACTCCAAGCCAAACGTCGGGAAAACGTCTCCGAAAACTGCTACTCCGAACAAAAACTGTAGAAAACTGCATGAACTACCCAAGTTCCAAAGCCCATAACTCAGTGACTACTCGACCAAAAGACAAGCGGTTTCTTCTCAAATCAAGAGCAAAGATCAGAGAACCTACCCCCAAAGTCTCGATCCAAACCGACTTGATCTTCACCGCCGTTCGCCCACTCCAGAACTCGCCAGAAACACCCTCAAAAGCCCTCAAGGAAGCCCTAGCTCTCTCTCAACTCTCTCTGATGGAAAAGTGGCTAAAAAGCCTAAGGACCACGTTTCCTTCTCTTATATACGAAGCCCTAATACCCCTAAAACCAAACCGCGACCAAACCGAACCAAAACCAACTCCCAATTCACACTCAAACTGTGTCGATCGACACAGACCTCTCTGGTCGATTCCAACACGCGAACAAACACCCATGTCGATCGACACACACCTGTTGCGTCGATTGACACCCTACCAAAAATCCTATTTTTGGATCACGGGCGTTACAATTCTCCCCCACTGACAAGGATTCGTCCTCGAATCACAAGCCAATAACCACTCAGATCCGTGCTAAGGTCACCACTTAAGCTCATAAACCCGACCCCAACCTTCCCGGAGATACACCACAATGTATCGCCGTAGTCCCGGCCCAGTCTGCCCGATCGATCGAACAACAATCAGACAAGAACATGTCCGACCCACCGTAGGCCCGGCATAAAGGACTAACTGATCGTGCAACAATCAGACAAGAACATGCACGACCAAGACGCTACATTTCTCTCCGAAATTGCCCGAATCGAGGTTCCAGCACAAATACTAACCCTAGACCAGACCCTACCATCCAACCCACACACCTGACCCCACCGGTCAACCCACCTGAGATCCTTCTCGATCCCCGATGGCCATTCGGTCGCCCACTTGCAACCTGCTCAGACGCTATTGCTCATACTCATACTCATGACTCGTACACATATACACCACACCTACTCGCAGGATCGTCATCCTTTAAGCTACGATGTGCAGAGAATCCACTATTCTCTGGAGAGACCCACTATCCCTCAAAGTACATGTAGGAGACCCACCGTCCCCAGAGGCCCACTACCCCTCGAGTGCATGCAGGGAATCCACTATCCCCTGGAGAGATCCACTATCCCTCAAGTATACAGGAACCCACCGTCCCTAGAGAGGCCCACTATCCCCTCGAATGCATGCAGGGAAACCACTATCCCCTGGAGAGATCCACTATCCCTCATATCTACAGGAACCCACCGTCCCTAGAGAGCAATACTCTGCAGCGTGCCGTCATAGGCATCTATCGACCAACACGCCTCCATGGCTCACCATGACATTTCCCCACTGGAATTACTCAACAACGCTGTAACCCCCACTAGGTTACCGTATCCCCCCACTAGGTTACTACACATAAGAACTCGCATCTTACGATCCAACAATAATAAGAAAACATATCTTATTAATCCCCAAAACGTACAATCGTTACAACAAAACGAAAAATACAACGACTGTAGCCACATGCTACTACAAAACCAAAACCAGCAAAAGAAAGAACTCAAGCCTCCGCTTGCTTCTTGAACCACTTCGGAAACTTGGCCTTCAACTTCACCTCCGGCTCCCAAGTCTCCTCCTCGACACCATCGCAGTCCCACACGACTCTCACCAATGAACCACACGACTCTCGAGAATCCTCACAGGCCTCGCCGCTATTGTCATGTTGGGCTGAAGATCCTCCGGAATCCTAGCCAACACCTCCTCAGACTCACGTAGACACTTCCGCAGCATCGAAACATGAAAGACATCGTGAAAAGCCCTCATACTCTGTGGCAACTCCAACCTGTAAGCTACCGTCCCAACCCGCTCAACCACTCTGAACGGACCCATAAACCTCGGACTCAACTTGTTCTCTGCAATGGATCTGTTAGGACCCCTCAACATGGCTGCCTTGAGATACACCATATCTCCCAGCACGAACTCCAACTCCCTCCTCCGCTTATCGGCATAACTCTTCTGCCGATCCTGAGCCTCCTTCATGTTCAGCTTCAAGACACGGATCTTCTCCGTCGTCTCCTGAACGAAATCTGCACCAAACATGCTCCTCTCCCCCCACCTGAGTCCAACACAATGGTGTCCTACATGGCCTCCCATACAGAGCCTCATACGGAGCCATTCCGATACTCGCCTGATAACTGTTGTTGTACGCAAACTCTACCAAGCTCAGATGATCTGCCCAATGACCACCGTAGTCTAACACACACATCCTCAGCAAGTCCTCCAATGTCTGAATCGTCCTCTCAGACTGCCCATCCGTCTGAGGATGATATGCCGTACCCATATGCACCTTCGTGCCCATCTCGGCCTGAAATGCTCCCCAGAACTCCGAAGCAAATCTCGGATCTCGGTCTGACACAATGCTCGCAGGCACCCCATGCAACCTCACAATCTCCCGCACATACTTCCTAGCCAACACTGCAGCCCCATCAGTCTTCTTAATGGCCAGAAAATGTGCTGTCTTGGTCAGACGATCCACAATCACCCAGATCGCATCATAAGTCCGTGAGATCGGCAAACCTGTCACAAAGTCCATAGTCACCATATCCCACTTCCACTCCGGCATAGGCAGACTCTGCAATAACTCGCTCGGAACCTGATGCTCAGCCTTCACCAGCTGACACACGTTGCACCTCGAAACCCAACTCGCAACATCCTTCTTCATCCCGACCCAGTGGTAGTACCTCTTCAAGTCCCGGTACATCTTGGTCGCTCCAGGATGAATCGACAGCATGCTCGAATGAGCCTCACTCAGAATCTCCAGCCTGAGACTCTCATCCTTGGGTACACAGACCCGACCGTTTACCAGTATCATCCCACTCCCGGAGACCTGATACTCTGAACCCGCCTGCTGAGAAGCATCAATCAAACCCTGATCCTTCTCCTGAGCTACCCGAACTCTACTCAGCAAGTCCGCTCGGTTAGCTGCCTCTAACCCCAACGGCTTCTGCGAGATAACACACAGGCTCAACGCGCCAATCTCGCTCGCCAGCTCCTCTAAATCCCGCTCCTGAGCCGAAGCAACCCTCTTCCGACTCAATGCATCTGCAACCAGATTAGCCTTCCCCGGATGGTACTCAATCTCCAGGTCGTAATCCGCTACCAGTTCCATCCAACGCCTCTGCCTCAGGTTCAGCTCTGGCTGAGTGAAGAAATACTTCAGGCTCTTGTGGTCCGTGAACACCTGGACCTTCCCACCATAAAGGTAAGATCGCCAGATCTTCAGGGCGAAGATCACTGCAGCCAACTCCAAGTCATGTGTAGGGTAATTGCACTCATGCTTCCTCAACTGCCTCGAAGCATAAGCAATCACCTTCCCCTGCTGCATCAGAACACACCCCAACCCCACACCAGATGCATCCGTATACACCACATATGGCTCGCCCGCAGGCAACGCCAATACTGGAGTACTAGTCAGCATCTCCTTCAGCTTCCCGAAGCTCTCCTCACACTCCGCAGACCACACAAACTGAACATCCTTACCCGTCAACTTCGTCAACGCCTGCGCCATACTCGCAAAACCCTTGACGAACCTCCGGTAATACCCAGCTAATCCAAGGAAACTCCTGATCTCCGTCGCATTCCTCGGTCTCGGCCAATCCCTAATAGCCTCGATCTTAGCCGGATCCACTGAAACTCCCTCGGCAGACACGACATGCCCCAGAAAACCCATATCCCGCTGCCAGAAACTGCACTTACTGAGCTTCGCATACAACTTCTGTTCCCGCAGCTTCTCTAGAACCAACCTCAGATGAACCTCATGTTCCTCCGGAGTCTTCGAGTACACTAAGATATCGTCGATAAAGATAATAACGAACTCATCCAAGTACTCCTGAAACACTCCGTTCATCAGCCTCATGAATGCCGCTGGCGCATTCGTCAACCCAAACGGCATCACCACGAACTCGTAGTGTCCATACCTCGTCCTGAAAGCCGTCTTCCTCACATCGGCCTCATCTATCGGAATCTGATGGTATCCCGAAGCCAAATCGATCTTGGAAAAACAAGTAGCCCCCCGCAACTGATCCAACAACTCATCAATCCGCGGCAGAGGATACCTGTTCTTCACTGTAACCCGGTTAAGGCCCCGGTAGTCGATACATAACCGAAAACTACCATCCTTCTTCTTCACAAACAACACCGGCGCTCCCCACGGTGAACTACTCGGTCGGATGAAACCCTTACCCAGCAAATCATCCAACTGCTTCTTCAGCTCTGCCATCTCTGCTGGAGCCATGCGGTAAGGTGCCTTAGATATTGGAGTAGTCCCAGGCTCCAAATCAATCGTGAAAGGATCAGACCTAGACGGCGGCAATCCCTGCAACGACTGAAACACATCCTGGAAATCCCGGACAACCCGAATATCAACCAAAGCGACCTCCCCAACAGACTCTGGCATCACAATCGTCAGCAAGTACGCCTCGCAGCCCTTATCAATCAACTGCGCGGTCTGAATCGCCGAAATCATCAAACTCCCGGAAGTCGGCCTGATGCCCTGATAAACCAACCTCCCCGATTCACGCTCAAACACCACTCGACCTCGATGACAATCCAAATGAACCTTGTAACGATCCAGCCAATCCATCGCCAAAATGACATCGTACAATTCCACTGGACTGATAACCAAATCTGCCGGCATGACCTCTCCTGCCACCAGAACATCTACTCCACAAGCCCGCCCGAAAGTAGCCAAAGTCTTCCCTCCAGCCACTCTAACCACTCCCGGCTGCTCCCCGGAATCGCTCCGGATCCCACTGCACTCCGCACACTCCGGTGTAATGAAGCTATTCGAGGCTCCAGAATCGAACAAGACATGGGAATCACGCCCGCCTACTACTAAGGTCCCTACACCATTCATGTGTCACAGAGCCTAAGGTATTATCACAGATACAAGACTCCCAAACAAGCAATTCACAACGTTAAAAATTGAGAATTCACCAAGTTAAGGTTTAAGTACCTGTGATCGGCCTGGCGTTAGGACCCCCCGTCTCCGCCGAAGTGAACACACGCGGTGCAGCAAGCTGCCTCAACGGCTGCACATCAACTGCCGCCCCCTGCACCGACTGCACCACTGCCACTGCCATCTGCAACTTGGGACACCTCACCCTAATGTGCCCCATCTCTCCGCAATGGAAACACGCCTGTGTAGTCCGAACCTCTCTCCTCTTCGGACAAACTGCCACCCGGTGCTCCGTGCTCCCACAACCATAGCACCCCGTACCACTCTGACCACTCTGGGCCCTCTGACCGGAACCCGAAGAGCCCTCCCACTTCCTCTTCTGTCCCTGAGCCGGCTTACCGCCCCGGCTCGCACCTGTCTGCTGCTGCTGCGGCCTCCTCTGCTGCTGCTGCTGCACCGGTGGACTAAGCGCTGCAGCCAGCTCTGTCCCCATATCAACCTCAATGGCTGCCGCAGTCTCAACCAACTCCGCCCTCGTGGCGTACTTACGAGCCCTGCACAGCGTCTTCTGCACCGGTTGAAGTCCCTGCATGAACCTCCTGATCTGGGACTCCTCGCTCCCAAACTCTCTACCAGCATAAACCAACAGCCGACCGAACTGCTCATCATAACCCCGAACAGAACTCACTCCCTGAGTCAGCGCCAAAAACTGCGCCTGCATCCGGTCCACCGCCTCCTGCGAAAAATACATGGCGTCAAACTCCGCCAAGAAATCCGCCCAGGTCATCCCCGCCTGCGGCCTCCTGCTCGTCACACCTCTCCACCACAGATGTGCATCACCCTCCAAATAGTGAACCGCAAGGTCCACTCTGTATCCCTCGGGACACCTCAGCGCCTGGAAATTACGCTCCAGACGACTCCTCCACGCAGCAGCCTCCTCAGGCTTAGCACCGCCCGAGAAATACCCAGTAGTAATCCTATGCATCTGCTCCAAAATCCTCAGGTAGGAAGGAGCCTCCTCTGCAGCCGCCACACCGGGCTGCCCCCGGACCACTGCTGGCTGAACACCCGCCGCTAACGGTTCAACACCAGCCACCCCTGGCTGTACACCCGGAGCATACCCCTGAGCCGGTGCCCCACCTGGCAACCGCTCAAGAACCTGAAGCATCATCGCTTCCAAACGGTCTAACCAATCCTGAGCATCGCCCCCGCCAGGACCCCCACCTGGGCCCTGCGCCACACTGGCTAACTCTGTACCACTCACTGGCTCTGGAGGTATCTGCGACTCTTCAACCTCCTCCTGCGTGGCCTCCTGAGTCCCACTCGACTCAACAGGATCAACCGCCGGTCCCCGACCACGGCCGCGACCACGCCCTCTAGCCCCACGGGCACCACGACCTCTGCCTCTAGCCATCTCTCACTGACTAATCACAGAAGACTAAGCATTAGAAACAGAAATCATAAACGAACACTTACCGTGGAATCATATTGAAGGCTCGGAGAAGATGATCCAGGACTCCAAACCCAAGCAACAATCAACTGACTAACTCACATAATCAATTAACACTATTCTACACAGTCAGCAATACATGCAGTTACTAAGTTCTCCCGCCCTAGAACCGTAAGGGCTCTGATACCAAAATGAAACAACCCGGCCCGTTTTTTTTTTTTTTTTTTTTTTTTTTACATTGGATTCGAATTAGCATTCCCATAAATGCTAACTCTCAATAACCCAATCAACCAATTAATCAAACAGCGGAAAACAAGACAATTAATCCAGTAACCCATTCAATAATTCCATCCATAACAATAATCAAGAAAAACCAGTATCAAATCCATGACACAATTCAACGTCTAAACCAGTTCACTCTCCACACCAGAATCACTAACATCCTAGCGGTGCTAACAATCTACTTCACTCAATCGAGACACTAGATCATCTCCTCTTCCTTGCCCGATCCCACGATCACACTTTCTCTTTACCTGCAACACATGGCAAAAAGAGTTGCGTGAGTATTATCACAAATACTCAGCGAGACGGTCATCCCATCTACAGATTATATGATCAGGCATAAAAGAATACAATATCAGGGTGAAACAAGCGGCACACACAAAACAAGCAAACAGAACAACAAACAGGCCAGCAGCCTCTGTGTCGATCAACACAGCCTCTAGGCGTCGATCGACACACGACTGTCTGCTGCGTCGATCGACACAACCCACGTGTGTCGATCGACACGACACCTGCTGATCGAAGGATCGAGCCTATCCTCTCATGGCTCCGATCCAATCGACCCCAGTCGATCACCAGAAACATATCAACACATAGCACACCACATACATACAAAATAACAGCAATCAAACGCATCCTATTCAACCTACACCTGATAATCTATGGTCACGCACTTACCTTGACAACGGTTTGAACAAGGGAATCCGACGCGAACAAAGAAGAATATCTCACGACTCGCTTCACCAAAACGAAATCCGAGACCTGATCTGGAAACTAGACACCGAGATCTTTCCAACGGTGTATCGTGAGACTCCTAACTCCAAGCCAAACGTCGGGAAAACGTCTCCGAAAACTGCTACTCCGAACAAAAACTGCAGAAAACTGCATGAACTACCCAAGTTCCAAAGGCCATAACTCAGTGACTACTTGACCAAAAGACAAGCGGTTTCTTCTCAAATCAAGAGCAAAGATCAGAGAACCTACCCCCAAAGTCTCGATCCAAACTGACTTGATCTTCACCCCCGTTCGCCCACTCCAGAACTCGCCAGAAACACCCTCAAAAGCCCTCAAGGAAGCCCTAGCTCTCTCTCAACTCTCTCTGACGGAAAAGTGGCTAAAAAGCCTAAGGACCACGTTTCCTTCTCTTATATACGAAGCCCTAATACCCCTAAAACCAAACCGCGACCAAACCGAACCAAAACCAACTTCCAATTCACACTTCGAAACCGTGTCGATCGACACTCAAACTGTGTCGATCGACACAGACCTCTCTGGTCGATTCCAACACGCGAACAAACACCCGTGTCGATCGACACACACCTGTTGCGTCGATCGACACCCTACCAAAAATCCTATTTTTGGATCACGGGCGTTACAAAAATAATTGTGAAGAAGAGGTGGGGACTAACTACAAACTAATCCGTTCACTATCTCATGTGTTCTACTAAACTAATCATTGCACATATGTATAATATATGATTTTCAGACATCACATATATCTTTTTTCGGTTTTGTTACCTTTCTCATTTATCTTTGTAAAGCACCACCCTGACATTGACTTGAAAGAGAATAACATGTTATTGGCTGTCTTCTTGCATCAGATTTGTGTCCATTTTTGTATTTTGTTTTTAAATTGGTTGAATATCTATTTTTAGCTCCTGCAAGATCTAGTCTTCAATTCCCATGAAAATTATTTTTAATATTCGTCGCACTCAGTTTAAGGACTTTTGGATATGAAATTGGCTTCAAAGAGTAAAAAGAAACGCATACTAACGTGGATAATGTTGTTATTCAAGTAAGATTTTTAAAGGGTTAAAAATGGTTTGGTCAACTCAAACTTCATAATTTTTCAGGGATGGAAAACCTTATCTATTTATAATTTAATTCCATTTTGATTCATATATTTTTAACAAATTTGTGTTCTTAATAACTGACAAAACTATTTATTAAATTATTTTAATTAGTATATATGCAAGCCTGATTTGATATTTCTCATGTAGCATTAGGTGATATGCAATTTTTTATATGATTTAACAGAAGATAATATTAAATATATAAAACACAAAAATTAATATAAATAATATCACGAAAGTTAAAAGAAAGAAATAGGTTGTTAAATAGATTTTTACCAAATATTGTATCACAAAATATAATAAAGAACTCTTTCTAAGAAAAACTTTATAATCCGAGCTATTATCACATGTCTCATCAAGCTTCTCAACATACGCCTTGCGCTCATCTTGGGTGGATATTTTTCCAAACTCGGATGTTTGTACATGTACATGGACCAAAAGCAAACCAAATATTTGAGTTTTATAAAGAATGCCAACTAAAAACACGATATAGTTATAGGGAACCATGAGGTAGCCGAGATAGCAAGATAGGAATATCTGTGCCATTAAAGACAATGATACGGTGACTATATATGTATAACACGGTGACTTACTTTTTTGCACAGATCCCTTGTTGAATTGATCTATTTTTCTTGTAGATCAGATTGGTCTACACTAAAAACAAATACATGTGCTAACGCGTTTGGCAGAGATGAGTTCAACAATAACATAGGAAGCATTCCACCATTTCTTTAACCCAAAGATCTAAAAATCATATCATCGGCTTGGGCCTCCACAAAACTTCTCTGGTACGTACAACTCAAGCAAGTTTAATAATATGAATAAATAATAAGAAATGAGCTTTTGTTACATTTCTAGATACTCTTGTTTGAGATTTCCCCAAGAGATTTTTTCACTTCCATAGCTATCTAGTTTTAGTGAAACAACTACTCTTACATTAGCCCAAAAACCAGCAAAACAAACTCATAAAATTGCCTACCTTTAGCCTTATTGTATTTCTCTTGCTTGTATGACGATATGCGTTTGGTGTGATTCATGTTCTTCTACGGTGAGAATGAATGGTCAGTTGCAATAGCACTAAACGCTCTATACAAAATACTAAAATACTCAGTTATGAGAATAACAGTAAAGATAGACGTTAGATCTCATGGATGTACAACCCTGGAGTCGTTGATGAGAATTTTGATGAACACTTTGAACTTCCACTCAATGATATAGTTTTTAATACTGCAAATTTTAAAATGATAATTTAAAAACATGTGGTTCTTAATAAAACCTAAACATATACCAAAACAAGAAACATACATGGCTTTAAAATTATGCTCGACGACGATGGTAAAATATATAGCAAACATCAACGAACCAAAGAAATTTTAAAACAAAAACATAAATATGTATAGAAAAACTATAAGGTGTTAAATCTAATCTTGAAGAAGACGCCAAAACCTGTAAAGAAGAAAACAATTAGGGTAGATTATAACCCACATATAAAATCATTAACAAACGTTTTCAAAAAGGTAATGTAAAGAACACAAATAAATCAATTATAAGATTATATAGTGGAGAAAATAAACCACATACCTGATACCATCACGATTTAGCAAAATTATAGGATTAACCTACAAAACAAAACAAAAACGAACAAGAACAAAAAAATCATTAGTAAAAATGTGATCATTAGCCAAAAAAAAATGAACAACAACAAACAAATCATTAGTAAGAAAAACGACAGACCATAAAACCTAGAAAATAATAATGACACGAAGATTAAAAATATTATGGAAGCTAGCTATTAACATAAATCATATATTGAATGAACAAAATATATAATATCAAATTCCTCAATCCATCATGCGTCAAACTTGTAAAAGAAAACATAAGAACCAGAAACACATTAGTACGATTATGAAACAATTCAAAGAATTACAAAAACGAAAAAAGAAAATATATGAGCAAACCTAAAACTATAACAAAAACGAAAAATATGATATGCAATGGGGGTACCAAAACTACGTGTATATATACACCACAAAATCTAGGGTTTTATCTTTCGGATAATTATGGAAAATTAACATTAAATTAGCCAACAATATATATATTGTAACGCCCGTGAACCAAAAAGGGGATTCTTTTGGGCATGTGTGTCGATCCACGGGGTAAAATCATACCGACGGTTTCGGTTTCTGATTTGCCGGTTTGAGGAGCGGTTTAGGAAACTATAGGGTTTCGTTATAAAAGCGTGGGGAACGCGTTTTCTCTTTTCTTTTGGACGAAATCAGAAGAAGTTGAGAGAGGAAAGAGAGTGTTTATGTGAGGATTGTGAGAGAAGTGATTTCCTTGAGAGAAAATAAATTCTGCTCGGGTTTTTGGAAGAGATGATCGGCTGGGAAGATGGAATCTGATCAGAGTGAAACTTTGAAGGTAAGTTCTCAACTCTCTAATCTTGATTTAGGAGGAAACAGTTTGTAAATCGGATGTGTATTCTGAGAGTTATCGTTCTTTTCCTGAGAGAGGTTTCTGTAGTTTCGTGTCTGCGATCAGCCCGCTTCGAGGAAGGATTCCCGTCGAACCAGAAAGAATCAGGAGCCGATCCATGTGCCGTTGGAAGTACCTCACTGTCTAGTTTTTAGATCAGGGTTCTGATCCTGATTTGGAGGTAATCTCCGTTCTCTGTGTTCTTTCGATTTCAGGGTGTCATTTCTGAAATCTCTGTTTTTCCAGTTCCGATCAGCGAGATTGCGGGCTGTTTTCCCGTTGAATCTTAGGGACGCAGAGGAAGATCTACACACCGTTGTGTAGATATCTCTATCTAGCTTTCAGAACAGTTTCCAATTCTGTTTCGGAGCTGTGGTTGATGAGATAATCGATTCCGAAATCAAGGTGAGTGCACGACCAGAGACCCTCAGATTAGGATTTGATGGAATATGATTGATTGCTGTTGTTCCTGGTTGTATTCGTGTTTGGATGTTGAATTTTGTGCAGGAGATCGATGAAAAGCATCTGGAATCGATCCATGAGAGGATTTGATCGATTCTGGTTTTCTGCGTTTTCTGGGCTCCGTGTCGAGCGACACACGGTGTTTGTGTTGAGCGACACAGACTGTGTCGATCGATACAGAGTGCTTGTGTCGATCGACACGCATCTCTGATTGCCGTCAGTTTGACATATTGATCGTTGTGTTTTGCGTGTTGTTTGATAACCCTGGTATTGCATCTATGCTATGGCTGAGTACATGGCCTGTTGATGGGAGGACCGTCTCACTGAGTATTTGTGATAATACTCACGCATCTCTTTTTGCTATGTGATGCAGGTAAAGACAAAGTATGATCGTGGAATCAGGGCGAGGACGAGATGGACGATCTAGTGGTCTCGTTTGCGTGGATTATTGGATTGCGAGGTTGTTAGTGATTCGATATAGAACGGTTTAGGATGTTGAATGATTGGTTATTGGTTTATGAAGTATTATTTAATGGTTTATTTGCATAATTGATTTCCACTGAATGTTTGCTGTATTGAGAATTTTAACATGTTGAGGGTTAGCATTTATGGGGATGCTAATTCGGTGCTAATTTATATATATATATATATATAAAAAAAAACTGGTCGGATTGTTTCAGTTTGGTATCAGAGCCCTTATGGTTCTAGGGCGGGAGAACGTAGTTGATTATGTGGAGTAGTCAATTGCGTGCTGAATTAATTGATTATGTGAGTTAGTCAATTGATTGTTGTGTGGGTTTGGAGTCCTAGATCATCTTCTCCGAGCATTCAATGAGATTCCACGGTATGTGTGTTTGACCTTTCTTGCTTTTTAGTATTCTTAGTTTATGCTTCTGGTAGTGAAGAGAAATGGGTAGAGGTACTAGAGTTGCTAGAGGTATTGGCCGGGGAGGCCAAGGTGGGTGTGGAGGGCGTAGGCGCGGGCAGGGACTTGTGAGTGAGTCTGCTGCCGCGTGTGTGGCCCAAGAGACCACGCAGGAGCGGATGGCTGATTCGCAGACGTATCAGGAGGGATCCGTGAGTGTGGCCACTACGTGTACCAATGTGAGGCTGGTGGGACTAGTGAGAGTTCCGGGGTGGCCACTGCGTGTACCAGTGTGAGGGCTGGTGGGACTAGTGAGGGTCCCGGTGTGGTTGGCGGTGCGGCGGGCCGAGGTGGGGGTGCTGTCAAAGGTGTCGGCCAGAATCGAGATGATAGTCTGGCAGTCTGCTACAATTGATCTTGGAGCGGTTACCGGGAGGGGTGCCGGCTCAGAGTTAGGCTCTGGGGGTTCAGCCTGGTGTGGCTGGTGTGCAGCCGGGTATGGCTGGGTGCAGCCAGGAGTGGCGGCTGTGGAGGAGCTCCCATCCTATCTTAGGATGATGGAGCAGATGCAGAGGATTAGCACGAGAGTTTTCTCGAGAGGTGCTAAGCTGAGGAGCCGATGAGCGGTGGATGAGTGTGAACCATAACTTCGACTCTTTGAGGTATCCAGAGGGATTCCGAGTGCAGGCAGTGATGGCATGGGTGGATTTTTGGCTGGGCTTAATGCCAAGTATTTCTGCAAGAGGCGGCATCGACTTGAGTTGAGTTTTTGGAGTTGACTCAGGGTGACCGATCAGTGAGGGAGTTCGATGCGGAGTTCTGTCGACTCCTGGTTCATGTGAGTGGAGGCATGGAGGGCGAGTAGGCCCAGGTGGACAGGTTCTTGGGAGAACTTCGAGCTGATTTGAGGACTTGCTGTAGAGAGAGTAAGTTCACCACGAGGGCGGAGCTGGTTGAGATTGATGCGACGGTTGAAGAGGACTTGAGAGAGCATGTGGTGGTGGTTAATCCTCCTGTTCAGCAGAGAAGGTCACAGTAGCAGGTAAATCCGAGCAAGGGCGGTAAGCCTGCGCAAGGACAGAAGAGGAAGTGGGAGAGCACTTTGGAATCGAGTCAAAGGGTTCAGGGTGGTCTGAGATGCTTCGGGTGTGGGAGCATGGATCACAGATTGGCGAGCTATCCTAGGATGGACGAGCCTCGGGATAGTACGTTAGGGTTCTTAGGCACATGAGAATTGCGTAGGGACCTTAGTTGCGGGCGGATGTGAGTTCCACGTGTTATTCGATTCGGGAGCTACGAATAGCTTCATTACTCCGGAGTGTGCGGAGGGTAGCGGGATCTGGAGCGATTCCGGGGAGGAGCTGAGAGTAGTCAAGGTTGCTGGTGGTAGGACGTTGGCTACTTTCTGGCAGGCTCGTGGTGTGGATGTACTGGTGGCGGGAGAGTCGATGCCAGCAGACCTGATCATCAGTCCGGTGGAGCTGTACGATGTCATTTTGGGGATGGATTGGTTGGATCAGTACAGGGTCCATCTGGACTGTCGGCGTGGACGAGTAGTGTTCGAGCGGGAGACGAGAAGGTTGGTGTTTCAGGGTGTGAGACCGACTTCTGGGAGTCTCGTGATTTTAGCATTACAGGCTGAACAGTTGATCGAGAAGGGTTCCAGGCGTATCTGGATGTGTTCGTGATCATCTTCATAGATGACATTTTGGTATACTCGAGGAGTTCAGGGGAGCACGAGGTGCATCTGAGGTTGGTTCTGGAGAAGCTGCGGGAGCAGAAGCTGTATGCGAAGTTGAGTAAGTGCAGTTTCTAGCAGAGGGAAATGAGCTTTCTTGGCCACGTTGTGTCTGCAGACGGAGTGTCTGTGGATCCGGCTTAGATAGAGTGATGTGATCATGGATACACATGCTCTGAATGAGGTTCCGGGGGCAGCATTGGTCATTCCTGAAGGTCCTATCACTCGGTCCAAGTCCAAGAAGATAGCTGGAGCTGTTCGGAAGATGCTTGATGACGTGCGGATCAAGGAAGAATGTCAACTTACGCATGTCGCTCTCATCTCAATATCATACATGGATTCGACTTGAGGTTGGCCGCAAGCTAAGTTGTTGTACTCTTTTTCCTATGCTCGGTTTTGTCCCATTGGGTTTTTCGAGTAGAGGTTTTAATGAGGCAATGACTTATGCTTATATCTACGGTCCAATTTCATGAGAATGCCAAATAACACAAGGATCAAGCATGAGAAGCTCAAGGATCCCTCTTATCCCTTTCTTTTAATTTTAGCTATTAATTTCTAAAATTTAAGACTTCAAAGATCGTGTGATCTTTCTCCTTCCTCCTTTCTTTCTCTATAAATACTCTTCTTCTTTGTCATTTGAAAACTAATCACCTTTCTTTTATAAAATACTTTTGAGAGAATTTCTCTTTGTTCTTTTGGGACTTTTCGATTTCTTGGTGGATTTAGCCAAACAATCTCTTCGTTTTCTTTGGTGGATTTAGCCAACGAAAACCCAGCACTGTTCTTGGTGGATTTAGCCAACGAGCAAAGATCGATCTTAGGTGGATTTAACCTTTGATCCGTGGTTAACCTCGTGCCGTTCATAGTACGAGACGGAGCCGTTCGAACTTCATCTCCGCGATCCAAGCCTTCACCGTTTGGGTCCGGGTCCTATCTTTCTATCAATCCGATTACGAGCGTGAGATCTTAGGGAGATCGTATCAAGTGGTATCAGAGCCACGCTCTTGATTATCGGTATTTTCTAATCATTTTCTATCTCTTCATATTCTATTTTCTTTCTTCTCTTTCTATCTTTTGTATCAAAACCAAATTCAAAAAAAAAAAGGAAGATCGTAAATCAAAAAAAAAAAAAAAAAAAAAAGAAAAATATTTTGATTTGGTTCATCATTCTTTTCCATCTATCAATAATCGCTAGTCATACTCATTTGGAGATTTGTTTTGTGAAACTATCGAACTTTCGATTAGTCTCTTGAGAACCGAGGAGAATTTCTACGTGTGTGTTTGTGAGGACCTTGCGAGAGCTGAGTGAAACACTTGAGTGGAAACACTTGTGAGGATTATTTTTACTAACGTGTTTGTTTCTTTTGCGAGGGAAAACAAAATGTCCGATGGAAGTAATGATTCACGAACCAGGAGAAGAAGAGATCGCGAAATGACTCGCAAGATGGATACTATGTCCGCAATGCTAAACGAAATGAGAGACCAAATAGCCGCTCTTAGTGTTAGGACACCGAATAGACGAGAAAGAAATGAAAGAACCAACCAAGGCTTAGCTCGGGAAGACAACTTGGCCGAGAGTCACGGATCCGACGACCAAAGCGTTGCTCGAAGAAGTCCGCGAGTTCCGCCTAGACATAGGCAAAACCGGCGGAATCAACAAAATCAACGAGACGAACAGTTCCACAATCCGTTTCATGACTTATCTGAAAATGATGAGCCTAGACAACCCCTGGCCCGAAGGAGAAATGATAATGATCTAGGCAGCGTGAAGCTTCGCATTCCACCCTTCTACAGAACAAACGATCCCGATGCTTTCCTTGAGTGGGAGAAGAAGATCGACTTGGTCTTTGATTGCCAAAACTTTTCCGAATACAAGAAGGTCAGATTAGCCGCTACCGAATTTCATAATTATGCTATTGACTGGTGGGATCAATTGGTGACAAACAGGAGACGTAATGGAGAAAACCCCGTGGAGACGTGGAGAGAAATGTCGTCAATCATGAGGAAGCGATTTGTACCAGTTCATTACCACCGCGAGCTACACCAAAAGTTGCGTAGGCTATCACAAGGGAGTAGAGGAGTTGAGGACTACTTCCAGGAAATGGAAAAACTTATGCTCAAAGGCGATGTAGACGAGCCCGATGACGCAACTATGGCCCGATTCCTCAGCGGAATGAATCGAGATTTACAAGATAGGATGGAGATGCAGACTTATGACACCATAGAGGAGATGTTGCATAAGGCCATTCTCGTGGAGCAGCAACTAAAGAGAAAGGGTATCACTCGATCACCTTTCGTGTCCAAGCCAAACTACACCAAAAGCGAGAAGCCGACTTACCCGACCCGTACCGATGCCAAACCAAAAATGGACTACAAACCTAGCTCGTCCGGGCATGACTACAAGGGTAAGGCCGAGGCCTCCTCTACTATTCGTAATCGTGACATTGAGTGTTTCAAGTGTAGGGGCAAGGGTCATTTTGCTAACAAGTGTCCGAACCAAGATGTGATGGTTATGTTGGACAATGGCGAGGTCGTAACCGAGGATGAGAAGGATTTTGAGTCCGCACCTATCTATGATGATGATGGTGAAGAGCATGCGGCTGAAGGAGAGCTACTTGTAGCTAGGCGTGTTCTTATGTCACAGGAGAAAGTCGTAGATGACGAGCAAAGGGAGAACTTGTTTCATACCCGATGCATTGTGAAGAGCAAGGTGTGTAGTTTGATCATCGATGGAGGTAGTTGCACTAATGTGGCGAGCACAACCTTGGTGGAGAAGTTGGGTTTGGAGACTAAGAAGCATCCGCAACCTTACAGCCTTAGGTGGTTGAATAACCAAAGTCCGCTCAAAGTCACCCGGCAAGTCACGGTTCCTTTAGCGATTGGTCGCTATGAAGATGAGATTGTGTGCGATGTGTTACCTATGGAGGCTGGTCATATCCTACTTGGAAGACCTTGGCAATATGATCGAAGAGCCGTCCATGATGGCTTCACCAATAAGCACTCTTTCGAGCACAATGGCCGGAAGATCACCCTTGCACCATTAACACCACATGAGGTCTACCTAGATCAGCTCCAACTTGAACAAAACCACCACGGCAAGACCATTGTGAGTGACCCCCTAAACACTTCTACTACTAAATCCGAGTGTGAGAGTTCTATGAGAAAAACCAAGTCAAAGGCCTTTGAGAGTAAACCCGAGAGGCAAGAAATTCTTTTCGTGAGGCCTAGTGAGATCAAGCATGCGCTTGTAACCAAACAACCTATCATTTTGCTTATCTTTAAGGATGCTCTCGCTAGCATTACTAACCCCGAGCCAGATCTCCCGAGCAATGTGTTGTCTCTTTTACAGGAATATAGTGATGTATTTCCGGAAGATAGCCCAAGCGGCTTACCTCCCATTCGTGGGATCGAACATCAAATAGACTTTGTTTCCAGAGCAACACTTCCAAATCGGCCCGCGTATAGAACCAATCCGGTGGAGACCAAGGAACTCCAACGACAAGTCAGTGAACTTATGGAGAAGGGTCTTATCCGAGAGAGTATGAGCCCGTGCGCCGTTCCGGTGCTACTTGTTCCTAAGAAAGACGGATCTTGGCGAATGTGCGTTGATTGCCGAGCCATCAACAATATTACGGTAAAGTATCGCCATCCGATTCCAAGGTTAGATGATATGTTAGATGAACTTCATGGGTCTACTATATTTTCTAAAATTGATTTGAAAAGTGGTTACCACCAAATCCGGATGAAGGAGGGTGATGAATGGAAAACCACTTTCAAAACTAAGCACGGTTTATACGAGTGGCTTGTCATGCCGTTTGGTCTTACAAATGCACCTAGTACTTTCATGCGTCTTATGAACCATGTTCTTAGATCGTTTATAGGTGTCTTTGTGGTTGTCTATTTTGATGACATATTGGTTTATAGTAAGACTCTTGATGACCATGTAGGACACTTGCGTTTGGTCCTAGACGTGCTTAGGAAAGAACTTCTTTTTGGTAACTTTAAGAAATGTTCTTTTTGTTCAGATAACGTTGTGTTTCTAGGTTTTGTGGTGAGTTCTCAGGGCATACAGGTTGATGAGGACAAGATCAAGGCAATTCAAGATTGGCCGAGTCCTAAGACGGTTGGTGAGGTCCGAAGCTTTCACGGTTTAGCTGGATTCTATCGACGGTTTGTTCGAGATTTCAGCACCATTGCCGCACCACTAACCGAAGTGATCAAGAAGGATGTGGGATTTAAATGGGAACAAGCTCAAGAGGACGCTTTTCAGCTTCTAAAACACAAGCTTACTCACGCCCCACTTCTCGTTTTACCTGATTTTATGAAAACCTTTGAAATTGAATGCGATGCTTCTGGTGTAGGTATAGGAGCCGTTCTAATGCAAGAGAAGAAACCAATCACCTTCTTCAGCGAGAAACTCGGTGGAGCTACTCTCAACTACCCGACGTACGATAAGGAGCTCTATGCCTTAGTCCGTGCACTCCAAACGTGGCAACACTATCTTTGGCCAAAGGAGTTCGTGATTCACACCGATCATCAATCACTTAGGCACTTGAAGAGCCAACAGAAGTTGAACAAGAGGCATGCTCGGTGGATGGAGTTCGTTGAGACCTTCCCTTACGTGATCCAATACAAGAAAGGAAAGGAGAATGTCGTGGCCGATGCTCTTTCTCGGAGATACGCTTTGATCTCTACTCTTGATGCCAAAATTCTCGGATTTGAGATGATCAAAGGAGCCTATGCCAATGACTCAGATTTCCAGGAAGTATTTCTATCTTGTGAAAAATTTGCTTCGGGAAAATATTTTAGGAGTGATGGTTTCTTGTTTTACGAGAACCGTATTTGTATTCCTAATTCTTCTTTGAGAGATTTGCTTGTTAGGGAAGCTCACGGTGGAGGCTTGATGGGACACTTTGGCGTTGCCAAAACACTTTCTATTGTGCAAGACCATTTCTTTTGGCCGCACATGAAGCGTGATGTGGAAAGAGTTTGTAGCCGATGCACAACTTGTAAGTTATCTAAGTCCACAGGCCAAAGCCAAGGTATGTATACCCCTTTGCCGATTCCTAGTGCACCTTGGACCGACATATCTATGGATTTTGTGTTAGGTTTACCTAGGACCAGGAAGGGAAGTGATTCGGTCTTTGTTGTGGTAGATAGATTTTCTAAGATGGCACATTTCATACCTTGCCATAAGACCGATGATGCGTCGAACATAGCTGATTTATTCTTTAGGGAAATTGTGCGCTTGCATGGGATGCCTAGGACTATAGTCTCGGATAGAGATACAAAGTTTTTGAGTTATTTTTGGAAGACCTTATGGACTAAGCTAGGAACCAAACTTTGTTTCTCTACAACTTGTCACCCGCAATCCGATGGTCAGACCGAGGTGGTCAATAGGACTTTAGGAACTCTTTTACGGGCTGTAATCAAAAAGAATCTGAAAACTTGGGAAGATTGTTTACCTCATGTAGAATTCGCATATAATCATGCCGTGCATTCCGCTACTTTGTTTTCCCCTTTTCAGCTTGTTTATGGTTTTAATCCTCTTACGCCCCTTGATCTAACTCCTTTACCTTTGAGTGAGCGTGTAAGTATGGACGGACAGAAAAAGGCCGAGTTGGTTAAAAAGATGCATGAAAAGGCGAAACAAAACATTGAGCAAAGGACCGAGCAATACCGCAAGCATGCCAACAAGAAACGGAACAAGAGGACTTATGAACCCGGCGATCTAGTTTGGATTTATTTGAGGAAGGACCGGTTCCCGAAAGAAAGAAAGTCTAAGCTCTTACCGAGAGTTGACGGACCGTTTACCGTTTTGGAGAAGATCAATGACAACGCCTATAAAATTGATATCCAAGGTAAGTATGCTGTGAGTTCTAGTTTTAATGTTGCTGATATCATTCCTTTTATGACAGATGAAGCAGACTTGAGGACAAGTCCTTTTCAAGTGGAGGGGGATGATGTGATCATGGATACACATGCTCTGAATGAGGTTCCGGGGGCAGCATTGGTCATTCCTGAAGGTCCTATCACTCGGTCCAAGTCCAAGAAGATAGCTGGAGCTGTTCGGAAGATGCTTGATGACGTGCGGATCAAGGAAGAATGTCAACTTACGCATGGCGCTCTCATCTCAATATCATACATGGATTCGACTTGAGGTTGGCCGCAAGCTAAGTTGTTGTACTCTTTTTCCTATGCTCGGTTTTGTCCCATTGGGTTTTTCGAGTAGAGGTTTTAATGAGGCAATGACTTATGCTTATATCTACGGTCCAATTTCATGAGAATGCCAAATAACACAAGGATCAAGCATGAGAAGCTCAAGGATCCCTCTTATCCCTTTCTTTTAATTTTAGCTATTAATTTCTAAAATTTAAGACTTCAAAGATCGTGTGATCTTTCTCCTTCCTCCTTTCTTTCTCTATAAATACTCTTCTTCTTTGTCATTTGAAAACTAATCACCTTTCTTTTATAAAATACTTTTGAGAGAATTTCTCTTTGTTCTTTTGGGACTTTTCGATTTCTTGGTGGATTTAGCCAAACAATCTCTTCGTTTTCTTTGGTGGATTTAGCCAACAAAAACCCAGCACTGTTCTTGGTGGATTTAGCCAACGAGCAAAGATCGATCTTAGGTGGATTTAACCTTTGATCCGTGGTTAACCTCATGCCGTTCATAGTACGAGACGGAGCCGTTCGAACTTCATCTCCGCGATCCAAGCCTTCACCGTTTGGGTCCGGGTCCTATCTTTCTATCAATCCGATTACGAGCGTGAGATCTTAGGGAGATCGTATCATAGAGACTATCAAAGGTTGGCCTAGACCGAGGAGTGCTACTGAGATCAGGAGTTTTCTAGGGTTGGCGGGTTATTACCGGAGGTTCGTCAAGGGGTTTGCGAGTATGGCACAGCCGATGATGAGGTTGACAGGGAAGGATGTCCCTTTGTTTGGTCTTCGGCTTGCGAGGAGAGTTTCGGGAAGCTGAAGGAGATACTGACGAGTAAACCTGTGTTGGCGTTACCCGAGCCGGGTGAGTCATATGTGGTGTATACAGATGCTTCAGGAGTAGGTCTGGGATGTGTGCTGATGCAGCAGGGGAAGGTTATTGCATATGCTTTGAGGCAGTTGAGGAAGCATGAGTGCAACTACCCTACCCATGATTTGGAGTTGGTTGCAGTGATCTTTGCACTTAAGATTTGGAGGTCTTATCTGTACGGCGGGAAGGTGTAGGTATTCACAGACCACAAGAGCCTGAAGTATTTCTTCACTCAACCAGACCTAAACCAGAGACAGAGGCGCTGGATGGAGCTAGTCGCGGACTATGACCTGGAGATTGGGTACCATCCGGGTAAAGCTAATCTGGTGGCTGATGCTTTGAGTCGGAAGCGAGTTGCTTCGGCTCAGGAGCGCGATTTGGAGGAGTTAGCGAGTGAGCTCAGTACATTGAGGTTGTGCGTGATCTCACAGGAGCCGTTGGAGTTAGAGGCAGCTAACCAGGCAGACTTACTGAGCAGGATTCGGGTTGCGCAGGAGAAGGATCAGGGGTTGATTGATGCTTCTAAGACGACGGGTTCTGAGTATGTGGTCTCAGCGAGGGGGATGATACTGGCGAATGGGCGGGTTTGTGTACCCAAGGACGAGGATCTGAGGCAGGAGATTCTGAGAGAGGCCCATTCGAGTATGTTGTCTATTCATCCGGGGGCGACCAAGATGTATCGTGATCTGAAGCGGTATTATCACTGGGTCGGGATGAAGAAGGATGTAGCTAGCTGGGTTGCAGCGTGCAACGTGTGTCAGCTGGTGAAGGCTGAGCATCAGGTTCCGAGTGGTATGTTACAAAATTTTACCCATTCCGGAGTGGAAGGGGGATATGATTACCATGGACTTCGTGACGGGGTTGTCAGTGTCACGGACGTGTGATGCGATTTGGGTGATAGTGGATCGTCTGACCAAGTCGCCACATTTTCTGGCCATCAAGAAGACTGATGGAGCGGCAATGTTGGCCAGGAAGTATGTGCGGGAGATTGTGAGGCTGCACGGGGTGCCAGCGAGTATAGTGTCAGACAGGGATCCGAGATTTACGTCTGAGTTCTGGAGGGCGTTTCTGGCAGAGATGGGCACTAAGGTGCACATGAGCATAGCGTATCATCCTCAGACAGATGGGCAGTCGGAGAGGACTATTCAGACTTTAGAGGACCTGTTGAAGATGTGTGCGCTAGATTATGGTGGTCATTGGGCGGATCATCTGAACCTGGTTGAGTTTGCGTACAACAACTCATACCAGGCGAGTATTGGGATGACTCCATATGAGGCTCTGTATGGGAGGCCGTGTAGGACACCATTGTGCTGGACTCAAGTGGGGGAGAGGAGCATGTTTGGTGCGGATTTTGTTCAGGAGACGACGGAGAAGATCCGTGTCTTAAGGCTGAACATGAGGGAGGCTCAGGATCGACAGAAGAGTTATGCCGATAGGAGACGGAAAGAGCTGGAGTTTGAGCTGGGAGATCTGGTGTATCTCAAGGCAGCTATGTTGAGGGATCCTAACAGATCCATTTCGGAGAATAAGCTGAGTCCGAGGTTTATGGGTCCGTTCAGAGTGGTGGAGCGGGTCGGACCAGTGGCTTATCGGTTCGAGTTACCTCAGAGTATGAAGGCTTTCCACAAAGTCTTCCATGTTTCGATGCTGCGTAAGTATCTGCATGAGTCTGAGGAGGTGTTGGCTAGGATCCCGGAGGATCTTCAGCCCAACATGACGTTGGCGGCGAGACCTGTGAGGATTCTCGAGAGGAGAGTCAAGGTTCTGAGTCGTAAGAGGATACCATTGGTGAGAGTCATGTGGGACTGCGATGGTGTCGAGGAGGAGACTTTAGAACCAGAGGCGAGTATGAAGACGAAGTTCCCGAAGTGGTTCGAGAAGCAAGCGGAGGCTTGAGTGTCTTTTCTGCTTTTCAGAGTCTGTACAGCGCGCTGCTGAGTTGTTGTTTTATATATTTTCGTTTGTGTTGTAACGATTTACATTTTTAGATTTAATAAGATGGGTATTCCTTATTAAAGGTGGTTAATAAGAGGTGAGTTCTTATATGTTATGACTTGTGGAGTCATGGGTTGTGATGACTGGTAGGTCATGTGATGGCTGGGAATGGATGTTCTATTCGGCTTAAAGCTGGTTCATGTTCTAGGAGTGGCTAGAAATGAGATTGTTCATGTTCTAGGAGTAACTAGAAATGAAATTCGTGTTCTAGGAGTGGCTAGAAACGAAAGCTTTATGCGAGTTAGAATCTGTCTATTCCTAGGGAGAGTCGGAAAAAGAGGTTTTATGTGAGTTAGAATTGTCTTTTCCAGGGACTTTGTGGGGACACCCATGGTGGTTGGGTTGTTTCGAGTGGCCTAGTGGGGGTCACGGAGGCGATGATATTCCGGGTGGGGGATGTCATGAGGTAGCCACAGAGGCGATTCCGGTCGACAGGTACTTATGATGCATGTGTCAGAGTATTGCTCCAGGAGACGGGTGGGTTTCCTGCATACTGAGGGATAGTGGTTCTCTCCAGGGGACGAGTGGGTTCCTGCATATACTCAAGAGTTGGTGGTTCTCTCTAGGGGACGAGTGGAGTCCTTACATATACTTTGAGGGATGGTGGTTCTCTTCAGGGGATGAGTGGGTCCATGCACACGTAACTCAAGGGGTGACGATCCTGCGAGTGAGTGTGGTGTATGTATATATGAGTTATGAGTATGAGATATGAGTAGTAGCGTCTGAGCGTGGTCGTGAGTATGAGATTGGATGAACTTCGGGGATCGGGAGTGGATCTCAGGTGGTGTTGACCGGGTGGGGTCAGGATTGCAGCCGTGGTGAGACGGTGCAATGAGGCTAGTGTGAGCCTAGTAAAACTCGGAGATCAGGTGTGATCACGAGTGGTGCTGGCTGAGGGCCAGGGCTGTGTTGTGGACGTCAAGTCTGGGGTTATTACTGGAGTCTGGAATTTGGTTCGGACAATTCTGGTAGCATATGTTACGCCGATGGTCGTACATGTTCTTGTTTGATTGTTGTACGATCATTTGGTCCAATGCGGGGTCAACGGTTGGTCGGACATGTTCTTGTTTGATTGTTGGACGGTTAATCGGGCAACCCTAATCCGGACCATGGGGCGTGCATCGTTGATGTTCCGGATGAATCTGGGAGAGATTTAGGCGAGAGTGTTAGCCTTAGCAGGACGGGTTAGGGGATTCGAGTGTTATCTCGAAGGATACTGGCCGCGTTCGGGTCATGTGGTGGAGACCGTAGTGAGACGGTGTTGCGTGTTAGTGGGGGAGAATTATAACGCCCATGAACCAAAAAAGGGATTCTTTTGGGGATGTGTGTTGATCCACGGGGTAAAATCAGACCGACGGTTTTGATTTCTGATTTGCCGGTTTGGGGAGCGGTTGTAGGAAACTCTAGGGTTTCGTTATAAAAGCATGGGGAATGTGTTTTCTCTTTTCTTTTGGCCGAAATCAGAAGAGGTTGAGAGAGGAAAGAGAGTGTTTATGTGAGGATTGTGAGAGAAGTGATTTTCTTGAGAGTAGTGATTTCCTTGAAAGAAAATCAATTCTGCTTGGGTTTTTGGAAGAGACGATCGGCTGAAAAGATGGAATCGGTTCAGAGTGAAACTTTGAAGGTAAGTTCTCCACTCTCTAATCTTGATTCAGGAGGAAACGGTTTGTAAATCGGATTGTATTCTGAGAGTTATCGTTCTTTTCCCGAGAGAGGTTTCTGCAGTTTTGTGTCTGCGATCAGTCCGCTTCGAGAAAGAATTCCCGTCGAACCAGAAAGAATCAGGAGCCGATCCATGTGCCGTTGGAAATACCTCGCTGTCTAGTTTTTAGATCAGGATTCTGATCCTGATTCGGAGGTAATCTCCGTTCTCTCTGTTCTTTCGATTTCAGGGTGTCGTTTCTGAAATCTCTGTTTTTCTAGTTCCGATCAGCGAGATTGCGGGCTATTTTCCTGTTGAATCTTAGGGACACAGAGGACGATCTACGTACCATTGTGTAGATCTCTCTGTCTAGTTTTCCGAACAGTTTTCCGATTCTGTTTCAGAGCTGTGGTTGATGAGATAATCGATTCCGAAATCAAGGTGAGTACACTACCAGAGACCCTCGGATTAGGATTTGATGGAATATGATTGATTGCTGTTGTTCCTGGTTGTATTCGTGTTTGGATGTTGAATTTTGTGCAGAAGATCGATGAAAACGCGTCTGGAATTGATCCATGAGAGGATTTGATCGATTCTGGTTTTCTGCGTTTTCTGGGCTCCGTGTCGAGCGACACACGGTGTTTGTGTTGAGCGACACAGACTGTGTCGATCGACACGCATCTCTGATTGCCGTCAGTTTGACGTATTGATCGTTGTGTTTTGCGTGTTGTTTGATAACCCTGGTATTGCATCTATGCTATAGCTGAGTACATGGTCTGTTGATGGGAGGACCGTCTCACTGAGTATTTGTGATAATACTCACGCATCTCTTTTTGCTATGTGATGCAGGTAAAGACAAAGTATGATCGTGGAATCAGGGCGAGGACGAGATGGATGATCTAGTGGTCTCGTTTGCGTGGATTATTGGATTGCTAGGTTGTTAGTGATTCGATATAGAACGATCTAGGATGTTGAATGATTGGTTATTGGTTTATGTAATATTATTTAATGGTTTATTTGCATAATTGATTTCCGCTGAATGTTTGCTGTATTGAGAATTTTAGCATGTTGAGGGTTAGCATTTATGGGGATGCTAATTCGGTGCTAATTTATATATATAAAAAATAAACGGCTCAGGTTGTTTCAGATATGAACAAATCTTATACTATTTAATTATTTCCAAATATCTCTGTAAGATGATATCTTGTAATTATATATCTAAAATTGTGACCCATATATCTAAATCTCATCAAATTAGCCAAACCCATTAATATTAAATAAAAAAATCGTGGCCCATTAATATTGCTTCATTAAATCAAGATGGCATTGAGACGTAATTTCAAGAGTCATTAAGGGTATTTTCGGAAGATCAAGTCTTAAACTCACTCTGGAGCTGCCACCTAGGATCTGCGACTTCTTATTTATAAGTATAGTTGTACAAATATATAAATATATCATATATATTCTATCATTATTAAAACCTAATTTATTAATGGCTTAGTTGTATGATCCAATAGGATCGTATAATATTTTTAATGGGCTTGTAGACACATAAGTTATAAGTGGTTTCTAACAAAATATTATAACCATCCAATATTATACGATTGTCTAACATCGACATTTCAACTTTAACAAGAGTAAAGTACAAATGATTTCAGGACATTCCCAACAATCTCCCACTTGTACTGGAATCATCTATTCCTATAATCCCTTTGTCTCTGTATCTCGATCTTAGCATAAGGCAAGAGATTGCGTCATCCTTATTAAGCTAGATCACGTTTATCGAACTCTGATTTATACTGATTAAACAAATGACTGACTATCACCTCGTTTGAACATGGCCGTGCATTTTTAGTATCAAATCTTCGATAAGCCCAAAGATTCTTATCTCCTGTTAAATAGGAGGGGCAAATCTCATCTTGTTTTATCCCTGTTCATTACATAATTCATAGTTTGCCCAATCACTGTCTTTATAATCACTTTTTACGACTGACGTTTGATAGAGTAAAAACAAACCAATCCCCATGTAAGAAATCATGATGAACTCCGGTCATAGGACTATACTCTATAGTTGTGATGTGAAACTCTTATGACACTCATATAACTATCTCGTAGAGTTCTCGTAGCGGGTCAGTCCAATACTGTGTTCTCCAACACATATCTATGTGATTGACTTTAATACAACATATTAATGACTTCACGAAACTTAGTCATCAGTCACCTCACATACGAGTCATATATAGTTATTAATGTCCCATGATAATAACTTTGACTAAGAACCTCTACAATTTATCTTATCTTTCACTTACAGGGTTTCATGATCAAGTCACGCACTTGATGACCTATAGGAATGATATAAATTATTTTGGGACTATTATTTAATTATCCAATAACAAAATAATACTGAAACAAATTTCATTAATTTGGAAACAAAAATCAAATGTATGTATACATGAACATCATATCATAAAATAAAATACTCCCACTAGAATCAAGATCACATCTTAAGAAATCTAATGCCTATAGCACCAATATGAATCTCATGCTTAGGCCGTGGAAGAGGCTTGCTCAAAGGATCAGCAACATTTGCATCCGTTGAGACTCTGCTTGTCTTCACATCTCCTCTATCAACAATATTACGAATGAGATGATATCGTCTTTCTATGTGTTTGGATTTCTGGTGTGATTTGGGTTTCTTCGCTTGAACGAATGGCTCCATTTTGTCACAATAGAGATCCACCAGCCAGGATATGCTAGGAATCACACCAAGCTCAGTAATGAACTTCCTGATCCAAACAGCTTCCTTTGCTGCTTCTGAAGCAGCGATATACTCAGCTTCGGTTGTGGAGTCTGCCACGGTGCTTTGCTTGGAGCTCTTCCAGTTCACAGCTCCTCCATTAAGACAAAAGATAAATACAGATTGTGATCGGAAATCATCTTTGTCTGTCTGAAAGTTGGCATCGGTAACCACTTACAACAAGTTCATCACTTTCTCCATAGACAAGAACTTATCCTTAGTATTTCTCAAATACTTTAGAATGGTCTTGACAGCCGTCTAGTGACTCTCACCTGGATCTTATTGGTATCTACTCGTCATGCTTAAAGCACTCGCAACATCTAGATGAGTACAGAGCATGGCGTACTTGATAGATCCTATAGCAGAAGCATATGGGATTCTAGTCATTCGCTCTCGCTCATCATGTGTCGAAGAACACTGTGTCTTGCTGAGAATTATGCCATGAGACATTGGAAAAAACATTTCTTGGAATCATGCATGTTGAACCTATATATGTAAAATCTTATCTATATAAGTATCTTGACTTCGTCAAATGGTTTTGTTCAATCTATCTCTATAGATTCTTATTCCAAGAATATAAGCGGCTTCTCCCATGTCTTTCATTGAGAAACAAATACTTAGCCAAGTCTTAACAGACTGAAGCAGAGAAATGTCATTTCCAATGAGCAGTATGTCATCTACATACAATATCAGAAATGCAACTACGCACCCACTAGTCTTCTTGTAAACATAAGGTTCTTCTTCGTTTCTAATAAACTCAAACTCTTTGATTGCTTCATTAAAACGAAGATTCCAACTCCGAGATGCTTGCTTCAAACCATACATAGAACGATGAAGTTTGCATACTTTTCCAGCATTTCAGGATTTGTGAAACTCTCAGGTTGTGTCATGTACACATCCTCCTCCAGATTTCCATTAAGTAAAGCTATTTTCACATCTATCTACCATATCTCCTAATCATAATAAGCGGCAATTGTTAGGAGAATCCGAATGGACTTAAGCATTGCTACTGGGGAATAGGTTTCATCATAGTCTATACCATGAATCTGCTTGTAACCTTTAGCCACCAATAGCTAGCTTGGTATATCTGAATATTACCATCGATGTCAATTTTCTTCTTGAAAACCCATTTACACTCAATGGCCTTAACACCATCAGGTAAATCTACCAAAGTCCGTACTTGGTTTTCTATCATGGATTCCATTTCGGATTCTTCGGCCTTTAGCCATTTATCGGAATCAAGGCCCATCATTGCTTCTTCATGAGATGCAGATTCCTCATTCTCTATAATTAATAAATCATGATGATCCATCACCCAAACTCCATATCTGTTAGGTTCGTGACGAGTCCTCTCAGACCTACATATCTCATGTTCCACAAGTGTAGATTCTACGATTCTTTATAGATCTAATTGATGCTCTTCCTAAGACGTTTCAGCATTTTCCTATGTTTCTTGAACCTCTTCGAGTTGTATTTACTCCCACTTTTTGTCTTAGAAAGAAATTCTCTTTCCATAAAGATGCAATTTCGAGCAACAAACAGTTTGTTCTCAAAAGAGTTATAAAATTTATAACCTTTGGTCTCTTTAGGATAACCAACAAAGTAACACTTATAAGATTTGGGTCCAAGCTTATCAGCAACTAAATGTTTTACATAAGCTTCACAACCCCAAATTTTCAGAAAAGACAAATTGGGAACTTTTCCGGTCCATATCTCATATGGAGTCTTTTGAACTGATTTTGATGGACCTATTTAACGTAAACGTTTCTAGAGCATATCCCCAAAAGGATAATAGAAGATCTGTATGACTCATCATTGATCGAACCATATCTAATAAAGCCTTATTTCTCCTTTCGGATACACCATTCCATTGTGGTGTTCTTGGAGGAATGAGTTGTGAAACAATGCCACATTCTCTCAGATGACCTTGGAAGGTGTGGCTCAACTAATCTCCTCCTCGATCTGATCGGAGAGCCTTGATTGTCTTGCCAAGCTGGTTTTGTACTTCATTTTAAAATTCTTTGAACTTGTCAAAAGATTCAGACTTATGTTTCATTAGATAAACATAACCATATCTACTGTAATTGTCAGTAAATGTAATGAAGTACTGGTAGTTTTCTCTAGCACTTAAACTCATTGGTCCACACACATCAATTGTATAAGGCCAAACAAGTCACTAGCATGTTCACCGTGTCCAGTAAAAGGAGCCTTAGTCAGTTTTTCCACTAAAAAAGATTCACATTTATCATATGATTCATGATCAAAGGAGCTCAAAAGTCCATCACTATGAAGTTTTTGAATGCGTTAGTCATTTATATGGCCTAAAAGACAATGCCAAAGAAACATAGGATTAGAGTCTTTGTCTTTAATCTTTTAGTACTAATGTTATAGATATGCACACTTTGGTCTAGAATATAAAGCCCATTCTCCAATAAACCGCTACCATAAATAATATCACCACGATCAAATAAACAACACTTGTCTTTAATCGAAAAATGAAATCCATCAAAATCCAAACAAGGAATATTAATAATATTTCTGCTTATAGCAGGTACATAGTAGTAATTATTAATAACTGAAACCATGCCCACCCGAAGGTAAAGACAAATGAAATGTTCCTATAGCTAATGCAGTAACTCTTGCTCCGTTTCCCACATGCAGGTCCACTTGTTCTTTCTCCAAAGTTCTACTGTTGCTAAGGCCATGCATATTCGTACAAATATGAGCACCACAACCGGTATCCAATACCCAAGAAGTAGAACCAGAAGTAGCAACATTTACTTCTATGACATAAATACCTTTAGAAGAAGTCTCAAAGGTCTTCAGCTGTTTCAGATCTTCCAAGTATTTCTTGCAGTTTTTCTTCCAATGCCCAGAACCATTACAATAATGGCATTTGTCTTCACCAGAAGGACCGGGTTTGAACTTAGGAGGAGGTCAGGCTTGCCTAGATGCTTAACCCAGCTTGCCTTACCGTACGATTTCCTTTATTCTTACCAGGTTTCTTAAACTTTTTACCCCCTTGTACCATAAGTACATGCAAGGTGTTCTTCTTAATGTTTGGCTCAACAGTCTTGAGCATTCCATGCAGCTCTGTCAAAGTCTTTGTCAAGTTGTTCATGTTGTAGTTCATAACAAACTGACCATAACTTGACAGCAATGACTGCAGGATGATGTCAGTAGCCAACTCTTGGCTAATAGGAGAATCTAATTAGCCAGGCTATCAATATAACCCATCATCTCAATGACATGTGGGCTAACTGGACTTTCTTTAGGCAGCTTGCACTCAATGAGAGCCATAACGGACTTATATCTCTCTATTCATGTATGCTCCTGAAACATACCTTTCAGGCTAGTGATCATGTCAATTGGCAAATCCACATTCTCATATTGCTTTTACAAGTCGGAGTTCATGGTAGCCAACATAAGACAATACACATCAACCTTGTCAGCAAATTGCTTATCGTAAGTAGTCCTCTTTGCATGTTGAACATTGGTCTTAGGGTTTTTAGGGAGATTCTTTTCCAGGAACATAGTCCTTCTTCTCCTGTTTGAGAACAATTCTCAGGTTTCGATACCATTCGAAGAAGTTTGATCCACTCAGCTTGTCCTTCTCAAGGACGGACCGCAGTGAAAATGAACTATAAGGGGTTGACATAGCTGTCGGAAAGAAGAGTAAAGACTAATATGATGTTCATTAATTCGAGAATTCTCAACAATTAAAAAAACTCACATTATCTTCAAAACAATGTTATCCTCAAGATGAATATAATGATCCAAGATCCATATTTTACTAGAATTCAAGTGAGTTTAGGCTCATTGCCCGAATGTCTAGCTATTTAGGTAAGCAACACACTTTGCTAATTATATTCAATATAACTCTTGGTTGTTTGATGACATCTTATGTCAATTCAACATATGTCTCTAAGTCCAAAACCATTTTATAGCCTACTCAAGTAAACCAATCTCACTTCATATGGTAACCATTACCATCTGCCTCACTTATGTAGAAGTGGACAACATGTTTAATGAAACAACCCAACCCGTTTTTTTTTAAATCGAATTAGTATTCCCATAAATACTAATTCTCAACAATTATCGACAACTGTATTAAACTAGCAAACCGAACATAACCAGCGGAACTCAATTCAACTTAAATCAAACAATTATCCATTAACCAAGTAAACCGATTCGAGTCAATAAATAACCAATGATAATTCAAACCAACTCAACAACCCAATTCATCAAACCAGCAACCTAGCGGTTCTAACAATACAATAACAACACAATCGAGACGCTGGATCATCTCCTCTTCCTTGCCCGATTCCACGATCACATTTTCTCTTTACCTGCAACACATGGCAAAAAGAGTTGCGTGAGTATTATCACAAATACTCAGCGAAGCGGTCATCCGTCTATAGGTTATTTAAGTATTGACATAACGAAAGACAAATACCAGGATGAGCACACAAGCAAGCAATAAGAACAACTACTCACGAACCCGTACAGGAACTCTGCGTCGAGGAACGCAACCTCTAGGCGTCGGTCGACGCGCAGTGTCTGCGTCGAGCGACGCAACCTCTAGGCGTCGGTCGACGTGCAGCATCTGCGTCGAGCGACGCACCACCCTGCGTCGATCGACGCGACATCCACAGAAACGAGCCTATCCTCTCGTGGCTCGAATCCGTCGCGATTTATCGAGTCAACTGCACGATCCCAGTCACAGAACACACAAAAACAACAATCAAACACATTCCATCTATCCCTATGACAACACAACCCACGATCACGCGCTCACCTCGGAGAATCGAAATGAAAAGAATGAACTGACGTTCACTAAAACCCTTGTACACGACGAACCACTGGTCCAATTCCAAAACAGGCAACTGTTCTGGAAACTAGACACACACAGCTACGCGTCGGTATGTGGATCGCCCCCAGACTCCTTCTGGTTCGATCGGAATTTCCCTCTGAACCCGACTGGTCGCAGATAACAATCTGCACACACCCATCGAGTTCAAACAGCCATAACTCGGTGAACAATCAACCAAAAGATGAACCGTTTTCGCCTATAACACAAGCAGAGATTGGAGAACTTACCCCCCAAAAATCACTCCAATCCTCCTCGATTAGCCCAGCCGGTTGCCCTCTCAAAGTTCCGATTTGAAACTGTCCCTCTCACACAATCACCTAGATCCTCTCTCAACCCTTTTCTCTCTGATTTCTGATCAACCAAAAACGGCCAGAACACTGTTTCTGCCTTTTATATGGACACCTAGGGTTCCGCTAAACCATCACGCAAACTGTGCGATCAAACCCGACTTTCCGGTCTGATTAAAGATTTGTGTCGCTCGACGCACCTCCCCTGCGTCGCTCGACGCACCTCCCCTGCGTCGCTCGACGCACCACCAAAAATACACATTTTGGTTCACGGGCGTTACAATTCTCCCCCACTAACAAGGATTCGTCCTCGAATCACAAGTCATCAACCCCCGGACCCGTGCTAAGGTCACCACTTATGCTTAGAAACTCGACCCAAACATTCCCGAAGATACACCACGATGTATCGCTGTAGTCCCGACCCAGTCTGCCCGACTGATTGAACAACAATCAAACAAGAACATATCTGACCCACCGTAGACCCGGCGTAAAGGACCAATTGATCGTGCAACAATCAGACAAGAACATGCATGACAAAGATGCTACATTACTCTCCAAAATCACCCGAATCGAGGTTCCAGCGCAAATACTAACCCTAGACCAGACCCTACAATCTAACCCACATACCTGACCCCACCGGTCAACCCACCTGAGATCCCTCTCAATCCCCCGATGGTCATTTGGCCGCTTACTTACAACCCCGTTCAGACGCTACTGCTCATACTCATACTCATGACTCGTACCCATATACACCACACCTGCTCGCAGGATCGTCACTCTTTGAGCTACGGTATGCAGGGAACCCACTATCCCCTGGAGAGACCCACTATCCCTCAAAGTACATGTAGGAGACCCACTGTCCCCAGAGAGACCCACTATCCCTCAAAGTACATGTAAGAGACCCACTGTCCCCAGAGAGGCCCACTACCCCTCGAGTGTATGCAGGGAACCCACTATCCCCTGGAGCGATCCACTATCCCTCAAGTATACAGGAACCCACCGTCCCCTGGAGCAATACTCTGCAATGTGCCGTCATAAGCATCTATCGACCGAAAAAAAAACGCCTCCATGGCTCACCATGACATTTCCCCACTAGAAATACCAATATCGCTGTAACCCCCACTAGGTTACAACACATAAGAACTCACATCTTAAGATCCAACAATAATAAGAAAACACATCTTATTAAATCCTCGAAAAACGTATAATCGTTACAATAAAACGAAAATACAGTAACTGTAGCCACATGCTACTACAAAACCGAAACTAGCAAAAGAAGAAACTCAAGCCTCCGCTTGCTTCTCGAACCACTTCGGGAACTTGGCCTTCATCTTCACCTCCGGCTCCCAAGTCTCCTCCTCTATACCGTCACAGTCCCACACGACTCTCACCAACGGTATCCTCTTCCGACGCAGCACCTTGACCCTCCTCTCGAGAATCCTCACAGGCCTTGCCGCTAATGTCATGTTAGGCTGAAGATCCTCAGGGATCCTAGCCAATACCTCCTCAGACTCATGTAGACACTTCCGCAGCATCGAAACATGGAAGACGTTGTGAAAAGCCTTAATACTCTAAACGGACCCATAAACCTCGGATTCAGCTTATTCTCTGCAATGGATCTGTTAGGACCCCTCAACATGGCTGCCTTGAGATACACCATATCTTCCAGTACGAACTCCAACTCTTCCTCCGCTTATCGGCATAACTCTTCTGCCGATCCTAAGCCTCCTTCATGTTCAGCTTCAAGACACGGATCTTCTCCGTCGTCTCCTGAACGAAGTCTGCACCAAACATGCTCCTCTCCCCCACTTGAGTCCAGCATAATGGTGTCCTACATGGCCTCCCATACAGAGCCTCATATGGAGCCATCCCGATACTCGCCTGATAACTGTTGTTGTAAGCAAACTCTACCAGGCTCAGATGATCTGCCCAATGACCACTGTAGTCTAGCACACACATCCTCAGCAAGTCCTCCAATGTCTGAATCGTCCTCTCAGACTGCCCATCCGTCTGAGGATGATATGCGAAGTCGTTGGCTACTTTTAGGCGGGCTCGTGGAGTGAATGCTCTGGTGGCGGCGAGTTGATGCCCGCAGATCTGATTATCAGTCCGGTGGAGTTGTATGATGTCATCTTGGAGATGGATTGGCTGGATCGGTATAGGGTCCATCTTGATTGTTACCGGGGACTTAGTTGAGTAAATGTAGTTTCTACTAGCGAGAGATGGGTTTTCTCGGCCATATTGTGTCGGCAGAGGAAGTTTCTGTGGATTCGGTTAAGATTGAGGCTATCAGAGGGTGGCCTAGACCGAGGAATGCGACGGAGATCAGGAGTTTTCTCGGGTTAGCTGGGTATTATCGGAGGTTCATCAAGGGTTTTGCGAGTATGGCGCAGGCAATGACGAAGTTGACGGGGAAGGATGTCTCTTTTGTGTGGTATTCAGCTTGCGAGGAGAGTTTTGGGAAGCTAAAAGAGATGATGGCTAGTACACCAGTATTGGCGTTGCTTGATCCGGGTGAGCCTTACGTGGTGTATACGGATGCATCGGGAGTTGGTCTGGGTTGTGTCTTGATGCAGTAGAGGAAGGTAATTGCATATGCTTCGCGGCGGTTGAGGAAACATGAGTGCAACTACCCTACTTATGAATTGGAGTTGGCTGTGGTGATCTTCTTCTTGAAGATTTGGCGATCTTATCTTTATGGCTGGAAGGTCCAGGTATTCACGGACCATAAGAGTCTGAAGTATTTCTTCACTCAGCCAGAGCTGAACCAGAGACAGAGGCGCTGGATGGAGTTGGTAGCAGATTATGATCTGGAGATTGGGTACCATCCGGGTAAGGCTAATTTGGTGGCTGATGCTTTGAGTCAGAAGCGAGTTGCTTCGGCTCAAAAGCAGGATTTGGAGGAGTTAGCGAGTGAGCTCAGTACATTGAGGTTGTGCGTGATCTCACATGAGTCGTTGGGGTTGAGGCAGCTAACCAGGAAGATGTGTTGAGCAAGGTTGGGAAGCTCAGGAGAAGGATCAGGGGTTGATTGATGCTTCTCGGGTTGCAGGTTCAGAGTATCAAGTCTCGGTGAATAGGACGATACTAGTGAACGGACGGGTTTGTGTAGCCAGGAATGAGAGTCTCGGGCAGGAGATTCTGAGAGGGGCTCGTTTGAGCATGTTAACGATTCATCCGGGAGCGACCAAGATGTACAGAGTCTGAAGAGGTATTATTTTTGGGTTGGAATGAAGAAGGATGGGTGTGCTGGATTATGGTGGTCTTTGGGCAGATCATCTGAACCTGGTAGAGTTTGCGTATAACAACAGCTATCAGGCGGGTATCGGGATGGCTCCATATGAGGCATTGTATGGGAGGCCGTGTAGGACACCATTGTGCTGGACTCAAGTGGGGGAGAGGAGCATGTTTGGTGCGGATTTTGTTCAGGAGACGACGGAGAAGATCCGTGTCTTGAGGCTGAACATGAGGGAGGCTCAGGATCGACAGAAGAGTTATGCCGATAAAAAGAGGAAGGAGTTGGAATATGAGCTGGGAGATCTGGGGTATCTCAAGGCAGATAGATTGATGGATCCTAACAGATCCATTTCGGAGAATAAGCTAGGTCTGAGGTATCGGTCCGTTCAGAGTTGTGTAGCGGGTCGGACCGGTAGCTTATCGTTTGGCGTTACCTCAGAACATGAAGGCTTTTCATATAAGGTCTTCCATGTGTCGATGTTGCGGAAGTGTCTATATGAGTTTGAGGAAGTGTTGGCTAGGATCCCGGAGGATCTTCAACCCAACATGACTTTAGAGGCGAGACCTGTGAGGATTCTCGAGAGGAGGGTCAAGGTTCTGCGCCGGAGGAGGATACCGTGGGTTAGAGTCGTGTGGGACTGTGACGGTATTGAGGAGGAGACTTGGGAATTAGAGGCGATGATGAAGACTAAGTTCTCGAAATGGTTCGAGAAGCAAGCAGAGGCTTGAGGAGTCTTTCATTTCGTTGGTTTCAGTCTTTTGGTTTGGTTGTAGCATGTGGCTACGGTTGCTGTATTTTCGTTTTGTTGTAACAATATACATCTTGTGTTTAATAAGATGGGATTTCTTATTATTTGTGTTTCATAAGATGTGAGTTCTTATGAGGGGTTTTTAGGGTGTGGAGTTCCTATGTCATGACAGAGTGTCATGAGGTTTGGATTATGAGATGTGAGTTCTTATAGTAGATGACCGGTGAGGGTCATGTGTGTTGTGTTGTCTGGCAGCATGGACGTTCTATGGGAGTTAGAGCTAGTCCATGGCTAGAGATCCTAGGGGCGGCGATCCTATGGGTAGTTAGGTTTCGTCCGTTCGCTAGGAGAGCTGGCTGGAAAGTAGAAGTCTTAGGTGGATTTTCGAGACTGGTCTATTTTCTAGAGAAGTCGGGAAGCAGGCCTCAGGTGGGATCGAGGTTTGTCTGTCTCGGGACTCTAGCTGGCTGGAAAGTAGAAGTCTTAGGTGGAATCGAGACTGGTCTATTTTCTAGAGTCGGGAAGCAAGCCTTAGGTAGGATCGAGGTTTGTCTGTCTCGGGACTCTGAGCTGGGGAATTGAGATTCTAGGTAGGATCGGGATCTGTCTATTTCCTAGGGGAGTCTGGAAAGAAGGTTCTGCAGGACTTGTCTTTTCCAGGGACTCCAGATGACTCGCTGAGGGGTCATATACGATATTTCACTGAGGGAATGTCATGAGAGCCACGTGAAGAAATTCGAGTCAATAGGTACTGATAGCCATGTTACAGAAGATACCGGGCATACCTGAGGGAACATGATTCTCTCTAGGGAACCAGTACGGTTTCCTGTATATATATATCTCGAGAGACAGATGAGATCTCTCCAGAGGAAAATTGGCGTCTCCTGCTCGCAGAGCGTTTGACGGACTGTGTGTTCCGAGGATGTGTCAGCGGGGAGCAGACCAGCCTGACGGGTGGCCGCCCGGAGGGTGATTGGATGTTATACACTTGACCTCAGGTTGACGACCTTGGGGGTGCTGGGTGTGTATATATATATATACATATACATTGAGTGCAGGCAGGGCGTTCTGTAATGTGACTATGTGTTGAGACTTTATGAGCTTCGAAGATCGCTGAGGATCTCAGGTGGTATCGGCCGGGTAGGGCCAGGAGTGTGTTTTGATGGATCTAGTCTAGGGCTGTTGTTTGTGTCTGGAACCTCGTTCAGACGACTCTGGAACTTATGTAGCGTCTTGGTCGTGCATGTTCTTGTTTGATTGTTGCACGATCAATTGGTTCTTTCGCCAGGTCTACGGTTGGTCGGGCATGTTCTTGTTTGATTGTTGAACGATCAATTGGGCAGGCCTGGTCGGGATTATAAACGGTGCATTTCGGTGTGTTCCGGGGAAATTTGGTCGGGATTCTGAGCATAAGTGACGGTTTTGGCAGGGGTCAGGTATATGTAACTTGTGATTCGAGGACGAATCCTTGTTAATGGGGGAGAATTGTAACGCCCGTGAACCAAAATGTGTATTTTGGTAGTGCGTCGATCGACGCAGTGGGATTCGTGAGGAGTCGGTTTCTGGGTGTTGCGTCGAGCGACGCAAGGGAGGTGCGTCGAGCGACGCAAGTCATTAATCAGACCTAGGGTTTTGATTTCTGGTTTGTTTAGAGTTGGACCGGTTTAGGGAACCCTATGGTTCGAGTATTTAAGGTCTGGGGTCGTGTTTCTCAGTTCCTTTGGCCACTTTTGAGAGAAAACTAGGGTTGAGAGAGTTGAGAGAGTTTTGAGAGATTTTGGAGGTTTTGCCGTCGGTTTTGGAGGAGACAAAAGACAGGGAAGATCAAGTCGGATTGGAGGGAAACATTGAGGATAAGTTCTCCTATCTTTGCTCTTGATGTGGGTGAAAACCGCGTGTGATTTGGTTAAGTATTAGCTGAGTTATGGTCGTTTGAATGTGTGAGGTTGGTGCTGTTACGAGTCTGCGATCAGTCTTCTTCGAGGGAGGATTCCCGTCGAGCCAGAGAGAATCAGGAGACGATTGAGATGTCTTAGGAAAGCTATTTTTGTCTAGTTTCTAGATCAGGTTTCCGAACCTGATTCGGAGGTAATCTCCGTTCTCTGTGTTCTTTTGACTTCAGGTTGTCGTTTCTGAAATCTCTAATTTTCCAGTTCCGATCAGTGTGATTGCGGGCTGTTTTCCTGTCGATTCATTGGGAATAAGAGGACGATCTACATCCCGTTGTGTAGATATCTCTGTCTAGTTTTCAGAACAGTTTTCCGATTATGTTTTGGAGCTGTGGTTGAAGAGATAATCCAGTCCGAATCAGAGGTTCTGGGTTAGGGTTCTTCGTGTTCTTCATCCTTTTTCTCCAGAATCAGGTGAGTGCGCGACCATAGACTCTCGGGAAGTAGGATTGTATGGTATGATTGTTTGTTTTCGTTCCTTGATTGGATTTGGCGTTGGTTGGTTGATTTCGATGCAGGTGTCGATGAAAAGGGACTGGGATTTGAGCCATGAGAGGATGAGGCTCGGACTCAGGTTCTGCGTGACTTGTCGCGCGACACATTTAAGCGTGTCACGTGACACAGTGCAATTCTGCACGTTTTGCGTATCGTTTGCTTGTCTTGTTCACTGCTGTTTGATAAACCTGGTATTGTATGGTTCTATTACTGAGTACATGGTCTGTAGATGGGAGGACCGCCTCACTAAGTATTTATGATAATACTTACGCATCTCTTTTTGCCATGTGATGCAGGTAAAGACAAAGTGTGATCGTGGAATCAGGGCGAGGACGGAATGATGGATCTAGTGGCTCGTCGCTGTGTGTTTTAATTGAATTGCTAAGTTGATAGTAATTCAAATTAGAACGGGTTAGGTTGTTGGAATATTGGTTGACTGTTTTGAATGATTGGTTAAATTGATAATGGAATTGTTTGGTTTAAAGGTTTAGTTTGATTTCCGCTGGTTATTTGTTGACTTGTGAAATTGATTGGATTATTGAGGATTATCATTTATGGGAATGATAATCTGATTCAATGAATTAAAAAAAAAAAAAACGGGTCGGGTTGTTTCATCTTCTAACATTAAATCCTTCTCGGACTTTCATGTAAATATCACTATAAAGTGATATTTTATCATATATTATCATCGTACTAGTTGTGATAACTCTACTGGAGTTTCGATGATCTTTAGTTAAGAATCACTTTATCAAAATCTTTTGATAAATATATGGGTACAATTTACATAATTATACCCCATGTTACATATTTTCTATTCATTTGATTGAGTATAGTTCCTGAGAATATATCTTTAATCCTTCAGAGATTATAACTTTGATATCACTACTTCTTCAGAGATTATAATTCTGATATCACTAATCCTTTAGGGATTATAACTCTGATATCACTAATCCTTCAAGGATTGTATTATCCAGTGTTTCTTCTTTTATTGCCAGACTTATAAGATAGCTAAAATAGTTGCATCCACCACAATACATTCTATGTTTTTGTGATAATTTTACTATTCTTTCACACAAAGACTCATGTATTTCCACTGGTTTTACACTTCATGTGCATAGACTACTGGTCTAATTCTCTGCAAGAGAATATACGTCTATTTTTTTCTTTCTATTTGGCCAATCATTACTTTGTGTACACTTTTCAATAGACTTTCTTCTGATCCTCTATTTTTCATAATATCAACTGCTCATAGCATGCAAAATATCACGACGTCGATTTACTTTTCAGTTCCATCTTATTTCAAACATGACATAGATAGCTAGCTAGCTCTTTTCATTGTCAAGTACTTGAATATTTTTATTCGTCATGTTTATATCTCTTCTAGAGCTCATTCGGTCTCTTTTGGAGATCATTCAAAATCTTTCTTTCCTCGATATGGTCATTTTAATTTCTGCTCCTTTTTCTTTACGAGAATTTTTATATTTGGAACCAAATAAGTCTATCACGCTTCATACGATCTTTAGACTCACTAGCAGTTTGATATTGTTCTTCTAGGACATTATTTCTAATTGGAGCATTCATAGCTGGTATAAGTGACTTCATCGCTCTATTTGGGTCAGTAAAAGCGTCTGCCAATTAATACGCTAATCTTTTCAAATGAATTATCCTTTGGACTACTAATATACATTCTTTAGTCCGAGGATCATTGATAATTCATCTCTTTTCCAGCTGTTTACTTTCTCCCCCTGATGTTGGAAAAAAAATGACTCACTCTATTGAGAGTTTACAAATCGAGCCTTAGATAAATCCTTCTAGGATGACTCTAGATACTTAGTATCACTCATATCCAACATATATTTTTATCCTCTTTTGAGGTCCCATCTTAGAGCGCTGTGGTGGAGCACATTACATACTTAAAAATTATCATATGGAAACTATTTGGTTTTTGACCCTGAACCAATGATGATGGGGAGAACTATTAGTTACTCATTGGCTTGATGCGAATCGATGCTACTAAACCATTGCGTGCATGAACATGAGTTTCAGGATGTCCAACACTTATTCTAATGGACATGCAATAATCAGACTTAAATATCACTTTTGGAATACTCTTGTAATTTAATCAAGAAAAGTGACCTTGCAAACTCTAGGTTGCGGGTTAACAACAACGATAAATGTGACCTTCTAGTCGATGCGTCAATCGAGTCAATGCGTCCATTGAATCGATGCATCTATTATAACCATAAGGTATCAAAATATCACATAGTGGGTGATCAGCCCATAATCATTTCCTTGTATATATTTCTGAACAAATAAAGTCCAAATTATTCTGACTAGTGAAGTCACATTATCATATTACTTACTGAGCAAGTTACATATGATAAATCATTAGAAAGAATCTTCTGGTTCTTTACGAAATATCCACATAATTTATCACATCATCATTAAACCAGGATGACCAATCCGGTTAAGCCAAATATATATTTATATATATATATATATTGGTAAACTTATGGTTTACTTTTCATTCTTAGTAAACTTCCTGTTTACTTTGCTTTGTTAATCACTTACTCCCTTCAGGGGATCTCGTAATTAAAATTACTTCCGGAAAATCAAATGTGAGGCTATCACTTAGTAGCCATTTTCTCGGTGAATTTTAGTTGGTCTTTTCTTTTATATGTAAGATATCATATTCACTTTATGGAATTGACCAAAACTAACCATACACGAATCATGATTTCTCATCAACAACTCATTAGAGATATTATCTTAAATAACCCGAGTTAAATTCACTTAGAGAATTTAAGTCTTCTAGTCTTAAATATCACATTCTTGTGATCACACTTTTCAAGAACTTAGTGAATATAATCTTTTAGATATATCACTTGTAGTGAACATTAATAATCATGTAGTGAATATACTCTTCTGGATATGTCACTTATCATCTACATGAGATTCTTTAACTCTCTCTCTCGAGATGATAATACTGCATTATCAATCTCGAATATACTCATTTAGAATAACATACCCTACTTAGGGCATAGGTAATAGCTTTTATGTGCTCTTCTGGAGCATTCACTAATTTTTTTCAATTTGAATATCTTTTGCTTATTACCATCTTTCTTTATTACCATCTTTCTTTACTCACTTTTAGTGAGAATCTAAGTTCTCGAAATAAACTTTTGATCTTGATCTTGACCATTCAAGATAATTTCTATAACCACTTCTTTGACTAGGTGATCTTTTTTTTTTTCTTATATACAATTTCACATTCACTTTAGGGAATGAATCATAATCAATTTTTTATTTTCTTCTCGCACTTCTGGTGAGAAGTTAAGTTCTTGAAAGAAACCTCAAGACAACTTTTATAGTCACTCTAAAGTGATATTTTCTTTTTCTCTCTAATATATCACATTCAGGAATGGACCACGAGATGTGATTGATTCATGAATTTTGTTGAAAAATCCCAACAGTTTCTAGTAATCATCAAATAATCATTTAATCACCTCATCATGATTAATAGTGCTTCTGTTAACGTCACTATCATAAATCATCATTTAGATCTTTAGCAGTCTACTTCAAACTTAACATATTCACTATGGAGACAATACGCTAATATGCTAATTAAATCTACATTACAAAAACCGATGATGAAACATAATTCTCAGATACTTAACAATAAATTAATGAATGTCTAACCACTATTTTGAGACATACTTAATCATGGCAAATCAATAAAACCAAATCAAATTAAAACATGTCGATCAAGGTAATAAAGCAAGACATGAGTCTAGACTAACATGCTTACTTTCAAAGGAATGTCGTATCATATATGCCAATTTTAACCAAAGCGATAGGAAGCATTAGCCAATTACAGTAAATCAAGCTACGATCATTCTAAACAATACGGTTTGTTTCAGATTTACTGTTTTAATTCAACTAATGTCAACAAATAATTTAGCTTAAATTAACCGATCATGTTGAACATGGTCTCAAGACTTGCATAGAAATGATGGTAAGAATCTAACCATAAAGTATGTCAAATAAATTATCATGAGCATTCTATGAAGTTAAGACAAAATAGTAATCTTATGAACACAACATTACAGCTACTAATTCCTTACTATCATGCAACTAAACAAGATTCTCAACCAGTCAATCAATTCATGTATAAAGATCATATCACATGTGTCAATTTTTATATATATTATTTTACCATCAAAATTTAATTGACCATGTATGTATGGATATAAAGCATGAAAGTTAAAAATACTTATCTCAACAAGAAGAATCGACGATCGGAGATCTGACGTGGAGATGGTGTTTGAAAATAGTTTGTTTCTCAACTGGTTAGAATTAATCTCATACAAAATTTCGTCTCTCATAAAGAATACATATAAACCTGAGATATTCAAAATTTTGCTCCTGAAAACATGGCCTTTACGTTAGTATCATATCTAATAATCTTTACTGATATGTCATGAAATAAAAATTTCTTAAAAGTAGCCTGCACATGAGAATAAACAAGCAAGCAGGCATACAACTATATAAAATCACAATATTTTATTATATAAGTGTTATGTATAAATTTGAATTTATGTCACATCTATTCCTTATTAAATCTGGTCAATGCAAAATTCATTCAAAAATCGAAATCAATACAGAATAAACTATTCAGTGTAAATCCATGGTGAACATAAAATCCAGATTTAATCTATATAATTCATTTAGAATTCCAGATATAAATTAACTTGCGATCGAAACGTATCGATAAAATAAGGTCAGTTTCTAAATAATGACTAATTTAAATTATAACAGTAACTAATGCATTCGGTTTGAGAGAACTAAAACGAACCATACAACTAAGCCTCAAGAAATCCAAAATAAATTGACAGTCTCCCACGACCGTATATGGCTTTGAATTTAGTGACCTATTAATTTATTGAAAAATTTCAAAAAATGCCACGTTTAAGTATCACTTTACAAAAATGCCACACTTTTGAAATCTTTACAAAATGCCATTTTTTAAAAATTACTTTTTCTTTATATCATTTATGTTTGGGTTAATTATGTTCTATTAGGGTTTAGTTATGAGGGTTTAGGAGGTTTAAGGGGTCAAAACATTTTTTAGGGTTTAGAATTTTAAGATATAGGTTTTATAAATTTATAATTAGTGGCATTTTTGCAAATGACACCCCTAAGTGGCATTCTTGCAAATGTGCACACAAAAAGTAGCATTTTTATAATTGTCCCAAATTTATTTGTTCTCATAACCAAACTAAAGACTAGACCGAATAGAAAACCAAACTAAACCACAAAGCAATAAACGATCAACACTTTGATGTAGCAATAATTAAACAAACGGGTCAAACAATAAACCATGATTCAATAATCGATAACATATTGAATAAAGCGATAGCCAATAAAACATGAGATGATCGATTATAAGCGTGAGATTACTTATCTCATAAGGTGCTAGTGAGATCGGAGATTGGAAACGGAGAGAGCTAAGAGATGTCGGCTAGAAATTTTTGGCGGCGGTTTATGTTTGCTCAGTCGGTTAGGATTTCGTCACTGGCTAGAGTTTTACTCAGTGGCTAGGGTTTTGTGCTGATAATGTGTTATGAATAAGAGAAAGAGAGAATGAATTGGTGTTATCTTATTCCATCAATAATAGAGAGTATATATAGGATTACAAATACTTGGAGAACAAATATAACTTACGGAACAAGTTATTCTAGAACATTCTAGAACATGGATCTATAATGGGCATCCATCTAGTGGGTTTATAACAATTTTTTTTCTTTTACCATATTAGGATATTTATGAAAAGAAAACACGGTCCAAACCGAGCCACGTACGACTGTGTAACGAGTCTCAAAGTAGCTACATAAAATGGATCATAAACTCAAGCGAAAGACTCATAAATAAGTAAGAAGAGTTAAAGAGACTTGTGAGGCCATTATAGAAGGGCCCAATATCAAGTTTTAACTAGACTAAACCGGATAAAAAAGCAAGAAGAATCAAACCAACTCCTGAATTGCGGACCGGAGAGCACGGTTAGGGACAAGTTTGCAGTGAGAAAGCTTAAGATTTGTCACTGGTGATGTATTGTGACCTTTGTTAAACCATCCCTTAATAGCTTCTGCTTCGTACGCATATCCATCGGCTGTAAAGTGTGGATGTTTCATGACATCCTTCGAAAATATAAACCAAAACACTTAACATATTACTACTAAGTCTAAGAGATTAAGGTTATGCAAGTAATCTCCTTGTAAAAGATATAGTAGGCTTGCATGTGTGATAGGACAGAGAAACGATGATGGAAGTTCACGCTCTTCCGGTTGCTTCATTGTGATCTCATGGACTAATTTGATAGCACTATCCCTCTCTTCTAGCATCGTATTCGCATCTTTGCTTACAGGCCCTTTTAGTTTCTCAAGCTCTAGTTGTTGTTTTGAAAAAGCTTTCGTGAAAATTCTCTCGCTCTTGTACTTTCTCTCGAAGAACTCAGCCTTGATACACATTTCCTGATGTTTGATTTTGAGATTTACCAGTTGAAGCTCCACTTTCTCTAACTGTTCCCGATCTATAGCACGAAACTATTATGTTTCTTTCCTAAGACGCAACTTTACTCCAAAGCTTTAGCTTGTAAATGCGATTTATCTTGCTCTACAAGTAGTAACTGTTTCATCTTTTCTACTTCTTTTTCTCTAGCAAGTGCTTCTTCTGCTTCCTTCAGCTTGATTTCGGTGCTCTCCATTTATGGAGCCTATAAATCAAGCTAGGGTTTAGAGACCAAACAATTATGATTTTCGACCAAAAGATTCATTCATTAGCAGATCTCTAAGAATGCAAATTTTTTTTTTTAAAAAAGCAAGGCAATCCTGAATTTGAATCTTCAAGAATAGTCGTTTAAAAGGTAGAGAGTGTTGGGAATGTCTTGAAATCATTTATACTTTACTCTTGTTAAAGTTGAAATGCCGAGGTTAGACAATCATATAATATTGGATGGTTATAATGTTTTGCTAGAAAACACTTATAAATTATGGGTCTAAAGGCCCATTATTAATATTATGCGATCATATTAGGTCACACACCTAAGCAAACTTGATCATTAATAAATTGGGTTTTAATAATGATACAATATATATGATATATTTATATATTTGTACATTTGGTATATATATAGGTATTTTATTATATAAAGCTTGATGCGTCAAACGTAATAATTAACAAGATCGTGACATATGTCAGTTAATCGATTAGATTTTAACACGTGTTAAAAAAAGTCCTTCTATATGCATTTTCTAGAAACCGTGCGTTTAATAAAATAGAAATAACTATTTTATTAAAATATTATTTATAAATACTAATATATAAGTTTAAAAATCACTTAGGGGGTGTTATTGGAGAATGGATTTATATAGATTTTTAAAATTCTAAAAATCCACCATTATTGGTTTATGGATTCTTAAATTCTAAGTGAAATCTATTGTTATTGGGTTGAAGATTTTTAAAATCCATTTGAAGTCCCTTGTTATTGGAAAAGTTTGATTTTAATGATTTTGTAATTCTAATCAAATCTTCTATTATTGGGACATGGATTGTAACAATTTTACTCACTAAACAAATCTTTCACAATCTTAACCAAATACATGAGATTCTTGAAATCCTTAAAATACAATTATTTGATAGATTTATTAAATACACAAAACTCTCTACAATTTAACAAATCTATCTATAAATTTCACAAATCTCCAAACTTTTAAAATCACCCATCTATCTAAATCCTACTGCCAATAACCCCCCTAGATTATAAATACAAATATATAAGTTTAAATTAAATTAATAAGATTTGTTTGACACATGTCAAAATATATTTAGAAAAAAAATAAACACGTGTCAAAATCCGATCAGCCGACTTGACACATGTCACGATCATGTTAATTATCACGTTTATCGCATCAAACTTTATATAATAAGATGTTTTTTTATATTTGATATAAATTTATAATATAAATAAATATAACTGGTTTAAAATTAAATCCTCAATTTAATATCAAGTATTTTTTATGTCTTTCCAATATTTGATGGGTCTGGCTTATTTCGTTGTGTGATGGGCCTATTAAACGTAACGCCCGTGAACCAAAATGTGTATTTTTGCTGGTGCGTCGAGCGACGCAGGGGAGGTGCGTCGAACGACGCAAATCTTTAATCAGACCGGGAAGTCGGGTTTGATCGCACGGTTTGCGTGATGGTTTAGCGAAACCCTAGGTTTCGATATAAAAGGCAGAAACAGTGTTCTGGCCGTTTTTGGTTGATCAGAAATCAGAGAGAAAAGGGTTGAGAGAGGATCTAGGTGATTGTGTGAGAGGGACAGTTTCGAATCGGAACTTTGAGAGGGCAAACGGCTGGGCTAATCGAGGAGGATTGGAGTGATTTTTGGGGGGTAAGTTCTCCAATCTCTGTTTGTGTTATAGGTGAAAACGGTTTGTCTTTTGGTTGATTGTTCACCGAGTTATGGCTGTTTGAACTCGATGGGTCTGTGCAGATTGTTATCTGCGATCAGTCGGGTTTAGAGGAAAATTCCGATCGAACCAGAAGGAGTCTGGGGGCGATCCGCATACCAACGCGTAGCTGTGTGTGTCTAGTTTCCAGAACAGTTGCCTGTTTTGGAATTGGACCAGTGGTTCGTCGTGTACGAGGGTTTTAGTGAACGTCAGTTCATTCTTTTCATTTTGATTCTTCGAGGTGAGTGCGTGATCGTGGGTTGTGTGGGCATAGGGATAGATGGAATGCGTTTGATTGTTGTTTTTGTGTGTTCTGTGACTGGGATCGTGCAGGTGACTCGATAAATTGCGACGGATTCGAGCCACGAGAGGATAGGCTCGTTTCTGTGGATGTCGCGTCGATCGATACCAGGCTGGTGTGTCGCTCGACGCAGTACGGGTTCGTGAGTAGTTGTTCTTATTGCTTGCTTGTGTGCTCATCCTGGTATTTGTCTTTCGTTATGTCGATACTTAAATAACATGTAGACGGGATGACCGCTTCGCTGAGTATTTGTGATAATACTCACGTAACTCTTTTTGCCATGTGTTGCAGGTAAAGAGAAAATGTGATCGTGGAATCGGGCAAGGAAGAGGAGATAATCCAGCGTCTCGATTGTGTTGTTATTGTATTGTTAGAACCGCTAGGTTGCTGGTTTGATGAATTGGGTTGTTGAGTTGGTTTGAATTATCATTGGTTATTTATTGACTCGAATCGGTTTACTTGGTTAATGGATAATTGTTTGATTTAAGTCGAATTGAGTTTCGCTGGTTATGTTCGGTTTGCTAGTTTAATACGGTTGTCGATAATTGTTGAGAATTAGTATTTATGGGAATACTAATTTGATGTAAAAAAAATAGGTTGGGTTGTTTCAATTTGGTATCAGAGCCCTTACGGTTCTAGGGCGGGAAAACGTAGTATGCTTGATTGATTGACTATGAGTGGTTAGTCAGTTGATTGTTGTTTGGATTTGGAGTCCTGGATCATCTTCTCCGAGCCTTTAATATGATTCCACGGTATATGTTGTTTGACCTCTTATGCTTTTTAGTATGCTTAGTTCTACTTCTGGTTGAGAAGAGGAATTGTTAGAGATACTAGAGTTCTGCCATTGGTAGGACATAGTGTGATGGGTAGAGGTACTAGAGTTGCTAGAGGTATTGGCCGGGGAGGCTAAGGTGGGTGTGGAGGGCGTAGACGCAGGCAGGGACTTGTGAGTGAGTCTGCTGCCGCGTGTGTGGCCCAGGAGACCACGCAGGAGCAGGTGGCGGATTCGCAGACGTATCAGGAGGGATCCGTGAGTGTGGCCACTGCGTGTACCAGTGTGAGGGCTGGTGGGACTAGTGAGAGTTCCGGGGTGGCCACTGCGTGTACCAGTGTGAGGGCTGGTGGAACTAGTGAGGGTCCCGGTGTGGTTGGTGGTGCGGCGGGCCCAGGTGGGGGTGCTGTCACAGGTGTCGGCCAGGATCGAGATGATAGTCTGGCGAGTCTACTACAATTGATCTTGGAGCGGTTACCAGGAGGGGGTGTCGGCTCAGAGTTAGGCTCCGGGGGTTCAGTCTGGTGTGGCTGGTGTGCAGCCGGGTATGGCTGGGTGCAGCCGGGAGTGGCGGCTGTGGAGGAGCTCCCATCCTATCTTAGGATGATGGAGCAGGTGTAGAGGATTAGCACGAGAGTTTTCTCGAGAGGTGCTAAGCCTGAGGGACCGATGAGCGGCGGATGAGTGTGAAGCGTAACTTCAACTCTTTGAGGTATCCAGAGTGATTATGGGGTGACCGATCAGTGAAGGAGTTCGATGCAGAGTTCTGTCGACTCCTGGTTCATGCGAGTGGAGGCATAGAGGGTGTGTAGGCCCAGGTGGAGAGGTTCTTGGGAGAACTTCGAGCTGAATTGAGGACTTGCTGTAGAGCGAGTAAGTTCGTCACGAGGGCGGAGCCGGTTGAGATTGCTGCGACGATTAAGGAGGACCTGAGAGAGCATGTGGTGGTGGTTAATCCTCCTGTTCAGCAGAGAAGGTCGCAGTAGCAGGTAGGTCCGAGCAAGGGCGGTAAGCCTGCGCAAGGACAGAAGTGGAAGTGGGAGAGCACTTTGGAACCGAGTCTGAGGGTTCAGGGTTGGCTGAGATGCTTCGGGTGTGGGAGCATGGATCACAGGTTGGCGAGCTGTCCTAGGATGGACGAGTCTCGGGATAGTACGTTAGGGTTCTTAGGCACGTGAACTGTGTAGGGACCTTAGTAGTAGGCGGGCGTGATTCCCATGTCTTGTTTGATTCTGGAGTTTCGAATAGCTTCATTACACCGGAGTGCGCGAAGTGCAGTGGGATCCGGAGCGACTCTGGGGAGCAGCCGGGAGTAGTTAGAGTGGTTGGAGGGAAGACTTTGGCTACTTTCGGGCGGGCTTGTGGAGTCGATGTTCTGGTGGCAGGAGAGGTCATGCCAGCAGATTTGGTTATCAGTCCGGTGGAGTTGTACGATGTTATTTTGGGGATGTACAGGCTGAATCGTTACAAGGTTTATCTGGATTGTCATCGAGGTCGAGTGGTGTTTGAACGTGAGGTGGGGAGGTTGGTCTATCAGGGCATCAGGCCGATTTCCGGGAGCTTGATGATTTCGGCAATTCAAATCGCGCAGTTGATTGATAAGGGCTGTGAGGCCACTACAAGAAAACAGACATTTAGCGTCAGCGTAATTCGACGCTAATTCGACGCTAAAATCCCATAGCGTCGAAATAATTTTCGACGCTAAACCTTCGACGCTAATTAATTTTCGACGCTAAATCGACGCTAATTTTGCGTCGAAACAAATTACGACGCTAAATGGACGCTAATTTTTCGACGCTAATTCGACGCTAACTAGCATCGATTTAGCGTCTAAAAATTTCGAGGCAACGTGACGACGCTAATTCGACGCAAAATAGCATCGATTTAGCGTCACAACGTTTCGACGCAACATATCGACGCTAAATCGATGCTATTTTGCGTCGAATTAGCGTCGTCGCTTTCGACAATTTCGACGCTAATTCGACGCTAAATAGCATCGATTTAGCGTCGATTATTATTATTATTTTTTTTTAAATAAAAATTTTTATAAAAATATTAGAAAAATATATTAAAAATGAAAAACATTATAAAACAAAATATGCGATACAAATGAAATAAAAATCCTAATCTACTCTTGTTGTTGGGTCCTTAGGTTGATGACATCTTCCCGGATCATCTCTTCGGATTCTTGCTCGAATTGCGTAGGACCGTCAGGTAGAGGAGGCGGTGGAGGAAACTGAAGCCCTTGCAAGACAGTTGCTAATGTTGGATTATCCACTGCAATGATGTTGAAGAGACTGGTCATCGCTGAGAGGTTAGTCTCTAGCTGCGAAATCCTAGAATTAGCAGTTTCCAACTGCTTGGTCAATTGCGGCTGAGCCGGACCCGCGGTGTAAGAATATCGAGCCGACGAACAAGCTGCTGGGACATCTCTGATGGATCCAACACCCATCGTTCGTCCTCTCTTCTTCGGTGCAACCTATAAAATAAAAATGTTATACAATAAAATTGTAATAAAAAATAACTTTAAATATATTAAAAAAATCTAAAAAATTACCTCTTCGTAAAGTCGATCCAAATCTTGGACACCCATCGTAGACTGGACAGATTCGTCTAGCTCTGCCAGTCGTACTTTGTACTCGTTAAATGTTCGTTCCGCTTGAGCAGTAACAAACGTTCCATCCTTCTTCCGATGAGTTTTCTCCATCACTTTAACCATCGGAGGAAGATCACCGCCATCAGCCTGTTAAACAAAAATAAACGTAAATAAAACTTAAATATAAATTATATAAATATTTAAAATACAAAGAAATCAAATAAATTACCATATCCAGTCGTACTGTGGCGTACGATGTTTGACCCGCACAATGCTTTGAAGGTTCATCTCCTTCGGCCACAGGCGTGAGACGGGCTACAGAACACTTCCCCGATTTAATCACCGAATGGGGATCCTCCCAGAACTGCACTAGACCCGACCAAACATCGGGATCCATCCCTAGCGGCTTCGCCTCATCGCCTTTCGCGCGCCACGCCTTCTTCAAGTTACCGACGTAACCGTTGAGACGCTTTAGCGCCTTACGCTCGAACTCTGCTCGCACTTCAAAAGTACGAGCTTCTTCCCAATGCCACGATTGCGCGATGCCACCATCGTCGTACCTACGTGGAGCTCTTTTTCGTGTCCGGACAGTGGGAGAGAAGTAATATGAGCTGAAATGAGAGGTTTCTTCGGTTAAACTTCCCGCAACAATTGATCCCTCAACCCTAGCCAGGTTTTTTGCCTTTCCTTTTAAGTGTTTCATGAATCTCTCGAAAGGATACATCCAACGAAATTGAACGGGCCCTCCTAAATCGGCTTCGTGAGGAAGATGGACAGGAAGATGCTCCATAACATCAAAGAAAGATGGAGGAAATATCTTCTCTAAGTTGCACAACAATATTGGGATGTTATGTTTTAGTTGTTGAATTCCATCCTCAGTTAGAGTTCGCACACACAGATCTCGAAAAAATGCTCCAACACCTAAAACCGAAGTTCAATATCATCCAAAAAAAATTATAATTTTTCACACATCATTTGTTTAGATATTTATATATCATCATAAAAATTATACCTGCAAGTGATTCATGCACGTTCGTTGGCAAAAGCTCTGCAAAGGCGAAAGGCAATAATCTCTGCATAAACACATGACAATCATGACTCTTCATGCCAGAAAATTTTTTGCCTTGCTCTACCGACTTAGAGAGTTTTGACACGTATCCATCTGGAAACTTTACGTCGGTGGAAACCCAGTTGAAGAATGTTGATTTGCCTTCGTTTGATAATCTAAAGATAGGGACTGGAGCTCTACCATCTCCCGTGAGATGTAACTCAAATCTAGAGCATATAAGAGGCAAATCCAATCTAGACTTCACGTTGTCTTTAGACCTCCCTGGAACGTTTAAGATGGTGTGCATGGTGTTATTGAAAAAGTTTTTCTCAATGTGCATGACATCAAGATTGTGGCGCAATAGATGATCTTTCCAGTACGGTAGATCCCAGAAAATGCTCTTCTTATGCCAATTATGTTCGACAAGGTAACCATCTGGGAGATTGGTCGGGATGTTAAGCCAGTTACCTCCACGTTTTGCTGTGTCCTGAGCTCCCCAATAATCAAGTTAACCTTTAATTTGCTCTGCTGAAAGATATGGAGGTGGGGGGATACGTACACGTTTGCCCTTTGTGAATAGTCTTCTATTCCCCCGGTACGGATGGTTTATAGGGAGAAACCTCCGGTGACAATCAAACCAACAAGATTTTCTACCATTTTTAAGTTGGAATGCATCTGTTTCATTTTGGCAATACGGACATGATAACCTACCATGTGTTGTCCAACCAGATAACATTCCGTACGCTGGAAAATCGCTTATCGTCCACATAAGCACAGCTCGCATGGTAAAATTCTTTTTCCTGGAGTAATCAAAAGTACGAACCCCATGAGACCACAACAAGTTCAACTCGTCAATCAGCGGCTGTAAAAATACATCAATTGATCTTCTTGGATGCTTCGGACCAGGGACTAAAATACTCAAAAATAAAAATTCCCTCTGCATGCACATATCAGGCGGAAGGTTATAAGGAGTCAATATAACCGGCCACAAAGAATATTGCCTGCCAGACATACCAAACGGACTAAAACCATCTGTACATAGGCCAAGATAAACATTGCGCTTCTCTTTAGCAAAATTAGAGTGTACCGAGTTGAAGTGTTTCCAAGCTTTTGCATCAGAAGGATGATGAACTTCTCCTTCAATAGTTGAATGTTCCGCATGCCACCTCATTGATGCAGCTGTTCGTTCCGAATGGTATAGCCTTTGTAGCCTATCTCTTATGGGCAAGTACCACATTTTCTGGAATGGCACTTTACTTCTACCAGCTCCTTGGGGCTTAAATCTTGGTTTGTGGCAAAATCGACATTCCTGCAGATTTTCATCATCTTTCCAAAATATCATGCAATTGTCAATGCAAACATCTATCGTCTGCGAGGGCAATCCTAAACTAGATACTAGTTTTTGTATGTCGTAATATGACTCAGCAGCTTGATTACCCTCTGGCAAATATTCTTTTAGAAGAGCTGCCCAATCATCCATGCAACTCTGAGATTGATTATGATCAGACTTTATTGTCATCATCCTAGATGCCAATGATAATTTAGACAGACCTTCCCTACAACCTTCATAGATTGGTTGGCTTGCAGAATCAAGTATATCATAGAATTTTTTGGCATCTACATTGGGTTCCTCAGCAACATCATGAGTAGACATAACTCCAGGAAATACATCGGTTACCATTTCTTCGAACCTATTATGTTCTAACACGACATCATGATCATTTTCTATAACAAATTGATGTTGATCAAATTGCTCATTCGAATAACCCTGATCCATAGGTTGGTAACTAGTACTACCCAAAGTTTCATCTTCATATCCCTCTCCATGATAAAACCAAACATAATATTCAGGTGTAAACCCTCTATTAAATAAATGCGTACCAACTGTATCAATTGTCTGCGTCCTCGAATTTTTGCACTTCCGACACGGGCACACCATCACTCCGGTTCGTTGAATTGTAGGCACACTACTCGCTTGAGCCATGAAAATTTCAAGGCCGTTGAGGAACTCTTCTGAAAGCCCTCCATTTGCATCTTTATGTTGATACATCCAACGTCGGAGTTCGTATATATCCCCCATTTTTTTTTCTAAATTTTGAAAAAAAAAATTGTTTTTCAAAGTTTTTTTTTTTTCAAAATTTTGTAAAAAAAAAATTTTTTCGAATTTTTTTTTTTTTAAATTGGTGGATTGATTCAAGCGATGTGAGGGGTTGAGTATATATAGGAGAGTTTAGCAGCGATTTTGCATCGAATATTTAGCATCGATTTAGCGTCGAATACCTTAGTGTCGATTTTGCATCGAATTAGCGTCGATTTTGCACCCAGGTAGGTAAACTCGTTTTTAATGAGTCTCCTACCTACCAATTTGAGGCTAATTCGACGCTATATTCGACGCTAGACAATCGACGCTAATTCGACGCAACATTAGCATCGAATTAGCGTCGAATTCAGGAATTTTGACGCTAATTCGATGCTAATTAGCGTCGAATTAGCGTCGAATTAATTCGACCCTAATTAGCGTCGAATTAGTGTCGAATATGTATACTGACACAAGTTCGACGCAATTTCGACGCTATATTAGCATCGAAAAAATTTCGACGCTAAATTCTGACGCTAATTTACAGTTTTCTTGTAGTGGGCGTACTTGCAGACGATTGTGATGCCAGAGTCTGTTGGGGAAGTTGCAGTAGCTGATATTCGGGTTGTCCGGGATTTTCAGGAGGTATTTCAGTCGTTGCAGGGATTGCCGTCGTCAAGGTCAAATCCTTTAACGATTGAGTTGGAGCTTGGGACTACGCCGATATCTAAGGCACCATACCGCATGGCTCCAGCAGAGATGGCAGAGCTGAAGAAGCAGTTGGATGATTTGCTGGGTAAGGGTTTCATCCGACCGAGTAGTTCACCGTGGGGAGCGCCGGTGTTGTTTGTGAAGAAGAAGGATGGTAGTTTTCGGTTATGCATCGATTACCGGGGCCTTAACCGAGTTACTGTGAAGAACAGGTATCCTCTGTCATGGATTGATGAGTTGTTGGATCAGTTGCGAGGGGCTACTTGGTCCTCCAAGATCGATTTGGCTTCGGGATACCATCAGATTTCGATGGATGAGGCCGATGTGCGGAAGACGGCTTTGAGGACGAGGTATGGACACTATGAGTTCGTGGTGATGCCGTTTGGGTTGACGAATGCGCCAGTGGCATTCATGAGGCTGATGAACGGAGTGTTTCAGGAGTATTTGGATGAGTTCGTTATTATCTTTATCGATGATATCCTGGTGTATTCGAGATCTCCTGAGGAACACGAGGTTCATCTGAGGTTGGTTCTGGAGAAGCTGCGGGGACAGAAGTTGTACGCGAAGCTCAGTAAGTGCAGTTTCTGGCAGCGGAAGATGGGTTTTCTGGGGCATGTCGTGTCTGCGGAGGGAGTTTCAGTGGATCCAGCTATTAGGGATTGGCCAAGACCGAGGAATGCAACAGAGATCAGGAGTTTCCTTAGTTTAGCTGGGTATTACCAGAGGTTCGTCAAGGATTTTGCGAGTATGGCGCAGGCGATGACGAAGTTAACGGGTAAGGATGTCCCGTTTGTGTGGTCTGCGGAGTGTGAGGAGAGCTTCGGGAAGCTGAAGGAGATGCTGACTAGTACTTCAGTATTAGCGTTGCCTGATCTGGGTGAGCCATACGTGGTGTACACAGATGCATCTAGTGTGGGTCTAGGGTGTGTTCTGATGTAGCAGGGGAAGGTTATTGCTTATGCTTCGAGGCAGTTGAAGAAGCACGAGTGCAATTACCCTACGCATGACTTGGAGTTGGCTGCAGTGATCTTCACCCTGAAGATCTGGCGATCTTACCTTTATGGTGGGAAGGTCCAGGTGTTCACGGATCACAAGAACCTGAAGTACTTCTTCACTCAGCCAGAGCTGAACCTGAGCCAGAGGCGCTGGATGGAGTTGGTAGCGGATTACGATCTGGAGATTGAGTACCATCCGGCGAAGGCTAATCTGGTTGCAGATGCGTTGAGTCGGAAGAGGGTTGCTTCGGCTCAGGAGCGGGACTTGGAGGAACTGGCGAGCGAGATTGGCGCGTTGAGTCTGTGTGTTATCTCACAGGAGCCGTTGGGGTTAGAGGCAGCTAACCGAGCAGATTTACTGAGCAGGATTCGGGTATAGCTCAGGAGAAGGATCAGGGTCTGATTGATGCTTCTCAGCTGGCGGGTTCAGAGTATCAGGTCTCCGGGAATGGGATGATACTGGTGAACGGTCGGGTGTGTGTACCCAAGGTCGAGCATGCTATCGATTCATCCAGGAGCGACCAAGATGTACCGGGACTTGAAGAGGTACTACCACTGGGTTGGGATGAAGAAGGACGTTGCGAGTTGGGTTTCAAAGTGCAACATGTGTCAGCTGGTGAAGGCTGAGCATCAAGTTCCGAGCGAGTTGTTGCAGAGTTTGCCTATGCCGGAGTGGAAGTGGGATATGGTGACTATGGACTTTGTGACAGGATTGCCGATCTCGCGGACTTTTGATGCGATCTGGGTGATTGTGGATCGTCTGACCAAGACAGCACATTTTCTGGCCATTAAGAAGACTGGTGGGGCTGCGGTGTTGGCTAGGAGGTATGTGCGGGAGATGGTGAGGTTGCATGGGGTGCCAGCGAGCATTGTGTCAGACAGAGATCCAAGATTTGCTTCGGAGTTTTGGGGAGCATTTCAGGCTGAGATGGGCACGAAGGTGCATATGAGTACGGCCCCCAGCCACTCTAACTACTCCCGACGTCTCCCTAGAATCACTTGGATCCCGCTGCTATCCGCACACTCCGGAGTAATGTAGCAATTCGTTGCTCCAGAATCAACAATCGTGGGACTCACACCCGCCCATTACTAAGGTCCCTGCGTAATTCTCATGAGCCTAAGAACCCTAACGTACTATCCCGAGACTCGTCCATCCTAGGACAGCTCGCCAACCTGTGATCCATGCTCCCACACCCAAAGCATCTCAGACCACCCTGAACCCTTTGACTCGGTTCCAAAGTGCTCTCCCACTTCCTCTTCTCTCCTTGCGCAGGCTTACCGCCCTTGCTCAGATCTACCTGCTACTGTGACATTCTCTGCTGAACAGGAGGATTAACCACCACCACATGCTCTCTCAGGTCCTCTTCAACCGTCGCAGCAATCTCAGCCAGCTCCGCCCTCGTGGCAAACTTACTCGCTCTACAGCAAGTCCTCAAATCCGCTCGAAGTTCTCTCAAGAACCTCTCCACCTGGGCCTACTCGCCCTCCATGCCTCCACTCGCACGAACCAGGAGTCGACAGAACTCCGCATCGAATTCCCTCACTGATCGGTCGCCCTGAGTCAACTCCAAAAACTCAACTCAGGTCGATGCCGCCTCTTGCAGAATACTTGGCATTAAACCCAGCCAAAAATCCACCCATGCCATCACTGCCTGTACTCGGAATCCCTCCGGATACCTCAAAGAGTCGAAGTTACGCTTCACACTCATCCGCCGCTCATCGGCCCCTCAGGCTTAGCACCTCACGAGAAAACTCTCGTGCTAATCCTCTACATTTGCTCCATCATCCTAAGATAGGATGGGAGCTCCTCCACAGCCGCCACTCCCGGCTGCACCCAGCCATACCCAGCTGCACACCAGCCACACCAGGCTGAACCCCCAGAGCCTAACTTTGAGCCGGTACCCCTCCCGGTAACCGCTCCAAGATCAATTGTAGCAGACTCGCCAGACTATCATCTCGATCCTGGTCGACACCTGCGACAGCACCCCCACCTGGGCCCGCCGCACCGCCAACCACACCAGGACCCTCACTAGTCCCACCAGCCCTCACACTGGTACACGCAGTGGCCACCCCGGAACTCTCACTAGTCCCACCAGCCCTCACACTGGTACACGCAGTGGCCACACTCATGGATCCCTCCTGATACGTCTGCGAATCCGCCACCTGCTCTTACGTGGTCTCCTGGGTCACACACGCGGCAGCAGACTCACTCACAAGTCCCTGCCCGCGCCTACGCCCACCTCACCCACCTTGGCCTCCCCGGCCAATACCTCTAGCAACTCTAGTACCTCTACCCATCACACTCTGCCCTACCAATGGCAGAACTCTAGTATCCCTAACAATTCCTCTTCTCAACCAGAAGCAGAAACTAAGCATACTAAAAAGCATAAGAGGTCAAACAACACATACCGTGGAATCTCTTTCAAGGCTCGGAGATGATGATCTAGGGCTCCAAACCCACACAACAATCAACTGACTAACTACTCATAATCAATCAAGCAATCCACAAACAATGCAATTGACAATCATATTCAATCAACTACGTTTTCCCGCCCTAGAACCATAAGGGCTCTGATACCAAACTGAAACAACTCGACCCTTTTTTTTTTTTTATACATTGAATCAGATTATCATTCCCATAAATGATAATCCTCAATAATCCAATCAATTTCACAAGTCAACAAATAACCAGCGGAAATCAAACTAAACCTTTAAACCAAACAATTTCATTATCAATTTAACCAATCATTCAAAACAGTCAACCAATATTCCAACAACCTAACCCGTTCTAATCTGAATTACTATCAACCTAGCAATTCAATTAAAACACACAGCGACGAGCCACTAGATCCATCATCCCGTCCTCGCCCTGATTCCATGATCACACTTTGTCTTTACCTGCATCACATGGCAAAAAGAGATGCGTAAGTATTATCATAAATACTTAGTGAGGCGGTCCTCCCATCTACAGACCATGTACTCAGTAATAGAACCATACAATACCAGGGTTATCAAACAGCAGTGAACAAGACAAGCAAACAACACACAAAACGTGCAGAATTGCACTGTGTCACGTGACACGCTTAAATGTGTCGCGCGACACGTCGCGCAGAACCTGAGTCCGAGCCTCATCCTCTCATGGCTCGAATCTTAGTCCCTTTTCATCGAAACCTGCATCGAAATCAACCAACCAACGCCAAATCCAACCAAGGAACGAAAACAAACAATCATACCATACAATCCTACTTCCCGAGAGTCTATGGTCACGCACTCACCTGATTCTGGAGAAAAAGGATGAAGAACACGAAGAACCTTAACCCAGAACCTCTGATTCGGACTCGATTATCTCTTCAACCACAGCTCCAAAACATAATCGGAAAACTGTTCTGAAAACTAGACAGAGATATCTCGGTATTTAGATCGTCCTCTTATTCCCAATGAATCGACGGGAAAACAGTCCGCAATCACACTGATCGGAACTGGAAAATTAGAGATTTCAGAAACGAAGTCAAAAGAACACAGAGAATGGAGATTACCTCCGAATCAGGATCGGAAACCTGATCTAGAAACTAGACAGAAATAGCTTTCCAAAGATATCTCAATCATCTCCTGATTCTCTCTGGCTCGACGGGAATCCTCCCTCGAAGAAGACTGATCGCAGACTCGTAACAGCACCGACCTCACACATTCAAACAACCATAACTCAGCGAATACGTAACCAAATCACATGCGGTTTTCACCCACATCAAGAGCAAAGATAGAAGAACTTACCCTCAAAGTTTCACTCCAATCCGACTTGATCTTCCCTGTCTTTTGTCTCCTCCAAAACCGACGGCAAAACCTCCAAAATCTCTCAAAACTCTCTCAACTCTCTCAACCCTAGTTTTCTCTCAAAAGTGGCCAAAAGAACTGAGAAACACGACCCCAGACCTTAAATACTCGAATCCTAGGGTTCCCTAAACCGGTCCAACTCAAAACAAACTAGAAATCAAAACCCTAGGTCTGATTAATGACTTGCGTCGCTCGACGCACCTCCCTTGCGTCGGTCGACGCAACACCCAGAAACCGACTCTTCGCGAGTCCCACTGCATCGATCGACGCACCACCAAAATACACATTTTGGTTCACGGGCGTTACAGAAGATTTGTGAAAAGATTTGTTATAATTGCAGTGATGTGATGATTCAAACATCACTAGAACTCCTGAAGAGATTAATATATGAAAATGAGATTTGGGAATATACCTTGGAAAAATAAAATTATCTTCAGATCTCCCAAGTTAAACATCTAGCGAGAAGATGCTATATCAATAGATCTTTACAGGATTTTACAGAAAAATGCTCATATATGTTTGGTCTTGAAGTATCATATATAAAATGCGATTAGAGCAATTTACTAATTTATTTCATGCTTGAAATATATGCATGATCACAAGAGAATGAACAACATGTTTGTACATAAATGAAATTTAGGCATGAAGTCTTAATAGACCAAGATATGATATTCTATGAGAAATGATGTCATGAACCAGAAGTTCAATGATATAAGAGATCATATGACAACCATACAAGTTTGTTAACTAAGGTTGTGCTTTTAATGATTCCAAGGGGGAGAAATATAATGATGAGCGTGGATGTACTATTTTTCCCTTATCATAGTTTTTATCCCATAGGGTTTTTTCTATGAAAGGTTTTTAACGAGACATCAAAAGAACGCGAATATGATAAACACTAAAAGAGGAATGTTATCATTACAATAATATATGAAAGTCTATCAATCTCCCAAATGTATATCATACATTGATGATATCGAGAGAAACAAAGAGAATGATTAAGATAAATCATCTGAAAGACCCATGAGTTGCAGATAAAAGGCGATGTACATGTTCTACAGATTCGTTCAAGTGAAGATTTGGCAGACTTATTTTCCAAGACAGTTCCAGTTAGTAGTGTCAAGATGCAAATTCAACATTTGGGTACGTCGTCACAAAGATATCAAGTTATGCACTCATCAGGGGGAGAAATAGCGCGTTGCACTCTTTTTCCCTTAGCTATGGTTTTGTCCCAATTGGATTTTCCTGGTAAGTTTTTTAATGAGGCAACATCTTATGCGCATTAGGAATATTTTTACTATAATGGCATCCAATGGGAGTGTTATAAACCCACTAGATGGATGCCCATTATAGGCCCATGTTCTAGAATAACTTGTTCCCTAAGTTATACTTGTTCTCCAAGTATTTGTAATCCTATATATACTCTCTATTATTGATGGAATAAGATAACACCAATTCATTCTCTCTTTCTCTTATTCATAACAAAAACCATTTTTTTGCTCATAATGGTAAAGTAGACAAGTATAGCTGGTCCGCCCGGTTCAATCGTGACTCGATAGTATTACGGTTTGGGTTTGATGATAAAATCCACTGCTTAAAAATCAGTCAAAACCCGAAAAAAACGCTATTGACCTGTAAACCGGTTGGTTTAATCGACGGTTTGTGTTTTAAGAAATCTTAACTTGAATTAAAAGATTTGTTTTGACATGTTGATATTAAAACATAGGATTTTTAAATTTGTTGGATATTTCTTTTGGTTTAGTTTGAATTTTGAATGTTCACGTATAGTTTTCGTTAGATATCTCATATTCGTTGATATCTATCATTATTTTTCTAAACTCATTACAAAGAGTTTTATTTGTTGATATTTAAATAAATAAAAGGCTAAAACCTTATTTTTTGTATTTTTTAATTGGGATATGTATATTTGTCTTTATATATATCCAAACATATATATATTATTTAAAAGTTTAGTAACTTATTGACCCGCGGTTGACCCATGGTTGAGCCGGTGATCCGGTGATTCGATAGGTAATCTGGTTCGTTGTCCGGGTCGAGTTTAAAAACATTGAAAAAAGATTAAAACCTTATTTTCTATATTTTTTTAATTAGGATATGTACATTTTTCTTTATATATTTACAAACACACATATATATATATATATATATATATATATATATATATGAGAAATTTTTAAAAATGTCACATCTCTCATGCCATTTTACAAAAATGTCACTTTTTGATAACTTTTGGTAACTTTTACAAGAACGCCACTCATTTTTCAGTATATTTTCATATTACCTTTAATTACAATTTTTTTATTGTTGAACCAGATCTGTTTTCTTCTTCTTCTCTCTCATACTTTTTTTCTTCTTCTCTCTCTAATCAGATTTCATCGTTGTTTTTATCTCTCTAACGCAGATTTCGTAATCTGGGAATCAGATCTTGTTGTCTCTTCTCTATGGACCAGATTTATTTCACAAAAAAAAAACAGATCTAGCAATCGTGAAATTGGATCTAAATTTTGATTCTTGTTGCTTCCGATATGATATTAGATCTGGTAGATATGTGAAAAAGAAGAAGAACAATGTTCTCACTGAAACGCATATGCAAACTTAAAAAGAGAAGAACAAGCAAAAATGTTTTTGATAAAAGATACAAAAGACTATGAATTTTTGAGTTTGGGTTAACTATTATGCATTTAAGATATATATTTGCGTTTACATTTGCATTATAAAATTTTAAAAAAATTATAATATTCTTAAACAATTTATAAGGTTTTTAAAGATTTTATTAGGTATTTAAACTGTCTTACGAAACCTTTTAAAAACCTTATAAACCTTAAAAAAATCGTTATAAATTTTTTAAAAACTTTATAAACCTTTTAAAAACACTTATAAACTTTATAAAAAAACTCTTATAAATCTTGTAAAAAACTCTTATAAACTTTGTAAAAAACTCTTATAAACCTTGTAAAAAACTCTTATAAACCTTATAAAGATTGTGAAAAACCCTTATAAACCTTTTAAAAACTTTATAAACCTTTTAAAAACTCTTATAAATCTTGTAAAAAAACCCTTATAAATCCTGTAAAAAATTCTTATAAACGTTGTAAAGAACCTTATAAACATTGTAAAAAACTCTTATAAACTTCTTTCAAAATGCTTATAAACCCCGTAAAAAACCCTTATAAATCTGTAAAAACAGTTTAAAAGGTTTTTTAACAATTTATAAACCTTGTAAAAAAACCTTATAAACCTTGTAAGAAACCCTTATAAACCTTTTAAAAACCCTTATAAACCCTTTAAAAAAGTTATAAATGCTTTAAAAACCTTAAAATTATTTTTTCAACTGTTTATAAGGTTATAAACCTTGTAAAAAATCCTTAGAAACCTTTTAAAAACCTTTATAAACCCTTTAAAAACTTTATAAACCTCTTAAAAACCTTATAAATTATCATTTCATCGGTTCAGTTTTAAAGACATATAGATAACTCTTATAAATTGTTTTAAAATGTCTAAATTATTTAAAAAATTCATAAAAAACGTCAAAACCTTACATCATTTAAAAAAATATCAAGAACAAAATTAATCTAGATTATTTAAAAAAAATATAAGTGTGTTTAAAAAACCTTTTAAAAACTTTATAAACCTTATTAATTTTATAAACCTTTAAAAAACTGTAAAAAAACTTTACAAAAAACGTCAAAACCCTAGATTAATAAGAAGAACATAAAAAAAAAACTAACCCAAAAATAATCAAAATTTCATACTTATAAGCCAAATTGAACAAAAAAACCTTAGATTTGTAACCAAAATCGAATCAGAAACTCGGATCTTCAACACAAATCAATTAAAACCATATTTGCAACAAAAGAAAATGATGAAATATGGATCTAGATCTAGAACTGGATGAGAGAGAGAGATTCTTCTTCTTATTCTTCATCCATCACCATTTTAGCATAGAGAAATGGGGAGAGAAAAAATAAATAAAAAAGTAGAACTAGATGTGAGATCTAGAGAGAAAGAGAGAGAGAAATCTGATTTTTTTAGACCTTATCATTACACCATTTTTGTAGAGAAAGAGAAAAAAAAAGAAAAAAATGTTCTTAGATCTCTTTCAAGAGAGAAAGAGAAACAAAAAAAAAAAAAAAGGAAGAAAGAGAAAAGAAAAAATGAAGAAAGAGAAACGGAAAAAATGACAAATTTGACTTTTGGTTTAATGAATGGTGGTATTTTTGTAAGAGGGTATGCATGTGTGGCATTATTGAAAAGAGAGAACCAATGTGTGCTATTTTTGCAAATTTCCCTATATATATATGTATATATATATACTAGATTAAGACCCACGTTGATACACGGGTAAGCATATTAGAAACTGTTAATATAAATATTTAAGTTTTACTTAGTAATCCGCTGAACTACAAACATATTTTGAAATACTATTTAAATATGGATCTTAAATTATTAGTGATTAATTTATATTTAATTCTCATGTCGTCATTTATATTATGCATACCCATATGTAAAAAGTGAAAAAAAATCATGTGAATAATCTCATAAAAATCTATATAATGTATTATAAAACGGTTTTATCAAACATCACATATAAATACATGATTGATAAATATATACCGTTGATGTCATTGGTATATTTCTCATACAGATCTATACTCATCAAATTTTAAACACTCTTGAATCTTAATAGCAAATATATTATTATTATTTTAAATTTTAACTCGTATAAATTTTCATTTTATACAATATCTTTTTAACAATAAAAAGTACCAATACCGTCATAAGTAGAAGTTTTTTATTTTCTTTGTGATGTTCTATAACTATATTGACAAAATAAATATGTTTATTGATTTTTTTGTTTCTTAGTTATGGTTGTGCATATCTTAAACTTTTAAATTGAGATTTCCATATTAATTCTAATTTTTTGTTTTTCAATTTATAAAATAGCTTTTATGATTCACATTTTTAGTTTTCTTAATAGAAATTTTCCTTTTCTTTCTACTTTTTATTTTCTTATGGTTTATACTCTGTCTATATTTTTTTTTAACTTATTTTTATAATTAGTTTGAACTATTAGATTTTTTATTTCATTAGTTTGGACTATTAGAAATTTTTCTTTTCTAATTAGTTTGAACTATAAAAAAATTTTACTTTTTACTATTTGGTTAGGTGCTTAACAATTTTTTTTGTCCGTTTTCCACTTTATTTTTATTTTCAATACATGTCATCATCTGATCAATATTAGCCACATGTCGTGATCTGATGAGTTACAATTTTGCTTTGATGTCATGCTCTTATCGCGCGCACCCTCATTTATATAATAAGATATATATATATATATATATATATACTATTTAAAAGTTTAGTAACCTATTGACCCGCGGTTGACCCATGATTTGACTGCTGGCCCGGTGATCCGATAGGTGATTCGGTTTGTTGCCCGGGTCGGGTTTAGAAACGTTCCTTTAAAGAGTCTGATGAATCTTCTTCTGTTGGTTCGAGAGAAAAGAAATCTCCTTCTTTTAGATCAAATTTCTCTATACATAAATTAATAATTTCATGAAAAACTTGACCTTAAAGTACGCTAAGATTGTTAGAGAAAATGAAAAACTCTAAAAAGGAAAAAAAAATCCTAGGTAATTAGAAAACTAGCATAATAGATAATTAAGAAACTCTGAATAATGAAAATAATATATATGGTAAATCTTTTAAATTATATTGATGTATTTCAGTATATCTTTTAGTTTAGATACTCTCAAAATTGTGATTATGATCATCATCGAGTATTCTATTAACTTAGACATTCAACAAAGATCACAACAAAGCAAGAGAAGCTCTATTATGTTTTGTCTTCTTCTGCCTTTGTTGATTAGGCTTGAGTGTTGGGCTGGTCTTCACTTGGGCCTTGTTTTCGTCATTCACATTAAGGCCCACTGGGTTATTGTTCATACTCCCCCTCAAACTAGGAGTGGGTGAGTCAGGCCAAGTTTGAACCGGAAATCAGTGAAGGACCGTCGTGGCAACGGCTTGGTGAAGACATCGGTGAGCTGAAGGGATGCACGGATGTGTTGTGTCTCAATGAATCGAGCAACCTGTTCGTGGATGTAGTGATATTCTCTGTCAAATTGTTTAGAGCAATTATGCAAAGTGGGGTTTGCAAAGAGATATACGTTAGAGAGGTTATCATACTTGACCTGAGTAGGTTGGTGTTATGAAATTCCGAGGTCTCGAAGCAGAGCTGAGAGCCAAGTGATTTCTCTAGCAGTGGCCGTGAGAGCTCGATATTCAGCTTCCGTCGAAGAATTTGAGACTGTGGATTGTCTTTTTGCGGACCAAGAAATCATATTAGGACCCAATAACACGCAGAAACCAGACGCTCTAGAAACCAGTCGTAGAGCCTCTGGTTTCTTTACACCCAGCCCAGTCACTATCGCAGTAGGCAGAGAGAGTCAAGTCCGTATGCCTCTTAATCGGAAGACCCATGTTGATTGTGCCTTTAACATATCTGAGGATTCACTTTAGAAGATTGAAATCCAAGATGGTTGGAGCATGCATTCTTTGGTAGATAAAGTTCACTACATATTGAATGTCTGGCCTTGTTGTTATCGTAAGGTACTACAATTTCCCGGCAAGGCTTCGAAAGTAAGTTGGTTCTTCAAATTGGTCAGAGTTTAGATTGTCCAGGAGTTGGCATGGGATCGCAGTCTGTCATCCCAGCTTGGTGTAAAATGTCTGAGGCATAGTCTGACTGATGAATAAAAAGACCATCACTGTAAAACTCAATCTGAATGCCAATAAAATAACTTGGTTTGCCTAGATCTTTCATACAGAAGCGGCTGTACGATTTACAATTCAAATAAATTAATATTTTGTACCAAATTAAATCAACATCGTTTATTGAATGTGCAATAATCGCATTAATGCTACAGTTTCCGCAACGCCATAACCGAGTTCTTTTATATACGTCTTATTTTACAGTTTTGTGTTTGATTCTGTCATAGTTTAGGGAAAAATAAGCTTCTGGTTAAAAAAAAGAGAAGAAGACAATGGCCATTTTTTTTTGAATAGTTTGTGGTGAGTTTGAGTTGTTTTTAGTAAATCTCCATCAATGTGGGTTTTGTAGAAGGCAAAAATGGAGCTTGGTGTTTTGGTAATGAAACAGTTGAATTTTGTTGTTGTTTTTTCAACCTCGCATTAAGTTTTGAATTTAAATTAAGAGATCCTTCTTCTTCCTAAAATTATTCTCACAATGTTCGTTTTTGAGGGTTATGGAAGACAATAAGTTGGGTGCTATCTTATAGGGTGAGTGTTAAATGTCATGCGTAAGTGCTGCAAGACTTGTAGTTGTAAATCAAACGAGATCAACTAAAAAGGTAAAAATATACAGTAGAATCAAACGAAGAATTTGATAATCCGATTGGATAGTGAAAACAAGCATTTAAGAATATGCATGCCTAGAGTCTTGAGAAGAATATATATATATATATAATGAAGCGCGAGATAAACAAAAAATAAAGATAGCAATATGAGCCAAGGCCACAAGTTCCAGTTTGGAACAATCGTGATTTGTATGATATATGAGCAATTTAATAATTCTACTAAGGGTTGATATATTCTCATAAATTAAGGATCGTCTTTTATTTCAAAATTGACAATTGTTTGTGAGGCATGGGAATTATGCGTTAACATATTTAGTTGTTAGTGTATGAGAATCAAAGCACCAGCGTTCTAGTGGTAGAATAGTACCCTGCCACGGTACAGACCCGGTTCGATTCCCGGCTGGTGCATTCGAGCTGTGATGACATAGGCTTTAGCGATGGGTGGGGTAGCAAATTTGAACATTATCATAACAATTTCCCAATTATTTTTTATTACAACAAACACAACTCTCAAAAAAAAAAAACTACCCTTTTTCTGTTCGACAATTGCCTTTACACTGTCTTAGTTTACAGGGTTCTAACACACAACAATCACATCAACGGTTTCTTTTCTTTGCATCTTTCCATTCCTTTTGTACACATAATATCTCCGGCTCCTCGACTATCGTCAAGAACCAGATGTCATACAATCCACGACGATACAGTGTGTATCCGCAGATATCATAACCTTTTGAGTTTCAATTGAACCAAGGCTGCTGCCCAATTCTGACCAGACTGGTTTGCACAATCTTGTGCTTAATCATAATAAGAAGCATCCGATTTTATTTTGTCATGAAACAGCGACAGCTCCCTTTGTGTCACCTTGGTCGTGGTATATGGTGTCTGATACTTTGCTCGGTGGCCAGTACCGGAACACAGATCTTCCAACAATGTTCTCTATTGGAAGTGGACCCCTGCATTCCCACGTATCAACACAATGCCAACGATTAAACACTGATCATTACAAGAATGCTCATAATAGATAACTACCAAACTTGTTAAATCAAAAGAGAGAGTGTACCAGTTATGAGAGTCAAAGCTTTTGTTGCGGTTGTCTCCAAGGACAAAAACATAACCATTGGGGACAAACTGCAAATAAACATGAAAATCAAACCTTATCAACAAAATGCGATACTTAAACAAGGATGAGCATGTGGTAAATTAAGTACAAGTTAGTCACCATTGGTTCCATTCCATAGGCCATTGGCTCTAAGACAAAATCTTCTTCTCGCACAATGTCATTCACAAAGAGCTTCCCATCACGAACCTGCATGACACAGCATCCACAGGTTAGACACAAAATTTGACAAAACAAAAGAATAAAGGGTTGGGTCCATTTCCGATAAAACTTGTTGTGTGTGTGTAAGCCTCTACAGAAGCAATACCGACCAAGGTGAACAAAGACTTCAATGGGTGAATAGGATCAATCAACAAGTGGATTGGATATAAGGGCTTACTTCAACCCAGTCACCTTCACTTGCCACAATCCTTTTTATGAAAACATCATTGGAACTGTAACCATAGTCCTGCAATTCAAAGGAGACCATCAAATACGTATTCACAACAGCGTATACCACACACAGGTTAAAACATTCAAAAAGCAAGAACTTTGAACTGTGACCAGTAGCCTACCAGCAATATCGGAGGAGCCTTGAAGATTACTATTTCCGAGACCTCTGGCTTCCTGAAAAAGTATGAGACCTGGCCAACACCAAGGCACACACACGGATTTCACAAAAAAATGATCAGTTTAGTTATAATAAACTTTAGAGTCTCATACAACAATCCTCACCAAACAACTAAAAGCTCAAGTTGCAGACTAACAATTGCCTAAAGAACAACCTCCACGTCAGTGCCATCAAGCTTAGTAAAACAATTTGTACACATTCAATAACCATAAGAGTAGTACATAACTATAGCCATCCTAAACATGCAAAAACCGATTTCATTATGAGCATTATACAAATCAGACTATGATTTAGTACCTTCTCGGCCATAACACGATCACCCACGTCAAGGGTAGGGTACATAGACATGGAAGGTATCGACTTTGGCTCCGCAAGAGCTGATCGGAAAAGGAGAGAAACGGTGACCGCCGTGAAAGCAGCCTTTGCATCCTCCGAACAGATATTCAAAAGCTTATTAACCCATCCGTTTCCTCCACTCGATTCCTTATCACTCAACACCAATTTTCTCACCTCTTTGTCATCATCACACGACGTTCCTCCCTTGTCCACGACATCAGTTTCCGACGGATTCATCCATTTCGACCCGTTAAGAAACGGAATGATAGAAGAAGCCTTGATGGTTGAAATCCCGAGGACGTTCAACGTCGACGACTCAGGAGCCGACGTTGACTTCAAAATCGAGATCAACCCCATCACAAGCGGACTCTGGCTCCCTTCTCCGATGATTTCCTTCGCGATGCTGCTGTACATCGAGGTGGGTCGGATCCGGGGTTTAGAACCGGTGGTCCAAGGGTTAGATCCGGGAGATTTATCCAGATCGGGCTTGTGGGTGAAGAATCTGGGACGAACCCAGAATTCATAGCAGGATCGGAGATCCCCGGAGCCCATACGGGCTCCGGCGGATGAAGAGAGATTCCGAGCAACATAGCTGGAATACGTGAAGGTAATTCTAATCGCCATAAGTAAGAATTTGAAGAAGAACTTGAAGAGGTAAGGGTGAATTGAAGTGTCGTAAAGCGAGAAACTTTCCGGTAAAGAGAGACTTAGAAGAACAAGCAAGCCATTTCTAATCAATCGATCAGTTAATTGGAAGTCAGAATCGACAAATTGAAAGGTCGAACTATCACCGATGAGATGATCGGTAGATAATTCGCCGGCGAGATTGAAGTTCAGGTGATGAGCAAAAAGCAGGAAAGACGAAGAGAGAGATCTGGGAATCCCTTAAGGGCAGATCTTGAGTTTGAGGTGGCTGCAATCAGAGAAATTTCTTCGCAGCTGTGTAGAAACTAGAGAGAAATGGTGACTAATATGTGAAGAACCTTTTTAAAAAAATTAAGATTAATTTATTTTTAGTGGAAAAATCGCCCAAAAAAAGAAAGTCAAACTGTAAAAAAAGGCAAAAAAAGAAGAAGTTGGCGGGTCAAATTCGGCTGCAGGACGTTTTCGGCCACACGATCCCGTGATTAGTAGTGTGGTGCCATATCAGTAATTATTGTGGTTCGATTTGTTTTTATTTTCTGATTTGTTTTAGTTCCAAAAATTTGGAATATCTGAATATTTGTGGATATTTATTTTAAACAAAAAATAATAATTACAACATTATGCTTTTAATATAATATTTAAACTAAAGACTAATGTATATGATATTATCTAATTATATTCTATAAAATTTAACAAAAACTAAAAGATTAAAATGGTGAAAAATAAAACATATAGTTTTTATCTAAAAAAAATATCTTTTTCAATTAAAAACTTAGCATATACCTATTTTTACTATAAATATTTTCACCAAATATATTTAAGAAACCTAAATATGTAAATATACGTTATAAATCTACCATATTATATGTATATATGTATATATCGGAGCGGATATTTGAATTTTTAAAATCACTATTTGTGATTTGTTTCATTTTAAACGGCTACTAAATTTTACTATTTGATTTATAACGGATATCCAGATTTTTCTGATTGGATCAAACCGAACATTGAATCGGAGCGAATTTAACAGATAATTTTTCCAGCCGTACGTCTCTATTAACTTTGACGAATAATATAACACTTGATTTTGATCCCGCGGCAAACATGGGATTAAATAATTAAATAGGTTGACTAATCGATTTTAATATATATAATTTTTTATATTTAAACATATGATAAAGTATATAATTTATAATATCTATAAACATGCAAAATGATATGTATTGTACATAAATATAATAAAATATAATAGTTTTGATCAAACATATGTTAATGCAAGAGAAATTTCAAAAAATGTCACTTTTCAAAAATGCCACATTTTCAAGTTGATTTTCATTATTCGTGTAAATTATAGTAAATACGATCAATCTGATAAAGTTTAGATTTATATGAATTTATTGAATATAACAAACAAAAAATAATATATATTTTCTAATAATGAAATGTAAAGATATTTGTAAGTGTGATTAAATATATAGACTACATCATAATAAAGTTATTTGTATAGTGTACTAATCTAAATACATATATACACAATAGATAATATTGTTATAAATATAATAATGAAAAACTTGTTAATGTATAAAAAAATTAAAAATAGATGATATGGTAAGTCTAAAATGTTATATTTAGTTGGATTTATATTTTAAAACATGTATTAATGGGTTTATGTTAAAAAATTAATGAGAATATGTAGAGATTTCCAACATGACATATAGTTTTAAATGAAATTAAAGCAACCCGACCCGTTTTTTTTTTAACTCGGATTATTATTCCCATAAATAATAATTCTTAACACTTAACAATTCTCAACAATCAAACCAATCATAACCAGCGGAAATCAATTCAATCAAAACAAACGAATAAACAATGCCAATTCCATAAATCGATCCAATAACCAATTCCATAAATTTCCATTCAAGTAATCCAAATAAAACCAGCAACCTAGCGGTTCTAAACAATCCAATACAGCAACCAATCGAGACATTAGATTATCTCCTCTTCCTAGCCATGATTCCACGATCACACTTTATCTTTACCTGCATCACATGTATAAAATAGATGCGTGAATATTATCATAAATACTCAATAAGACGGTCATCCCATCTACTTGGGAATACACACAGGCATAAGAAAATGATACAATACCAAACGATCACACAACAATGCATAACTAAATAATCAACACAAAAATCGCGAATTAACAGGCTGCATCGATCGACACGCCACCGTTGTGTCGACACGAGCCCTTTCGTCAATCAACACACATCACCTGTGTTGATCGACGCACGTCATAGAACCGAGGAACACGAGCCTATCCTCTCATGACTCATTTCCAAAATCCGACATAGCGATTTCCTGCACCAAAAACGTCACCACAGACACGAAAATCATCCAAAACTCACAATCAATCATCATCACATCGATTCAACATCAATCAAACGCATTATAACATTTTCTTTACCCAGATAAGCCATGGTCACGCACTCACCTCGGTATCTGAAAGGAAAAAGGTTACGAATTACGAATTACGAAGAACGCGAAGAACACGACAAATCAGACCTAGCAATCCAAAATTCCTTCCTTCCCCACGAAGATCACGCTCTTGATTTGATTCTAAAGCCTCACAAATCGTAATAACGAACTTTCTGGATCAAGAACACAAGGAGATCAACAATGATTCATGTTCTCTCTCAATCCTCTCAATTTCTCTATGTTTTTTTCTCAAAAACGTAACACTCTGCGGCTGCATGATTATTTATAGTCGAACCCTTGGTTCCTCCCAAACTGAACCTCAATTCCGATGTTCGCAAACCGAACCTGTCGGTTCAATTTAACCTTGCATCGATCGACACACCCCTTGTGTCGATCGACGCACGCACCAAATTCTCAATTTGGTTCGTGGGCGTTACTGAAATATTATGATTGGTTAATTTAAATGAGGTGTCCATTGAATTACTTTTTGAGTGATACATAGGATTTTCTCTTTAGTGTCTCCTCAATTAATATATAGAGGATAACATGCGTTAGTTTATGTGATAATAAAAAAAATTATAATTGGCAATCTAAAAAATCCTAGAATTAGTGGCTATGATTTTGCCATATTGAGAGTTTTTGGTTAGATTGCTAATTATATTTTTTTTTTGCTATTATTAATGCCAATATCTTATATAATATCTTGTTTAGCTACTAACTACACCTAGGGCTAGGCCAAATACTCGTACTCCAAATCGAACCAAACCGAACCGATTTTTTAATTCAAAACTGTTTCATAGCCCCTAACATATCTTATCAGAATTTTTTTTTTTTGATATTTCATATAGGAATGATGATCGGTGCTACTCAAAACGAATTAATACCAAAATATATGAGCCTAACTAAATATATATATATATATATTTATAATTTAGGTCGAACGGTTTTGGTATTTCCATTAGTTCGAATATATTCGGATAGTTCAGGTAATTTAGGATAAGTGTTTTATATTTTTCTGGATAATTCAATATTTTCGAATATTTTGGATAGATTCGGATAATTTAAAATTTTTATGTTTTTCTGGATTTTTTTGGATATTTTGGGTATTTTCGGGTAAAAAGTGAAAGACCAAAACTGTAACAAAAAAAAAATTCGGTTTTCTAATTAATTATTTTAACCGATATGAACTTGAAGAGTATCAAATTGAACCTAAATAGTACCAAACTGAAGCCGAATCAAAATTTAAAAATATCGTATCGATACTAAATATTTTTGTATCGAAAACCCAAAACCGAAAATACTCTAAATCCAAAATACCCGAAATTTGAAATACCCATATGAATTTGACCCAATTATCCCAATGCCTACACCTCTCGTAAATCAAAGCATGATTTTTTAGTTGTTGTCTTTAATTTGGATTATGCAATCTCTCATTTCGTTTTAAGCGCAGGAAGAAGGTACCTCCGTTAGCATTTAGTATTGGTTTTCTTTCTGCTCGTCCTCGCTATTATTTGTTGATTAAAAAATTATATGCTGCTGTCATCAAAGATTAGAATAGAGTTAATAACTTTGTTTGCATGACTTTGTTTATTGTGTAGTTCGCTGGATGAACACGGGATCACTTGTTCTCGTTGCGTATCCTATTCCTATATGAAATTTAGATGTAAATGACGATTTACTTGGTACCTTATGTAGGAACCAAAAAACCGGATTGAAGAAAAGCGAATTAAGAAGAAAAGAATAAACGATATATGAAAACGATTTTAGAAAAATACACAAAATCAAGATATGATCTCTCTCCTTAATTCTTAAAATCTCCTGTAGTGTGACAGTTTTTTAAGATTCTGAATCTCAAGAAAAAACTTTGTTAGACTATAATCGCGACACTCGACTATAGAATCTACAAATTGCGATATACTCTCCAGGTACTTATTTTTAGACCAAAGAAGAGAGAGGGAGATTGCTAGAGTTTTTATAGAGTGAATGTATGGTTTTGTGTGTCTATCGAAGTGAGAGATGGAAGCATCTGTATATATATAGCATTTTCATCTTCACCACAAAACCGTAGAGAATCAAGAGCAATTAATTCCATATTGACTATTATAATCAAATGCTCAAGTCATGTTCAATTTGTCAGTTTCATCTTTTCTCTTTAAAGCCATTATCAAAACGTTTTATTCACAATAAGTGAGCCATCAAAAGTCAAATTTTGTATTTGAATGTCGATTATTTTAGTAGCAACGTATTTGAAGTCAAAGTTTTGAGAACATATTTTGTGTTGTTTGATCAATATGATTATCACACCTATTTGATTAATTTGGCACAAAAGATTAATAAGTATTGGGCTTATAATCTTTTTAGCAAATCTCAAATCCAATCCCAAACCATATATGATTTTAAATCTGGTTTGATTTGGTATATCTTCTCTATATTACATCATAGTGTAATTTCAAGGTATAAAACTTTGTTATGGCTTTTTATGAGTCTAATGGCCCATTTCTTATTCACATAATCCAATTTAATCATATCAATTATTTGGCCCATAAAGCCTTAATTAACGTGTGATTAAAATTGGTCCAACACCTTACCCATGTTGATATGGACTGAACAATACTTTGTCGTCTTACTATTCACTTATTTAACATATATATAACATTTAACATACAATATGGACTGAACAAATTTATGACATATACATAACAAGATAAAACAAAGCATCGATAACTATACAGAAACACAATCGTTACGAAACCCAAAACATATCGTCCAGTGGCGGACCCATATATTTTTTTTTTTTATCTAGGTCAGTATTTAATAAAATAAAAAAATTAGACCAAAGTGTTATATAGAGGATTTGAATTTGGGTGTCATTATCCATTATCCCATACATCTACCAATTCTCCTAGAGAAACTTTTGCTGGGTCCTCCGTTGATATCGTCTCAAGGAATTTCCAAAATAGCTTATTGTAACCCCGATGAAGCTATGTATCTTGGCAAAGGTGAAATCGGATCGCAACTTGCCGGGATCAACCAACAAGCTGGTCGAGATTTTTGTTGCAGTGGCGACGACGACAAGATTGATTTGTCTTGGGGATTTTGTTGCAATAAGTCTGTATTTAGCATTGGAGTAAGCTACAAGGCTAGCAACATATGATTTGTGGAGCTAAAAGCCACACGTGATTGTCTCTAGCTAGAACATAGCTAATGGTTTATTTGATAGCGGTGAATGGAATGTCTCTCTCGGGAATCATGTATGAACATTAGATATTGCAATGTCATGCATGCCATGTATCGATATTGCTATGCGTCGGAAACGATCATTTTCTGAGTAATTTTTCGTTGATAGATAGAGAAATTTTAGTTTTGACAAATTTTAATTTTGATTCATTGATAACTATCTTTTGAAAGTAACAATAATTTCTTATAAGTAATTGTAATAATAATTTAACTAGATTTTGACCCGCACTTTGTGCGGGAACATACGTTTTTTATGTTGTAAGCTAAAATTTCGGATTGTGTCTTATATAATATGTTCAAAATGTGATATGTATTGTTTTAGTTTGTAAGTAGGATCGATTATATTGAAAAAGTATGATTAATTTTTTTAGTTTGAAGGTAGAGAATAAGTATGTTAAGTATTGAATTTTATGATGAATAATCATTGTAATTGGTATACATAAATTATAATATTTAGTTTTGTGCATGTACGAATGTCTGTCGTATCAATTATTTAGTTTTGTGCATATACGTATGTCTGTTGTATTTACTTATGGAATAAGAATGGATTATAATATGGCAAACGTACTGAATCTCTATGTAATAAAACAAATCTAAAATAACTAAAAAAAACCAAAACATAAATTGTAGGTGTAACTCCGAAGATTTGATCGAAAACGCAAAACAATAATACTTGAGAGTCTCCATCGCCGAAGATTGATCAAACTCTTTAATCAAGTTCAGAAACTAATCTGTAAAAAAAAAAAAATATATTTAAAAAATGAAGCACTTGTAAGAGACGAATTTGAAAGAAGTTGAATAGATGAATATCCATACCTTCATCACACAACAATTGCGAGTCAATATTTTGAAAAACCTCTTTGAAAACAACGTTCATAGTCTTCTTCTGAGTTTTACCATCGCTATCTACAATAAGAATTTTCAAACCTTTCTTGGAAGTCACTCTAGAAATAGCCACATATAGCTGACCATGCGAAAACACTGGCTGAGGCAAATACAACCCAACTTCTCTAAGAGACTGTCCTTGACTTTTGTTGATGGTTATCGCAAAGGCAACAGATAAAGGTAGCTGTCTACGACGCATTTTGAAAGGTAATCTTGTGTCTGAAGGAGTAATCAATAACCTAGGAATCACACACCCATAGTGCGGGAACATTTGTTGTTTATATTGTAATTTTGAGTGGTTTGTTGAGTGAATGATTAAAATGCATAAGCAAGGAAAAAAATGAATGGTTTGTTGAGTGGATGGTGGCTAGCTAAGAGAGTCGATTTAGAGTTTCTAAAAATTATATTTTTAATGAAATAAATCATTTGAAAAGCTTATTCCACAATTTTCGAAACGAATCTTAACATAACGTCGAATTAGAGGAATTATTTTATTTTGGTACAATTAACAGATCATGTGTTTTCTTCTATATTAATTAAGTTAAAAATTAATAATTATTTAATTAAGAAAATTATCCACTTAAAAGTTTAAATCTTAGCGATTGTACCAAAATAATTTTCTTTAGTTTTGTAATTTTTGTTTGGAATTTGTTTAGAATATCTCATTTAGTTGATCAAGAGATGGTTTTTTTAACTTTTTTTGTTTGTTTTCTAATAATCAAGAATAAAGAAAGCAAATTAAATTGAATAGTCGGTATTTCTAGCGATTTGGTTACTGGGCAGCCTGATTTGTGCTCGTGGTATTACGAAATGTTTAGATTTTAAAAATTAAAACCAGATTTGTTTTTGGTTGGTTATTATTTATTTAATTAGTCTAAAATTAATATCCATGCCATTTTTTTCTAAAACTATGTCAGAGTTTACAGCCAACCAAATTAAAACACATAATTAAACTATTAAAAGCATTTCCTTTTAATCAGATTATCAACCAAATTATCAACCAAAATTATTTTATTACTTTGAATTCAACTTTTCTAAGAAATCTTTGAGTAAACCAAATTATAGATTCTAAATGAATAATAAAAATCATGGACCAGAACGTGAGGGCATATCTTGTAGGTGTAATTGAGATTGGGATTGGAATTGTTGTTTCTGTTGCAATTGTTGTTTCTTTTCTTTCACTTTCTCAAACAATTTAGAAGATAAATATAACCTTTATCGGAAAAGGATACATGTCAAATTACATTTAATTTGCCTGATTTAATTAAAAAAAGCACAAGTTATTTGAACGGGAGTATAACTACATAAACGAAATTCGACATAGATATACATCAAAACAAATAGATTAAAAACCATGAAAAACAATGAAAAGAAATAAATTACGTCAATTTAGGAACTCTAAAGAAAAGAACATTCTTTTAATGAAATATATTATTAACAAAAATCAAAATTAACTCCGCATCATTAACCAATTGATTTTCATGGCAGCAATTATTTTTAAAAATTGAAAGAATTTGTGATGATAAAAATATACCTACAATATATGATATATATCCTTTAAAACTAAGAATATACCAAAATTAACTAAAAGTTTTTGGAATATATAATATTGTTATAGAACATTTAGTCTCGGAAATTATATTTATGGGATATAAAATTTATAGAAATATCTTTGCCATTTTTAATTGGTATTATGTTAAGTGTCTATAATTAATGATAGTGCAATAATTTTTATAATATATAAGGAAATTATGATTAATATAATGGCAGGTCATTTTTAAAATCAAAAGCAATTGAACGTCAAGATCGTGTGTTATAAGAATATTATGAAACATTGTCATTAATTACTTTCCAAATCTTTTTAATTTTTCTAAAAATATTAAATAATTTCCAAAAATTAATATTATCAAAGATTGTCATTTAACTACCTTCCAAACATTGGGCTTTGTTACCTTTTGGCTAACTATATATATGAAACATTAAAATGTCAAATTGATTAAATTTTGAAACAATTTGGAAAGTACGTAATATGAGGAAATTTTTCAAATTTAAAAATTTAAGATATATGTAATATGAGAATTTAAAATATACCAAACAATTTTCTATGAATGTACTATAATAAAAATTTGAAATTTGGAATTAATCAACAAAAATGTTTTCTAATAAAGAGTCAAATATCTTATTATAGTTTAATCGTCTAACTATATATCATCACATGTATAATTATAACTTAAGGACATTTTAAATTGGTGTAAAAGAGCCGAATATGAAAACCAAATATGGTGATGATGAGTGAAGAAAAGTTGATGGTGATTTTGCTCAACAATCTTCATCCTCCCTTAAAACTGAAAAAACCAAATAAAGATTTTAACAATATTCCATGATTCTGACAAACAAAAACAAAATGGATTCGTTAAACAAATTATATTATTTATATATTTAAGAGGATGCTTGAACATAGGAACTCTAAAGAAACGGATATTCTATACAAATATATTACACGAAAATAAAAAAAATTAAATCTGCATTGTTAACTAATTTATTTTTTTGGTATAAATTACTTTTGAAAATTGAAAAAACTTTGTCATGAATCATATAAAAACTATAATCTCTTTGACAACTATGGTTTATTACACTTTTTGTTAAAACCACAAAAATATTAAAAAGAGGGAAGAACAATTAAGATGGGGAAAAAATTAAAAATTTACCACATTGAAATGAGAGAGACATTTACATGATTTGGTATTTACTATCTTCAGAGGATTTGTTATCATGTCTTGAAGAGGCAGATGTTGTAGTTGATGACGGCGTGACAAACAAAAATACTTGCTAGACAAAAAAATAGAGGAAACATAGGAAAGGGAATACGTTGATTAGCAAACATACCTTGTTCAATAACCAAACAGCACGTATCACGTAAACCAAAAACCTGGTTTGAAAAAATCTACAAAAACAAAATTCAAAAGTCAGAATTGACCATCAATGAAGTATTATGCATACAGAAAAAAAAGCAAAGAACATAATGAATAAAAAACCAGAAAAACGGTAAATAAAACAACCAAAAGAATAAAACACTATATATAGTTCTCATAGATTTAGGGCTTCACTACAAATAAAAAATTTTAGCCGACTTTTTAATTCATTAATTAGAAAATAATTTTATCATCTATTAAAATTGATTAAGTTAGTTTATAAAGATTTTTGTAAATCTCGGTGATTATAAATATATACCAACAATAAAGAGTATATCCCTAACAACTAAGAATATATCAAATTTAACCTAAAATCCAAAATATCTGATATTTTTATAATCCCTAAGATTCAAAAATTATATTTATGAGATTTTAAAGTTAATAGAAAATTGTGATTGCCATTTTTAGTTAATATTTGTGTTAAATGTCTATGATCGTATGATTAAGCAATAATAAATTTGATTATATATCTTGCGTAGCATTGTTAGGGAAAGAAATTGATTGTGCATTAATTTTGATAACATATAGGGAAACTATGATTAATTCAATGACGTGTGATGTGTAGGATCAAAAGAAATTATACCTCAAGATCCGTAAGTTTTATTTTGTATTTGAAAAGATTTACTTTGACAAAAACAAAATTTCATAAAATTATGAAAATGCCATTAATGAATCAGTCGGGTTGAACCGGGTCGCACAGGATCCGCGTGTCTGTAGTCGGATCCAGTTAAAAAAATGTCCAAAATTTATCTGAAAATTACTTAAATTGTCATTGCATCTATCCAAAATTACATTTTTCAATTAAATCAATTTAGTTATAATGGAATGGCAATTTCAGTAATATTTGAATCAATTTTGAACATTCTACTATATGTACTTCTCTTTTAATATTATAGAGATTTGTTCCTATAAAAAATCACATTTTAAAATATATTATAGGGTTGTTAAGGAAAGCGATTTTTTTATATACCTTTGATTGTAATCTTTGATAAACTTGTAGAGAAAGATTTCAATATTTTAAAAAGATTAAATAATTAAATACCTTCCGAATTTAACATTACCAAAGATTTGCATTAACTACTTTGCAAATTTAGGGGGGGGGGGGGTTGTTACTTGTTTTGGAGTAACTATATATATAAAAAACAATTAAAATGTGAGATTGATTAAAATTTGATGAATTACGAAAATGCCATTAATGAATCTGTCGGATCGCGAACCAGATCAAGAGGATCCGCGTGTCTGTAGTCGGATCCAGTTAAAAAAAGTCCAAAATTGATCTGAAAATTACTGAAATTGCCATTACATCTATCCAAAATTACCATTTTCAATTAAATCAATTTAGTTATAAGGCAATGACAATTTCAATAATATTTGAATCAAATTGGGGTTTTACAAACTTTGTTTTTTTCATATGTTAAATATTTTATGTTTTAGAATTAAATTGGGGTTTTAGGCATCTTTTCAACAAATAATAATAAATCGGATCCTAAAGATTTTATGAGATTATCTTTACTTTGAATATCCATTTATTGTTTAGATTTATTATTAAGATTAATTTAGGAAATTCCTATTGAATTAAATAAAATAAAAATACAAAGAAGGAAAAAAATGAATTACTTTTTAATCAAATTAATTTTGATAAAATTATTTATATTATTCGATTTAATTATGCAGTTAAACTTAATAACCAAATTAAAACGAATCAAATATTTTGTTTTGAATGCCTATTAGATTAGGCTTCCTGCTCTTACCGTTGTTCATCATTTTGTTTCTTTCTATACTATGTCTTTGGATTCAAATTTATTTTCGTATCCGATGTGGGATTTTGATAAACATTACTCTTTTCATATGTTAAATAGTTTATGGTCTTTTTGAAAAATTTGAATCATAACATATGCAGAAAAAAATCTATGTTTTTTTATCATATAAATTATCCGATTATTTAATTTGTATATTAGAAATATCATCAAACAAAGATGAATGGGAGATAGAATTTTTAAAAATTTATTATATATTTTTTATCATTTTTTTATGCAGTTATAAAACTTTCCTAAAATAACGAAAATGCTATTAATGTGTCATAAAAAAAAAAACGAAAATGCCTTTCAAAATGTTTGAAATTGATCCCAAAATTACTGAAATTGCCACTACATATGTACAAAATTATTCTTTTCAATTGAATTTCTTTAATTTAAAACCAATGGCAATTTTAGTAATATTAGATAGGATTTTGGACATTTACTCTAAATGACTTCTCTTTTAATAGTATAGAGATTAGTTGAATCTTTACGAGGACGGCTAATTAAGTAAAATCTAAACATTTATTTTTGGTGAAGTTTCAATTGTCAAGAATGATAACCTGGTACAAAGTGATTACCATTGTCCAGAGATAGGTTGCGAAGCAAAGCTTTTGCTAGCGAGCCAGCCATCAAATTGGCCTTTCTCGGAACATAATTTTGAAAGAAATTTCTGAAAAAAAAGAAAGAGGTTTGAACGAACGGTTCCATAGATTTTCTTCAGAGGTTCTTTGTGTTGATTTCTCTAATCAATTCCTGAAGCAATTTTAGATCTCAGGCGTGCCAAAGCTTCAGCCATGGAGTAAAATCTAAACATTCATATGTTGCTTAGTGGGGGGAGGATACGATTCATGAATCCATTATGCTGACCCACACGTCGTTCAATAGTTGCGGTTAAGTGAATCTATACATGACATTTATAATCACTGGACCACTTTAGATATATTGTCGACCAAGTTCTTAAATCAATCAAACATCTACCGTTCAACGCATTATGGATTTATTTAGATTATTTTTCTTTTGTCTAGTTGATATTTATTGATCTGGTTTTAAAATTTGGCATGACTCATAAATAGTTGAAAGTTACGTGTATGCACGTATGTTTTTGTCTCGTATATATAGTCCAACTGAGAATAGTTTTAAAATTCTTAAGAAAAGTTGCGTATGTTTTTGTCTCGTATATGTTTGTTAGTTCGATGTTTCAATTCTAAGAAAACCCCCGAAAGAAAAATATCCAAGAAATCAAATGCTTGCTGATGTATCCTCCGAGAGCTAAAATAACCGTAAAATAAATATGCAAATGCACATATAATCACAATAATATTTACTGGTTGATCCACTTAGAATTGAGAGATATTACACTATAAATTTATAAAATTCCTATTAGTTAAGCTAAGATAAAATATATTTTTACGGTTTTGGATTAGTGAAAAAAAAGTAGCAAGTAAATAAAAGCTTTGAAAGCATGAAAAATCAATAAGAGAGTTTTTGGCAATATGTAGTTCGCAAAAACACATGAAACACAAGATAAATATTGATTTAATGATTTTACAAGATATATAAGAGAGTTAAGTCACTCCACTTTTAGTTTGTGTCTTTGATCACTATGCTTTAACAAACTCATATTCACAACTTTATATGTTCTGATTATAGGAAGAAAACATGCATTTAATTCATTCAAGATTCAGTTGTTCACAATACTCTCAATTTTTGTAGGTAATGCACAAGCAAACTCATGGAATCAGTAGAACCCATAGCCTAGCAGGTAAATTACGCATGCTTGTTTAAAGTAAGAACACAACAAGTATCTAGATTAAACATACTGGATTGAAAGAGTAAACATTTAGAAATCTTCTTTATATCTGATGAGTATCTAGTTTTACCTTAGACTAGACAAAGACTAGCCGCAAGTGCACGGCGATCAAAGTAGTAATTAAGGGTCAAATCCACTAGAGACTGGTAGGGCACTAAAAGTTTTCGGAAGAGAATTAAGCTAGGATGAAATATGGGGGGGGGGGTGGGTTGTGATGATGTGATTAAATAAATGTCAAAAGTAAATCAATGGAAACAAACGTTGGACAGCAGGGAAATCTCAAGGTTCGTAGAGCATTTTATTCAAGAACTAGTAACACGGATATAGTTAAGTAGCATACATGTCGTAAATTAATCATAGTATTCTCATATCAATGATTAAACATGTCTAACAACCTAATTCATTCAGGGTATAAAAGTGAAAAGGTACGCATGCCGTAGAAGTTGATACAAGCTCATCCAATGTAAATCTAGCGAAGAAGGATTCCTAACTCCAATTCACTTATCAACATTAGTCAACCAACTCTCGCAATGAAGACTAATATATCAATCAACCTAATACTCGACTCTCGCAAAACAATAAGATAGATAGATATGCATAAAAGGGATTACGATTCGATATGTTAACATGATCCTTAACATGGCTCTCGCAATGATAAAGTCCAAACTCATCTATACTAGTTCCAATCAATCAGTTAAGACTCCCTAACATGACTCTCGTAATGAAAAGGTTCAAACCCATAAAGATCCTAAAATGGCTCTCGCAATGATAAGGTTCAAACTCGTAAAGATCGATATAGATTTAATCACAAGTTGGTTAAACTGGCAATATGCAGGAGATGGAAGTATAGATGAAGACTCCACTAAATTTCTAAGAAAGAAATATTTCTATTTATCGATCCATGAATAACTCCCCTTGAAAACCCCTTAAACCCAACAATCAAACTACTCAATTATAGAAGTAAAGATCATAGCAAGAGTAGAATAAAATATAGTATAAATAAAGAGAGTTTAGAAATCTTTTCTCTCATGGTACAAATGTTGAAATATTTCTCCCTTGAAGATCAATACGTAAGAGATTGCTAAGAACCCTAAAACTAAAGGGTTCGAGCCAAAGGCTCTCCCCTAAGGAAAACGTGTAACTATGGCAGTGGCTGTCAAGGTAGTGCTTTTGTGGCCTCCGTCTGTTTAAATAGGTGAGGAAGTCGGCTAGGTATATACCCAAGAGGTTTAGTGATATTCATCGAAGATTTGGAGATATGTCTGTTTTCTGTATTTTGAGCGTATTTTCAGATCGCACCGTCGGATTTCCACGATCGAATATGTTGTGTGAAGCTGAGATCCTTTTCTATCTCGTGGAAAATTTGAGCTCGATCCATCGGTGGGAACATCTGCATCTGAGGCGAAACATCTGACGGATATAATCTGTCTTTTCTTTAAAGACTTGTTTCTCCTCCTTTTAGGCCAAAAATGCTCCAATTACCTACAAAGGCTTTAAGGCCCACGAAAATACTAAAACTAGCAATTAAATGCCAAAAAAATTTATTTATTAATTAAAAACCTATTAAAATAATAGTAAAGACCGGTAAAATATGACATATAACAATATCGAATACAAAGGAGAGATCTTTCCTCGAATCTCTTTGAATCAAAGCAATGAAAAGAATTATGAATAGAACGGGCACGAGAAGTGGTAAGTCAACTAGAATTTAATTTAAGGAAAAAAGAATTTATGTTAGGATGAGTTGATTTGGTCAGTACCAAATGATACTAACCCATGAAGGAGCATCAAGTACCAGAACTTCGGCGTGAGGAGCTAGGGTCAAATGGCGAATGTTGGCTCCTTTTTGGTCATGCTTCTTCTGTGAACCAGACGAACATGTCTTTAACAATCTAGGTGTAACTCTTAAGATGTTGATCCAAATGACTCCAAACCAATTTCAAATGAAAGGTAATGGCAACTCCAAAATCTCTCTACTCACTTAATCTCATCGATCCAATTCAAAATTCGGAAAAGCTTCTAATGAAGGGAAAACTTCTTGTCTTTTCGTGCTATCTAATTGGGATGAATGCATATCTTAGGAGATTCGTAGCTTGAGTGATATTTTTGATTTGGAGAATGTTTTGGGCATAATTTACCTCCATTTACATCTTTTTTTTATATTTGACGTGTTAAAATTTCAAAAGCTAGAAATACGAGAAAAATATTTCTAAAATTACAAAACTGGCCGGCCGTTTAAAAACACTTAGATAAAATAGTAAAAACCATAGTAAAAACAGTAAAATAAATAGTATATCACATACTTTGTCAAGTTCAATAAAGAAACCATTATCTGAACTCACTTCACAAATTTCATTAAGAAGTCTATTTCCTCAACTCATTTTGTTCTCAAACTCATAAAAGAAACTATATTCTCAACTTACTTCTTTAACTTGGAATCTGAACTGATTAAAAAGTAGGTCCTAAACAATTGAAATCGCAGTGTAATGGCGAATCATGATATATTTCATTACGTAATCAATACAAGAGTACTGCTAGGAAATTTATATATATATAACATAACCAAGTGAAACACATAATTTTTCTTAGTGAAACACTTTTTTTCCATCTGGAATTTATATATTAATGCAGAACCTGAGTCACTGGTTTTACAACCGAAAAATTATACCACTCCCTTATCTACTTCCTTGTGACATAAGGTATAGTTCATGTCTAAACATAACCAACCGTAAAAACAATCACAAGGCCAAAAATCAAGGAAGAAGAAAAAGCACTAATTAGAGGCTAAAACACTCTCATTGTCAAACACTTCTTTTAGCAAAGAAGGATATCCTCTTGCAACATATGAATGTCGCCGATCAACAAAAGATGGCCAACCATGAGGCCAACCCATGCTCCACCACAAGAGTTCTAATTCTTTGACCAAGAGCATGCCACGTTGCATTTGATCCAGTTTAAAGGGGGGGGGGGGGGTGGTTTCACCTTGATTTCTTCTGCTTCTTCTCTTCTTCTCTATGGTCGAAGCTTTGATTAACTTCTTGAGCTAAAAACCAGCTGGCTGACTTCTCTTTGTACTTTCTTTTGGTTTACACTAGCCAAACCCTTTATCTTCAAAGAAGAGAGTGTTAATGTTTTTCCAGATTCCACAAAATCCAAGGGATGGTTCTCCTAATACTCATTGAAATGACAAAGTTTTTCTGTAACTTGATCATATGATCAAAGTTTGAGTAAATGGAACCTGCTTCGAAGCCTTCATCCCATATTGGCTTCGTATATCTCTCCTAGATTTTACTCGTATGTATTGTGATGTAGCGACCTCTTGTTGTTATACAACCAAAGGCGTTTAAAGACCATACTCTGTTTTCTTTTTATCATATTTCCTATACTATGTTTTTTAGCTTATTTCTTTTTTGATTTAGTTCTTTCATATTTACTTAAGGAAATCGTTTGTTACCGACTTAGTAAAGTCCTATATATGTTCTAGGCAATTGTTCTTTTGATACTCGATTTTTGATTAATAAAATTAAGAGACATTTTTCTCTAAATTCTTGTGTGAATTCTTGTTCTTACGAGATCTATCGACAAGCTAACTAAGAATCACAGAGCTTCATAGTTTCTTGTCTTTTACGCTTCTAGTTGCGACATCAGTTGGTATCAGAGACAACAACGTTCCTTCGTCATGTTGCCAAAGAAGAATCTTCAACAAAAATGTGACGAACACACCGAGGCTCTTCGAGAGGTCTTTGCTGAGTTCTCTCAGGACTTGCAAAAAGCGATGCAAGATTCTGTGGAGGCAGCCGTTCGCGGTGTGCTTCAAGCTCAGGGACGTCTAGCTCGACCTAATCAGCCGGTTCAGTGTTTGACAAAGATCAAGATGAGGATGATGACAATCCATTCGCCGAATGAAATCAACCATGACAACAACAACAACAACAACAACAAACGCTAGGTGATGTTCACGGAGGAGAAAATCATCACTGGGAATCAGGTTTTAGGCTCGACCTTCCATAATTTACCGGTAGCATACAACCAGCAGAGTTTCTCGATTGGATTAGTACGACGGAGGAGCTTTTGGACGTCAAAGGCGTTCCTGATGAGAAGTGTGTCTCTCTTGTGACAACACGGTTTAAGGACAGAGCTTCAGCGTGGTGGCAACAACTCAAAGTTCAACGCTCTAACTTAGGGAAAGGTCGTATTAGTTCATGGGAACAACTGAAGAAACATATGCGCATATACTTTCTCCCATATAATTTATGAGAGAATGATTTACACCCAGTTTCACAATTTGCGACAAGACGGTAAGGGTGTTTGTTGGGCCTAGACCTGTGGCCCATTAGATTCTGCGGCCTAAACAGTTCGCAGCCGCAAACAGTAAAGCCCAACTCAAACAGTAACCGCGGTCTGGTTAAACGTGAGTCAGAGTCGGTAACTGCAGTTAATAAAACCTAGGATGTACCCTCAACCTTGTACTATAAATAGGAGTACAACGTGATGTGACAATTCATCTTCCATTCCTCTAGAAAGAGTACAAACTGAGTAACCCGGGATATGTCTGGCCTACTACATTCTTTCTAATCTATAACAATCTGTTAGTCTGGGATCTGTCCGGACTATTAGCTACGGTCTACTTTGTAACATTTATTTCGGACTCGTATTCTAATACACGAAATTCTCCAACCTCCTGTCTACTACAAATTTATTGTTCAATCTTTTGGTTAAACAATTGGTGCGCCAGGTTGGGGGGCTTGGAGATTTTCTAACACAAGGAAACATGAGTCCGGATGCATCGACCAGAGACCGCCAAAGCAAATAGAGCAACCTCTGTCGCCACGACCACGATGGACATGGTCAGTCCTCCAATGACCGCCAACGAGGAAACAAGGGTAGCAGCGTCCGACCCGTCACATAACAAGCCCGCGCTCGTTACTAACGAACAAGTCAACTTCGTGGGAGTACTAAGTATGCTTATGAGGTGTTTCGATCAACAAGACAATTAGTTCAGACGAATGAGTACCCGCCTCGACGCCCTCTCCAGTGCACATACCGCAATCCAAGAACAGCTGGACTCAGCCCGGCCAATCGAGTCGCAGCAGGTCCGAACGAACTCTTCTGAAGCGGAACGACACGGTCGGCCTTCGCCCCAGCATCGGATTATCAATCTAAACACTCCCACTAGAACTCTGATCAGCGCGCAGGTCACTGGGCCACCTCCTTCGAGAGAGCAGGATTCGTTTGAGGGTCAAGAAATAGAGGCGTTGAAAACTCGACTAAAGGATATGAGTTCCCGAATGCACAAGGGTCTCAGCTCGGCTCCAGAGATCGACCGCGTACTGGAAGAGATGCAACAAACACCGTTCACAGAACGAATAACTTCCACCCCGCTCAGATACACTTCAAAGCTGCAGACACAAAGCTACGCTGGCAACACTAACCCGAAACACTTCATGACGATCTTCACCATCGCCATGCAACAGGTCCAACTGTCACCCGAAGAGCGGGATGCGGCCTACTGTCAGTACTTCGTAGAGCATCTCATGGGCTCCGCGCTCGCCTGGTTTTCTAGGCTCGGCCCGCGCTCGATCGACAATTTTAAACAACTCTCAATAGTCTTTTTTAAACATTACTCTATGTATATCCAAGATGGCGCTTCCGATGTCGATCTATGGGCCCTAGCCCAAGGACCCAAGGAGACTCTCAAGGATTACATGGCTCGCTTCAAGGCCGTGCTGGCAGAAATGGACGTCCATAAGACGTCAGCCATTGGAGCCCTGTAGAACGGGCTATGGCATTAGTCACTCTTCAGAACCGACCTGGTATTGAAAAGGCCCCTCACACTCGAAGACGCAATGCATCGGGAAACACGATACATAGCTCTAGAAGAAGACCGTGCAGCAAACTTCAAGAAACACTCTCCTGCCAAACCATCAACTCCTAAGACCAAGACTAAGGAGCCTGTCGAGGATGATTATATCGAGCCCCGAAAACATCTCGATCAGGACTACAAAGACAATAAGAAAAAGTTCATCACCAACCTTATGGGAAGCAAGCACACCCCGAATCAACCCCATGGCCAATCCCAATATCAGAACAAGAAGTGACCGTTCAAATTTGTCCGAGAAGACCCCAAGGAGGACACCAGATCGTTCTGCGACTACCATCAAATTTACGGTCACTCGACCAACTAGTGTCGGCAGCGGAAAGATCAATTAATGGCTAAGTTCAGCAGCGAGGATGACAAGATCGATCTACCGCAACGGCGGTCTGATGAGGGCCAGGGGCAACACGAGCAATGACCAGACAACAACGTCGATCTGCCACTCCCTCCAAAGCGATCTAACGAAGACAAGGGACACGGTCAACCCTCCTCAAAAAAGAAGATCTACATGATTATGGGCGGCTTCCGCACTACTTCTGATTTAGTGCGCTCCCTCAAGAAACATGAAAAGCAGGCCTCCCAACAGCATGATTATTGCATACGGGTAGAGGTTGACATGCCGATTATTTTTAGAGAAACCGACACTAAGAATGTCGCAATGCCCCACAATGACCCGTTAGTTACCAGGGTGCTCGTCGACACTGGAAGCTCGGTCGATCTCATCTTCCTCGAAACCCTCAAAAAGATAGACATCGGAAATGACAAGATAAAATCCAGCGCAAAACCTTTGACCAGCTTCGACGGCGTCACAACAATGAGCATGGGATCAATCAAGATGGCGGTCTACGCTGGTGGCATCATGAAGATTGTTAAGTTCATCGTCATCGATCGATCCGCGGTGAACAACGTCATCGTGAGAACACCTTGGCTTTTCTCACTCCGAGCGGTCTCCTCCACCTACCATCAATGCGACAAGTTCCCGACTCCCACAGGTGTCTTCACGATCCGTGGATGCCAGAAAGTCACCAGGTCATGTTTCGACACATAGCAGAAGCTACGGAGAGTCACCTGCAATATCAACGCATTCGCGGGCCCGACAACTCCCAGTCCGTAACAAGAGGCAATAACCCAAGTCTGCATCGACGAACACACCCCGGGCGACAAGTCGGAATCGGAGCAGAATTACTAGACCCGGTCAGGAGCCACCTGATCCAATTTATGTGTTCTAACGTGTCCACATTTGCATAGTCCATGCAAGACATGAAAGGTATCAATCCAAATATCATGACTCACGAGCTAAACGTCAACCCAACTTATCGACCAATCAAGCAGAAGCGAAGGAAGCTCGGTCCTGAATGAGCTCAAGCAGTTAACGACGAGGTTGAAAAGTTACTCGAAGTGGGCTCAATTGCTGAAGTATACTACCCCGAGTGGTTGGCCAACCTGGTCGTTGTTAAGAAGAAGAATGGCAAGTGGCGAGTCTGCATAGATTTCACCGATCTGAACAAGGCTTGCCCGAAAAACAGTTTCTCTCTTCCACATATCGACCACGTTGTTTAAGCCACTGTTGGCAACGAACTCCTCTCTTTCATGGATGCGTTCTCGGGCTACAACCAAATAGTGATGCACCCTGACGATCAGGAGAATACCTCATTCATCACTGCCAGAGGAACATATTGTTATCGCGTCATGCCATTCGGTCTCAAGAACGCTGATGCGACCTACCAGCGTTTGGTCAATAAGATGTTCGCAGCTCAACTCGGCGATACAATGGAAGTCTACATTGATAATATGCTAGTAAAATCCCAAAAGACAAACAATCACATCGACCACCTATGCGATTACTTCACAATCCTCAACAACTTTGGCATATAGCTGAACCCGACCAAATGCACTTTTGGGGTCACTTCGGGCGAGTTTTTGGGTTATATCGTCATACAGCGCGGGATCGAGGCAAACCCAAAGCAAATCACCGCTATCATCGATCTACCTTCACCAAAGAACAAAAGAGAAGTACAACACCTCACAGGTCGTATCGCTGCTTCGCTGCTCTCAACCATTTTATTTCTCGATCCACGGACCGAAGCCTATCATTTTACCAACTACTTCAAACACGCAAAGGTAAGGTCTTCGTCTGGGACGATCGATGTGAGGCCTCGTTCAATGAGGTAAAAGTATATCTATCAACTCCACCCGTCCTTACCAAACCTGAGCCCGGAGAGGTGCTATATCTCTACGTCGCGGTCACCAATGCAGCGGTCAGCGGGGTGTTGATACGAGAAGACCGAACCGATCAAAAATCGATCTTCTATGTCAGCAAATCTTTGGACGGTGCAGAGTCACGCTACCCACTCCTCGAAAAGTTGGCTCTAGTAATCATCGTCGCAGCACGAATGCTGCGATCTTATTTTCAGTCTCACTCCATCGTTGTTATGTAAACTCAGCCAATGCGCACGATCTTCCACAGCCCGAGTGTGTCCGGTCGAATGGCAAAATAGGCAATCGAACTAAGCGAGTACGACATCGAATTTCGAAACCGGACCACCGCTAAGTCTCAGGTATTGGCATATTTCATCGCCGAGCTGCCACCCCTATCACCGGAAGCTGTCCTGAATCACCAAGAGTGGATCCTTCACGTTGATGGGTCTTCGTCAAGACATGGAGCTGGAATCAGCATCCGCCTCGAGTCTCCTATTGGAGAAGTACTGGAACAATCATTCCGTCTAGATTTCAAAGCATCGAATAACGAGGCCGAGTACGAAGCGCTACTCGTCGGTCTACGACTAGCAAAAGAGGTCGTAGCAGCACATATCCACGCATATTGCGACTCTCAGCTCGTGGCTAACCAATTCAACGGCGAGTACGACGCAAAAGACGAAAGTATGGAGGCTTACTTGAAACTAGCCCGCGAACTAACTAAAGAACTCGATTCCTTCAAAATCACAAGAATTCCTCGATCGGACAACACTCAAGTTGACGCGCTCGCCTCCTTGGGCTCTAGCTCAGATTCTGATCTACGACGCATAATTCCAATCGAGTCCATTGCCGAACCAAGCATTGCTTTACCTAAAGGCATCTAAAGCATCGCCAGAGCGCCCGACGGACAAGAGGACGACTCCGAAACACTTCTTCTGAAGCCAGACTGCGCAATAACTTCGGACTGGCATCAAGAGATTATTGCATACATCTCCTCCGGTAAAGTTCTAAACGACAAATGGGCTGCCAGAAGACTAAAAGCCCGCACCGCACACTACATCATCATCAAAGACAAACTTTACCGATGGAACGCCATAGGAATCTTGTTACAATGTCTGTCCGGAGACGAGACACACCGCGTCATGGCATAAACACACGAGGGTACTGACGGAAATCACTCTGGAGGATGGGCCCTAACGGTCAAGGTCAAACGCCTCGGTTTCTATTGGCCGACCATGTTAAGAGATTGCACCGAACACGCACGTAACTGCGAGCAGTGCTAGCGACATGGGCCGATGATCAACTCCCCCACTAAACCACTCTCTACTGAAACTGCGCCCTACCCCTTTATGAGATGGGCGATGGATATCATGGGTCATTTCCCAAAGTCAAGACAGAAACGATGCATCATCGTGGTTACGGACTACTTTACCAAATGGGTGGAAGTAGAGGCCTATGCCATGATCCGAGCTACCCACGTACAAAACTTTGTTTGGAAATATGTTATCTGTCGTCACGGGCTGCCTTTCAAGATCGTAACAGATAACGGCTCGCAGTTCATCTCCGCGACCTTCGAAGACTTCTGTGCAAAGTGGAAAATCCGATTGAGTAAGTATACACCAAGATATCCTCAAGGGAACGGTCAGGCGGAAGCTTCAAACAAGATAATTGTAGACGGCCTGCAAAAAAGGTTGGAGGATAAGAAGGGCCTTTGGGCATACGAGCTCGACAGTGTACTCTGGTCGTTCCAAACTACTCCTCGACAGTCGACTAACAAAACACCATTCTCCCTCGCTTACGGATTAGAATGGCCCCCGCGGAGGTTAACGTTAACAGTCTACGCAGAACAATGATGACTCAGAATCTCGATCTCAACGACAACATGCTTGTCGATAACCTCGATCACATCGAAGAAAAACGTGACGAGGCCCTTACTTGGATTCAGAATTACCAACAATTGGCGATGAGATATTACAACAAACGAGTCCGCAACCAAAGTTTTGACGACGGCGATCTAGTCCTATGAAAGGTATACGAGAACACCGCGGAGTACAAGGCCGAAAAACTCAGAGCAAACTGGGAAGGACCATACCAAGTAACTGAAGTCGTTCGACCTGGTGTGTACCAACTCACGGCTTTAAACGGCGAAATGATTCCACGATCTTAGAATTCAATGAGTCTGAAAAGACACTACTACAATACTAAGCTCCCCGAAATCGGTCAAACCTGAAGACCCCCCTCCAACCATGACACCTATCTTCAACAATTGGATCATCGCCCGGTCTCATCACTATGTAAGCGAACTATGGATGGCTTGATCCCTATCGTAATGGGTATATAGGCAGCCCGTAAAAAGGCACAGCTAATACTAAAAAATAAATAAAAAAGAACGCTCTACGAGCTCACTATGTAAGCGAATTACGGATGGCTGACCTCAGAGTCGCGGACAAATAAAACGACCTAGATATACCTAAGTATGTAAGCCGGTCAGAGCCGGCTGACTTAGACGAACGACGGTCTATGCAATCAAAATTCGCTATAACAGCATGCACAAAAATAATATAAAAAAGACCGATAAAGCAAGCGAAACACGGGCTACCAAAGCCCGAGAAATATTAAAAAAAATATATAATAGTCTTTATAGGCATAAAATACTTAAGGCCAAAAGCGACCTGATTAATGTTCAAAAATAAAAAAGAGAAGAGACAACAACAATAAGAGCCAAGAAGAGGACCAAGACTGCGCAGTCGGAATAACAGGAAGCCCATCAAGGGGAGTGAGCTCCTCGCTAGTGGCCGCATCCTTCGCCACGATAGCAGACTCCGTTTCCCGAGCTTCTGCTCCTAGATCATCTTCCACCAAGAGTCGATCCCTCTCCTGTTCATCTACACTCATCTGGGTCCCATACTGGTCGAAGGGAGCTACGATCTCAGTCCGAGGAGGATTCACGGAGGTAGCTGCGGTCTCGTCCTGAGGAAGGTTCGAAGACATCCAAAGAGGAGGAGTCATCTTAAACTCGCTATCAGTGACTTCCTCGACGTCTAGAGCGTCGAAATCCTTCTCGAACCTTTCAAATTTCTCATCGAGCTCTTTAAACCGATCGTCCGAAAAATCGGCTCCTGCCTTCTTAAAACTAGCAAGGTAATCCTTGATAGCTGTGTGAGTCGAAACTAGTACAATTAGATTTGTAAGGGTTTCGAGAGGAAGCAGAGATTTCTTAGTTAAGCTACGAGAGAAAACGATGAGAAAAGAAAAGTTCTTATTGCTGTGTCTGTTTTTGTGAACAAAGTTGCGGATACCTTTCCAAGGGTTTTTACATCAACTATATATAACGTTCCTAAGTTGGCTAAGTTTCCTAAGTCTTCTCGGATTCTCTCTTCGCCTATGTCGGTTTCGCCGAAGTGGGCTTTGTGACTGGACTGGGCTTCGGTCTTGAGGCTCCAAGCTCCCGTGGGTGTTACGTCCGTTTCCTGGAGATGTCTGGGCTTGCCGTCTTAACTGGTCTAGAGGCGAAGCCCAACCCAGTTGATCGTCACCGCCATTTCGTAAGTGTCGAGAGGTCATCGGCTCGAGTCCTCCTCGTGCCGCCGTAGACATCGGTCATTGGTTCCATTGCCATCGGGTCCAAAGCCACCGGATCTTGGATGACTTTGTTGCTCGCTGGAGACGTGACAAGATGTGAACAGTGACCCGATGTGAACAGTGCCCCGACTTGAACAGTGTCCCGAGATGAACAGTGTCCCGAGATGAATAGTGACCCGAGGTGAATAGTGACCCGATGTGAATAGTGACCCGATGTGAACAGTGGCACCGAGGTGAACAGTGACCCGATGTGAACAGTGACGCCGATGTCATCGTCGTCGGCCCTTATCGAGAGGTCATCGGTGCCATTCCACGTCGGGTCCTCGGTGATGGTCGTTGGTGGATCCAAGCGACCTAAGGCGATCGCTTGCTCTATCCTGCGAGATGACTTAGAGGCCGTATTGTCTTAGGCGTCAAGGGTCTTGGGTTGGTCAAGATTTGAACGCTGAAGTTGAGCGGGTGAAATCCGACCCCAACAGTTAGCCCCCCAGCTCGGTCGTGTTAGAGATAACAGTACCGAGTTAAAGACCTACTAGATATCAGCGTTATCGTTCAAAGCCATGATGTTACTGCTGGCATGATACTGTTGGCTCGGGCCGCTCATATTGTGGTAGATGATAGTTTTTTGTGCTGGAGATTTTAAGACTCCGTTCTTCATAGAAGATTTCAAGACTTCTTGCTTCGCTTGCTGAAACCGACTGCGTTGCGACGGAAAAATGATTTTTGGGAGTGAAAAATGTCGTTGATGAGGGCGATACCCGCTAATAAGATTGGGGAGAGAAAAGATCATTCTTCCTTTTTTTATTTTAAAGAGATAAGGTTTTTTTTTCTTTTTTTTTTTTTAACCTATCTTCTTCTTCTTCTTCTTCCTCTCCACACATCTCATAGGGTTTTAGACTCAACTTCTTCTTCCTCTTCTCCATAGCGCCGCCGCCGACGAGTGCACCACCGCCGCCGCCGACGTGACCTCTACGCCGCTGCCGACGCCTCCTTCTTTGTGGTGAGCATCCTTGTTGACTTCTTTACACAAATCTTCTAGATTCCATGGCTTTTCTCTTTTGAAAAACCCAAGCTTGGTTGAGTTAGATTTTGAGGAAGAGCTAGCTTTGTTGTGCTAGGAGAAGCTCATGAATCCTTGATTTCTATTGATTAACAAGCTTTGATTGTGGATTGATTTTTGGTTTTGGTTGATTTTTGAAAATCCTCTTTGCACTTTGCTTATGAATGAGACTTGTTCTTTGTTATTGTTTGCCCTTCAATCCTTGAATTTGATGTGTGTAGGTGACTTAGTGTTATGGATATGTCAAGTTTTGGTTTGGTCGGAGAGCGTGCCGCCGACGACCGCGGTGGTGATGATGGTCTCGACATCGTCAACCGTCGCGCTGACGACCGTGACGCCGAAGCTCAATATCCCGCCGAAGACCATCGTGGCGCCGAAGACCGAGGTGCCGCCGAGGGTCTTCATGCCGCCGAAGAGATTCTCGCCACCGAAGACCCTTATGCCGCCGAAGACATTCTCACCACCGAAGACCCTTATGCCGCCGAAGACATTCTCGTCACCAAAGACCCGAGGATCCCGACCGAGGGCTAGACTTCGGCGGCTCATCATCGCGACGTCTTTGCTTCTCCGAGGCATCAGCTTCCTGGAGCTGTCGGGTCGAAAGGCACCGATGTCACGGCAAACGTCTCCGGAGACTTTGTCGCTGATGACCCGATGGCCTTTGCTGACGATGACCCGAGGACCCGACGTGGAGATGTCGGTGGTGTGATCCTTCTGAATGATGAGGATCCACTGCTTCCGCCTGGCACTACCGACGCATCGCAATCGCTGCCCTCCTCCTCTTCTTTCAACTTGCTAGCGTCTAGCACCGAAAGAGATGACGAAGCTACCCTTGCCGAAGTTGAGCAACCAATAACGGCTAAGAAGAAACGAAGGGCACTGATTCGTCCTAACCCTCCTGGGTCTTCCCTTACAGATAAGGAGTCACTGCAGTTTCTCCGGGGGCGGTGTGAGATCTCAGAGGAGATTGCGTTGATCGCCCCCGTTTCCACCGACAGGGCCAATGCTCTGTCTCCCGGGTACTTTACTCTTTACGAGAACTACTTTGACTCATGATTGCTTCGTTTTTCGGTGCCTGGATGCCTCCTTCGTTTTCTGCCAGCGAACCACGTTGCCCTTGCTCAAGTCAACCCGAGGGGCCTTAGACATCTCGTTGGCGTCTACGTGCTGAGCCAGGAGCATGGCGTTGAGATCAGCACCGAGTACTTGTCCTTCTTGTTGGACTTTCGGACTCGCGGTCGGAAGGAGGAGCTCAAGTACAGCATCACTCCCGTGGCGGGCTGGAGACTCATCGACGGGTTTCCTAGCAAAGACGAGCACTTCGAGGACCGTTTCTTTTTTGCTGAGATTTCAGAGAGGATCACCGGGGCGGACTGTGTTGCCCTTGTTAAGGCGAGATGGGCGAGGAGAGGTAATTGACACTTAATTCCTCTTTATCTGTTATTATTTATTTTATTATATATATATAATTTTTTTTTTAACACGCGTCACCTCACCCATTGGTTTTTGCAGTGAAGCCGTTGCTACCCGTAATTGATGCCAACGTTGTCGTTGCTATGCATAGAGTCCTTTCTACTGGGAAAGGTCACTGGCGAGGATCGTTTAGCCTTAAGAGGATTGAGAGAGCGTTTTCTGTCGCGGTCGTTCTCGGAAAGACTCTTGGTCGACGCGAGCAGCGGTTATCGTCCCGCCAGAGAGCGGAGATGGTGAAAGCGAGGATTGCGGCGCCAACAAGTGCAGCCCGATGACCACTGCGCCGATGACCGCGTCGCTGCAGACGAGAGCTTTGACGAATGCAGTGCCGAAGACGCCAGCCGCGTTGGTCTTGCGTCCTCGCGCTTCTCCCCTTACTCTTGACGAGACCGCAAGACGCCATGATCAGTCACGGAAGAGAGCTCGTTTCTCTAGTGGCAAAGGCGCTGGCGTTCCTGAAGACACTCCCCTGAAGAGGACGAGAGTGGGTACGTCCCCTTCAGCTGCTGCCAAGAGGGCAGCGCCAGTGAGTAATGATGCGGCTGCCTCTGCCAGGCTTTCAGCTAAGGCTTCCGAGGTTTGAATTTTCTCCTTACTTAATGTTTTCCCAACGACTTAGTCTCTTTTGTTTTAATTTTACATCTCTTTTCTTCTTTTTCCTTGATGCAGCTCCTTCTCCACCTGAGCCAGCTAGTTGGCGATTATGACAAGGATGCTTGCAAGAGGGAGAGTGATCTTAGCGAGGCCAACATCGCCTTACAGTCGAGACTGGCCAAACTTATCCAGCGGAACAAGGTTCTTGAGAGTGACGCTTTCTCTGCGAAGACGAATGAAGAGGAGTTGGGTATCAAGTTAGCGGAGGTTAAGTCTGGGCGTACCAAGGATAAGGACGAGATAGCTTTGTTGCGGAGTCAGCTGGACTTTGCTTATGATCATCAAGATGCTAGAGTGGATGAGGCTGTTACTAGGGCAAAGGAGGAGATGACTCGCGGCTTTGATGAGCGAGTCGGCGAACTCTCCAAGTTACTTGCAGAGATTGACGGGAAGGCCAAGGAAGACATGTTGGACCTTGCCGAGATTGATGCAAACCTAGAGTTCATCGCGCTTCTTCAGAAGCCAGATCCTCCAGTTCTGAAGGACGAGATCGAGGAGCTGCACCAGTGACAAGCCCCGATTTACGATGCCCGCAATGTGTTTGCGGATCTTGTTGCCAAAGCGAGGAGGGTACTGGAGACTCCTGAGGCCTCTGCTGCTGCTGATGATGATAATGGCTAGAGCGGCGATGCCAGCGATGATGAAGGCAGTGAGAAGGGAGATGATGAGGAGATCGATGAGTGACCTTCTCCTTTCAGACTTATAGTTTTTTTTTTGGATGTTGTTACCCATGACTTTTGGTAGTGGCGTTTGGATGGTTTGTATCTGTGCCGTGACTATGTTTACCTTGCTCTGTAGTAAGTGTTGGGTGATAAAGATTGCGGCTTTTGTTGTTTTTTTTTTGCTTCTTGTGAACTAGGCTCATTCTGTTTCTTAATAGATCATAAGAACCCCAAGAGTAATGGTACTCGCTTTGTTAGCTAAGTCTTTAGATGAATTAGTAAGTTGGTGGCTGTTTACACTCAAGGTGTATCCTAGAATGCATGGTAGCGAAATTGCAAATGCGTTTACGCTCATGCTTTTACCAACGTTGTTGTTGGGCTTGTGTAATGGTGGCACTCCATGAACACGTCTGTCCGAGAGCAATCATACCTTTTGCTTTGACCAACGTGTTGTTGGGTGTTTAGAATGATTATTCGGTCTACAAACTGAATAACCATTGGCAGCTGCTTTTTACCAACGATGCTGTTAGGTTTTTGAATGATCAGTTGGGTTCATCCGCCCCAATGCTGAGCATTAGTACTTATATAGCGCGCTCGGGATCCGATGATGGATGTTGCTGTGTTCGAGTTCACACATCATCTCTGTGGCCAGCAGCGATGGTTGCGGAACGAACTTTGTTGGCAAGAATTTTAAACAGCCCAAAGAGGACGTGTTGACGAAGTCGGTGAGACTTGTATCAAGTGTCTGATGTTGCCAACAAATAATTTGTGAAAGATAAGAATATGGGTATCCCACTCCCCCCCTTTGGACGGAGGAGGGCAACTGAACTCGTCCGGAGACAAACTGCCTACGTACCCTTTGCAGGGATCAAGTCGCCTCGTAGTTCATTGCAAGAGCTGCGAAAGAGAACTAGTGGTAGTATCTCTTCAAGTGCTTTGCGTTCCAGGAGTGAAGGATGGGTGTGCTTGCCATGGTGGCGAGTTCGTAAACACCTGGGCGGATGATGGTGGTGACTTTGTAAGGTCCTTCCCAGTTAGCCCCGGGTTTGCCTGCGTTCCGCTCTGCTGTATTCTAGAATACTTCGCGCAAGACTAAGTCACCCTCGTGGACCTTGGAGTTGTAATATCTGGAGGCTGCGTTTTAATAGTTGGTTATCCGGAAGAGGGCTTGATCGCGCCTTTCGTTGATGAAGTCCAACTCATCCAGAAGTATCGAATGATTGAACGCTTCGTTTTCTGGTAAGAGATGATGTCGCACTCCAGGAGGGCGGATCTCCGTCGGGATGACACATTCAGTTCCATAAACGAGTGCAAATGGAGTCTCGCCGGTCGCTCGGCGGGGAGTGGTGCGGTGGGACCATAAGACGCCTTCAAGCTCGTTAGTCCAGCAACCCTTCTTCTCATCTAAGCATTTCTTAAGACCATCGAGAATTGTCTTATTGATTGCTTCTGCCTGACCATTGCCTTGAGGGTAGCGGGGCGTAGACTTGCTAAGTCGAATCTTCCACTTAGAGCAGAAGGTCTCGAACCGGTTGGAAACAAATTGGGAACCATTGTCTGTAACGATTTCGTATGGAACTCCATGATGACATATGACGTTCCTCCATACGAAACTCTCAACTTGAGCATCTTTGATACTGGCATAAGTTTCAGCTTCAACCCATTTTGAAAAGTAATCTGTTAGAACAAGTAGGAAGCGATTTTGTTTTGAAGGAAGCAATGGTCCAACGATATCCATGGCCCACCTCATGAATAGGTAGGGAGAAGTTACTGAAGAAAGCATCTCTGTTGGCTGATGAATCTTCGGAGCATGTCGCTGACACTTTTCGCACTTGGCTGAAAACTTGACGCAATCGCCTACTATAGTAGGCCAAAAGTGACCGTGTCGTTTGATCTTGATAGCAAGTGCTTTGCCTCCCGAATGATTTCCACAAGACCCGCTGTGGATTTCCTCCATGATCTGCCTTGCTTCCTTTCCTTCCACACAAGTAAGTAGAGGGCCAGAGAATCCTCATCTGAAGATGTTGCCGTCAAGTAGGACGTATCGAGCAGCTTGCTTCTGTAATTTACGGGCTGCCCACTTGCTACTGGGCAGTTTCTCGTCGGTTATGGATTAATGTATTCTCGTATCTCGTTAATCCATAACTTCTCGCAGCCGTACTCGGGCTCTTCAGCATCTTCGTTCATTGGGACTGCTTCAGGCTGACGCGAGCTACCAGCGACAGGGACTTCGGCGGCCGAGACTTTGGCGGTAGGGATGTTGGTGACGGAGACTTCGGGGGCAGTCATCGTAGGCGAACGCAGAGGCTCTGCGTCCTTGGCAGCCTCGGCCATCTCGGTGTCTTCGACGGTTGGCTCCTGCTTTTCACCCATGGCGCTCGCCCATTTAGCGACTTGAGATCGCGTAAAGATGGCGAGCGTCGTGTCCTGCTGAATACTAGGGAATTCAATGAACTCGACGGGAATAACTCGCTTCAAGGCTGGATCTCTTGGGGGAGCCGAAGCGGAGGCAAGGTTAGCCAATGCATCAGCGTCAACGTTTTCTGCTCCGGGAATTCGTGTAAGTGTAAACTTCTGGAACGTCAAAGCCAGATCCTTCACTATCTTCAAGTATGCTTCCATACGATCGTCCTTCGTTGCATACTCGCCGCTGTACTGGCTAGTAACCAACTGTGAATCGCAGAATGCATGAATGTGCTTGACACGAAGTCCTTGAACGAGTCGCATGCCAGCGATAAGGGCTTCATATTCCGCTTCGTTGTTTGAAGCCTTGAAATCCAGACGAAAAGATTGTTCAAGGATCTCTCCTGTCGGCGTGGTTAAGCGTATTCCTACCCCAGACCCATTTTTTGAAGATAAGCCGTCGACATATAGTTCCCAGATTCCAGGTTGTACTTCCTTTAAATCTTTATCTTCTGGGAGCTCGATGAGGAAGTCCGCCAACACTTGTGATTTGTTGCAGGTTCGCCCCTTGTATTCGATGTCATATTCACTGAGCTCCACAGCCCACTTAGCCAGCCTGCCAGACTGACTCGGGCTATGTAAAAACTGAACGCAGCGGGAAGGTGCTAAGGATAATAATAGAGTGAGATTGGAAGTAAGGCCTTAGCTTTCGTGATGCCATGAGGACGGATAGTGTCAGCTTCTCTAATTGAGGATATCTTGTCTCAGAGTCCGTAAGAATTTTGCTAACATAAAATATTGGCTTCTGCTCGCCTCGCTCTTCGTGCACGAGCACGGAGCTGACGGCTGTCTCGGAAACAGCAATATAGAGGAATAGGGGTTCTCCCGTCACTAGTTTAGTGAGGATGGGTGGAGTTGACAGGTACTTTTTCAGTTGTTGGAAAGCATTTTCACACTTCTCTGTCCATTCAAACTGTTTATTTCCTCGCAGCGTGTTATAGAAAGGGAGACACTTGTCCGTAAAGCGTGAGATGAAACGATTGAGTGCAGCCACTCTGCCAGTCAACCTCTGCACCTCGCGCTTATTCCTTGGTGACGCCATCTGGAGCAACGCGTTGATTTGTTTCAGATTAGCTTCGATACCCCTGCGGGTGACCAAATACCCAAGGAATTCTCCGGTAGTTATCGCGAATCTACACTTTGTTGGGTTTAGCTTCATGTTGTGAAGGTTGAGCTGGTTGAAGCACTCTTCCATGTGGGAGATGTGGTTTTCTTCTTCAAGGGATTTTACTAGTATATCGTCTATATAGACCTCCATGGTCCTCCCCAGCTGTCCCTGGAACATCTTGTTCACCAGTCTTTGATATGTTGCACCAGCATTCTTTAGGCCGAAGGGCCTGTGATGAATGCTGTCTTCTCGCTGTCTTCGGGGTGCATAAAAATCTGGTTGTAGCCAGAGAAGGCGTCCATGAAGCTCAAAAGCTTGTTTCCTGCCGTTGCCTCAACTAAGCGGTCGATATGAGGTAGGGGGAAGCTGTCCTTAGGGCATGCTTTGTTAAGGTATGTGAAGTCAATGCAGACACGCCACTTCCCATTCTTCTTCTTTACCACGACTGGATTGGCAGTCGGGGTACCTGACTTCGGTAATCGATCCAACTCGTAGAAGTCTCTCGACTTCGTCAATGACGGCCTGTGCTCGTTCAGGACCTAGCTTCCTCCTCTTCAGTTTTACTGGCTTGAACGTTGGGTCAACATTAAGCTCATGGCTAGCAATGTTGATATCTATCCCAAGCATGTCCTCTGCAGCCCATGTAAAGGTATTGACGTTCCTATGGAGGAAATGCACCAGTTCTGTTTTAAGGTCTTCGTCAAGCGCAGCTCCGATTTCGACACATCTCTCTGGGTACTGTTCGTCGATACACACTGAAACCACGGGTTCGCAGGTAGGTCGCTCTTCGTCTACGCGGCCATCTGCAATCTGTAATTGCTATAAGAGTTTGGTCAAGTGCTTGACCTGATCGGGGCTGGTTCTTGCTCTCTTTCGCTGCCCCTGTGGTGCGGAGTCGTCGTCCCTCTTGTCTTCGAGGGTACACAGTTTGTGCTCAGCCAAAAAGCACATGCGAGAATCCTTTTGGCTTCCCCATATCGTTTTTACACCGAGGTTGGTCGGGAACTTAAGGCATAGGTGGTATATCGAAGGTACAGCTCGCATCTGATTGAGCCAAGGAGTTCCCATAATCATATTGTAGATTGCGGGGTGGTCGAATACTGTGAAGTCGACCATCTTCTTAACGTTGCCAGCTTGGACACAATCCGCGCACTGATCCTTCCAGACCGGATAAGCCCCGAGCTCATAAATCACGTCAGTTCTTTGGCCAAGTACTTAACAAAACAACGTTCCACATGAACAAAGGTGGTTTGATCAACCACGTCGCTAGACTAAAAATTTAAAAAACTTGCACTAGCGAACTGTAAGCCGAGGCCAGACTCGCAACTGATTCTAAGCGTCTAAGTATCCTAAGCCGAGTCCTTCTCGCACACTTAGCCACGCGAAGAGTCTCGTCATAAGCTGACCTTAGAGTCGCGGACAAATAAAATGACCTAGATATACCTAAGTATGTAAGCCAGTCAGACCCGACTGACTTAGACGAACGACGGTGTATGCAATCAAAATTCGCTATAACAGCATGCACAAAAATAATATTAGAAAGACCGATAAAGCAAGCGAAACACGGGCTACCAAAGCCCGAGAAATATTAAAAAAAAAATATAATAGTCTTTACAGGCATAAAATACTTAAGGCCAAAAGCGAACTGATTAATGTTCAAAGAGAAGAGAGAACAACAATAAGAGCCAAGAAAAGGATCAAGACTGCGTAGTCAGAATAACAAGAAGCCCATCAAGGGGAGTGAGCTCCTCGCCAGTGGCCGCATCCTTCGCCACAATAGCAGACTCCGTTTCCCGAGCTTCTGCTCCTAGATCATCTTCCAGCAAGAGTCGACCCCTCTCCTGTTCTTCTACACTCATCTGGGTCCCATACTGGTCGAAGGGAGCTACGATCTCAGTCCGAGGAGGGTTCACGGAGGTAGCTGCGGTCTCGCCCTGAGGAAGGTTCGAAGACATCCAAAGAGGAGGAGTCATCTTAAAGTCGCTATCAGTGACTTCCTCGACGTCCAGAGCGTCAAAATCCTTCTCGAACCTTTCAAATTTCTCATCGAGCTCTTTAAACCGATCGTCTGAAACATCGGCTATTGCCTTCTTAAAACCAGCAAGGTAATCCTTGATAGCTGTGGGAGTTGAAACTAGCACAATTAGATTTGTAAGGGTTTCGAGAGGAAGCAGAGATTTCTTAGTTAAGCTACGAGAGAAAACAATGAGCAAAAAAAAGTTCTTATTGCTGTGTATATTTTTGTGAACAAAGTTGCGGATACCTTTCCAAGGGGTTTTACATCAACTATATATAACGTTCCTAAGTCGGCTAAGTTTCCTAAGTCTTCGCGGATTCCCTCTTCGCCTATGTCGGTTTCGCCGAAGTGGGCTTTGTGACTGGACTGGGCTTCGGTCTTGAGGCTCCAAGCTCCCGTGGGTGTTACGTCCATTTCCAGGAGATGTCTGGGCTTGCCGTCTTAACTGGTCTAGAGGCGAAGCCTAACCCAATTAATCGTCACCGTCATTTCGTAAGTGTCGAGAGGTCATCGACTCGAGTCCTCCTCGTGCCGCCGTTGACATCGGCCATTGGGTCCACCGCCATCGGGTCCAATACCACCGGATCTTGGATGACTTCGTTGCTCGCCGGAGATGTGACAAGATGTGAACAGTGACCCGATGTGAAAAGTGACCCGATGTGAAAAGTGACCCGATGTGAATAGTGCCCCGACTTGAACAGTGCCCCGAGATGAATAGTGACCCGATGTGAATAGTGACCCGATGTGAACAATGGCGCCGAGGTGAACAGTGACCCGATGTGAACAGTAACGCCGATGTCATCGTCGTCGGCGCTTATCGAGAGGTCATCGGTGCCATTCCACGTCGGGTCCTCGGTGATGGTCGTTGGTGGATCCAAGCAACCTAAGGCGATCGCTTGCTCTATCCTGCGAGATGACTTAGGGGACGTATTGTCTTAGGCATCAAGAGTCTTGGGTTGGTCAAGATTTGAAACTGACGTTGAGCGGGTAAAATCCGACCCCAACAATAGCCATCGCTTGGTTCATCAAGGCGGTAAGCCTGTTCGCCTCCTTGTTGTCAGAGATCGACTTTTTAATCCTCAAAAGCTTAAGATTGCACTTTGCAATGATCTGAGTGACCTCGTGCATTCGAGAAGACCACAGACAAGCTGTCTCCTGATCGTGAAAAGATTGCAGCGACTCTTTTTCCATCTTCATCCTCTTGAGCTCCTCCTCGGCGAATTTCGCTCGCTGTCTTGCTTCCTCCGCCTTTTTGGGCAGATCATCCAACCCAGCGATCTGCGTAGCGAGCTTCTTCTCGAGACTGGGAACCTTCTTAGCCTTTTTCTTCACGCTCAGATAATCCTCAAGCTTCTTTAGAAGCCCCCGAGACCGACGCTCGTACTTTTTGATGATCAGATTCCCATGTGTGACCATCTGTCAAAAGAAGATCGATGAGCAGAGACAAAATAGAAGCAAGGATTAAAAAAAAACATAGTATCGGGTTAAAAGACAATACCTCCATCACGCTCCCCGTGAACAACTGATACGCCTCCGCTTCGATCAGGTCGTCGAGTTCAGGAAAGTCGTGCTCCGTGATACAAGGGATCTTGGAGCATAGCTCAGTGCATGCCTTCGGGATACTTGCAATATGATCTTTCAATTTAAAGTCGAACGAATAATCGTAGGTCGCAGGTTCCTCTTCAGATCTAGTAGCAGTGACCTCAACCGAGGTGGTCTTCTGTGCCGATTCCTCGACACGCTATTTCTTCTTCAACCCCTCGACAGCAGCCTCAGTAGGCCTCTTCTTCTCGGTCTCCTTATCAGAGACCTTCTTGGCAACCTCAGAAGGAGGGTTTGCCACGCTTTTTCCCGCCTTCTTTGCGGAAAGAGAACCCCAGTGGCCTTCTCGGTCTGAGAGGAGGCGCGCTTGGGCCCCTCTTGGACACCAGCCGAAGGCCCAGCTCCCTCGACTGCACCGGTCTTCTTGCCCGAAGCAGGACTCTGCTGAGCAACATCGGTGTAATGATCCTTTTAAACTGTACCTGGCCCTTAACCATCTTTCCTTCTTTCTTTTGGCGAGGTTTCCTTAACTTGATTGGAGGAAAGGTATACGGTCTGAGTGGAGCGAGCTCAAGGGTATAGCAACCTGTTAAAACAAAAAGAGAAACCTTCTTCAGAAAGCAGCTCGTTTTAGGCCTGAAATTGGAAAAAGATAAGATAGAATCGAATTCCAACCTCTCGTAATCCGCTCTTGACACTTTTGAATCCGTTGCTCCAGAAATTCTGGCTAAAGCTGAGGTTTCAATTTCTTCAGAAGAGGGATTAACTCTTTCTCACCGGGCTTCGAAGCGGTCAATAACGGAGGGACTGGATAATCTGTGAACAAAGAGAAAGATTAGGTGTCAGCCAAAACAGGTAAACTCGTAAACATAGAGATGTTAAGCTTACTGATTATAATATTCTAGCCAGCCCGGACTAGCCATTTTGGATTCTCGACAAAGGCCGCGTCGATCTTCAGGAAAAAATACTTGAACTCCCAGTTGTCACATTTATCATTGATGGAGTCCGGAAGCAACCACGAGTTCCCAGGACGCGCCGATACATAAAAACAACCTGAAGGTTTCCGCCACTTCAGCTGAGTCATCGCCTCAAAAGTGTCGCAGTCGCACTCCATCCCATGCTCAACGGCAAGACTGAGGCAGACCGCAAAGCTCCGAATGGAGGCCCAGGTGAGCTATGAAACAGTTATACCCTACAGAGCACAATACTCGAGCAATATCCGAGGCAGCAGAAACCATAGCCCGCTCACCGAGAAGAACGACTCGTACAAGCACATATACCCTTCTGGAGGCGTCCAGGGGCGTTCATTGTCCCTAGGCACCAGGAATTCAACGGTCTTGGAGAGATTCATGGCAGATCGCATCGCCTCTAACGACTCAAGGAACGACGTGGTATTCTGATCATCAAAACGAACTAGTTTTATGTGACGACCTACACCGGGTCCTGGAGGGTCCCTCCTTTCTGGAGTAAGATCGATAAACCGAAAGAATTGGGATCCTCTTCAACCCCCGTCCAAAGAGAGCAATGCTGAGACCACCCACGGTTATATCGAGCTCCGGGAGAGAAGGATCCAACGATTTTAGGAGCCTTCGAAGCTCCGGTCTCAACAGGGCGACGACTAGGTCGCGGGCCCTCGACCAAGCTGGATTCCGCATCCTCTTCCTTCGAGATGCGGGCTTTGTGAACACGAGCTATGGTCTCTTCCTCCATCAATGATAAACCGTCAGACAACGATGCAGAAGACGAGCTGACTGAATTCTGATTAAGAGAGTTTTCACCGGAAGAATCAAACTCAATCGGAGAGGACATCAACCAGAAACTAGGTCGGGACGGAAAACTATTTGAAGATCGATCGGAGAATTCAAACTGAGACGGCGGACGCGGAGATGATGGGACAGCAAAAATACCTAACGAAAAACTAGAGAGAGAAGGAGAAAGAAACTACCTTTAGAGAGAGAAGCGAGAAGAAATGAAGTGAAGTGAAGTGAAGCAGAGAGCCCCCTTTTATAGGCTCAGACCAGAAGACGAAATGTCGCACCTCGGGCGAAACGCCAGGGCGGCACAGTGAGCCAATCAGGGCTGGACTTTGGCTGGGCTTAATCTGTTTTGGGCCTAGAACGCGCAACGGACGAACGGCAAAATTCGGCCCACCTCTTTTGTCGACTGGGGGGGCAACTGTTGGGCCTAGACCTGCGGCCGAGTAGATTCTGTGGCCTAAACAACTCGCAGCCCGATAACAGTAAAGCCCAACTCAAACAGTAACCGCAGTCTGGTTAAACGTGAGTTAGATTCGGTAACTACAGTTAATAAAACCTAGGATGTACCCGTAACCTTGTACTATAAATAGGAGTACAACGTGATGTGACAATTCATCTTCCATTCCTCTAGAAAGAGTACAAGGGATCCAGAGCATTACCGTTCAGGTCTCTAACTCCGACAGAGAGCTCGTCGGGAGGTCACCACCGACCTGAAAACACCAAAAAAATCTACATACCTTTATTAGCTCGCAACGAATTGAGTAGCCCGAGATCTGTCCAGCCTACTACACTCTTTCTGATCTATAGCAATTTGATAGCCCGGGTATGTCCGGACTATTAGATGTGGTCTACTTTGTAACATTTATTTCGGACTCCTATTCTAATACACGAAATTCTCCGATCTCCTGTCTACTACAAATTTATTGTTCAATCAAATTTATTGTTCAATCTTTTGGTTAAACAGTGTTGATGATTATTCATCTGAATTTTGTAAATCAGAGACCCAATCTATTTCTCGATTCATAGGAGATTTGAAGCCACAAATTCAAAACCAACTCTTATTGGTCAATCCGACTTCGATCTCAGAAGCACATTAAAAGGCAGTGTTAATTGAGCAAAACTTACACAGTTCAATGTGGGCGACATCGAATTCACGTTCTCGATTTGTTCCCTTTACTGAATCAGTTAGCGTTCCTAAAACAGAGTAACAATATGTGATTTCGGTTGGCCAAGCCAGTGGTGGTACGATCATGACACAAAAAATTATTCGTAGTCTGACATTCAAGTGTTTTAATTGTGGTGAAAAACATGACATCGTCAATCAACTTGTCCTAAACGTATTTTGTTTGTTGAAGACGAAGTGGTGTTTGATGAAGAAATTGACTCGTAGCCAATCGCAAAATTAGAGGAGAAAGTTGCAGGAGATACTGGTCAAGTTTTAGTTATTCGCAGAAATTGCTTTGCACCTTAAGTCATAGAGGAATCTTGGCTGAGAACCAACATCTTTTTTGTAGTACTTGTACAATTCGAGGAAACGTCTGTTGTCTCATTGTTAATTCAAGAAGCTGTGCAAATAATATTTCACAAGAAGATGTCGCTAAACTTGCTCTCTTCACTGAACCAAATCATGCTCCTTATCGGCTTGCATGGTTAAACACAAAGACTGATTACGGATTACCAAGAGATGTCGTGTTCCTTTCTCCATTGGGTAAAATTACAAGGATTTGGTGAGTTGTGATGTGATTCCTATGGATGCTTGTCACATTCTCTTAGGGCGACCATGGCAGTACGATCGAAAAACAAATCATGATGGTTTTTTCAACACTTACACTTTTAGTTTTGACGGAAAACGGATTACGCTTCTTCCCTCTTAAGAAACATCGCAACCTTCAACATCTGAAGCAACGATGACACCTCCCATTAAACAGTAAAAAAGTCGCAACCAGTTTTGTTTGTGAATCAATCACAGTTCATGGAAGAATGTGTGTTACACAAAGGTGGTTTGGTGCTCATTCTAAAACTAGCCTCGCTATCGTTACCTTCTGATATTTTGTCACCGTTTCAAGACTTGGTCACCGAATTTAATTATGTGTTTCCAGTTGATCTTCCTCCTCTATGAGACATTAAGCATTGCATCAACTTGGTTTCTAATCAAATCGAAGGGTTACTTTCTAAAGGTTATTCGTGCGAGAGCCTTAGTTTGTGTGCTGTACCGACTCTCTTCTTATTCCAAAAAGATGGCTCTTGGCGTATGTGTGTTGATAGTCGTGCCATCAACAAGATTACCATACGGTATAGATTTCCAATTCCACGTCTTGATGACTTACTTGATTAAATTAGTTCAGCAACCATTTTTACGAAATCGTATCTTAAAAGCAGCCAGCACCAAATTCGTATTCGACCAGGAGATGAATGGAAAACAACATTCAAAACACGTGAATGATTGTTTGAAGGACTTGTAATGGTCTTTGACTTGTCTAATGCACCAAGCACATTTATGCGTGTGATGAATCACGCTTTGCGACCTTTCATTGGTAAGTGTACTGTCATTTATTTTGATGACATACTAATCTTTAGTGTCTCTATGTCAGATCACTTGAAGCATTTGCGAGATGTTCTAGAGGTTTGGAGGCGAGAAAAAAATATTTGGAGCAATTAAAAGTGCACATTTGGAGTTTCTCAAGTGTTATTTCTCAATTACATTGTCTCGGAAAAAGGTCTTGCCATTGATTCCTCTAAGCTTGAAGCCATTCGTTCTTGGCCTACACCTCGTACGATTACGGAGATACTAAGTTTTCACGATCTCACATCTTTTTATCGTCGATTTGTCCATCATTTCAGCAGTATATTGGCTCCAATTATAGATTGTATTAAAGCACAAAGTTTGTTTGGACACCAGAGGCCAATGTTGCGTTCCAGACTATCAAGACAAAGCTTACAACCGCACCCGTATTGATGCTCCCCAACTTTTATCTTGCTTTTGAACTACATTCTGATGCGTCTAAGTCTGAAGTTGGTGTTATTCTAAGTCAAGAGAGTAAACCAGTGGCCTTTTTTAGTGAGAAGATAGCTGGATCGCGTCTACGATACAACACTTGTGATGTCGAGCTATATTTGTGGTGCAAGCTATCAAGTATTGGAGACATTACCTCTTTCATCGTGAGTTTGTCTTGTATACTGATCATGACGCGCTGAAGCATATGAGTTCACAAGATAAGGTTTCATCGCGACATGCTGCTTGGTTTGCTTATCTTCAACAATTTACATTTGTCATTAAACATAAGGCAGGTACGCTAAATAAAGTTGCTGATGCTCTTAGTCGTCGTCACACTTTGTTGTCATTTATGCACGTTTTGGTGGTGGAATTTTCAGCTCTTCCAGGTCTCTATCCCAACGATCCTTTTTTCTGTAAGACATGGGATGATGCTTGTTGGGGTCGGATTTCACCCGCTCAACATCAACGTTCAAAGTCAAGCAAATGAAAAGATGACCCTCCGGACTCACGACGAACAAAACGGAATAGCACCTAAGTCTTCCCGCAAAGCAAAGCAAGTGATCGTGAAATGAGTCTAGGCAAAGCAGGAAGCACCAGTACAAGGCAGGCGATCACGTCCTCGGGTCGACCATGGACTCGGCTCCGACCGCGTCCTCGGACCCGACCACGGACTCGGCTCGCCTCACCTCCGACCGCGTCCTCGGACCCGACCACGGACTCGGCCCGCCTCACCTCTGACCGCATCCTCGGTTCCTCTGCTGGGCCGACCGCGTCCTCGGTCCAGTAGCCCAATAACATGAAAATAAACCGATGACACAACGACAATCCAAAGTCCTGCCCAGACGCGAAGCCCACTTCGACACAACCGACGTTCGCAAAAATAGACTTGACAAGGTGAACATCACGTCATAGGTGACCCAACTGGGCTGGCAAAGTGGACGTCACATCATAGCTCGTCCCACTTGACAAAGTGGACGTCACATCATAGCTCGTCCCACTTGACAAAGTGGACGTCACATCATAGCTCGCTAGGGTTGGCAAGGTGGGCGTCACATCATAGCTCGCTACTATTGGCAACGTGGTGGATCTGGCACAGTCCTAGCTAACCCAATTTTCTATAAATACCAGTACATCTCCCTTGAGCCACCAGGGAAAAATCTTGTAAAACAATACCTTACAGAGCAATAACAAACAATCTCTCATACATTTGTAATCTTAGCTAATCATAGAAATCTCTACCTCTTCAAAACAAACCCTAACAAATCTAGTTGTGTTGGTTTTGGCCTCCACAATTTGGCGCCGTCTAAGGGGACCAGAGAATTTCTGACACAACGAGCTAAGTTTCTACAAAGACTTAAGAAGATGTCTGGAGACAACGGCGGAGCAAGCGAAGGATCCTCGTCCCACAGGAACAACGAGGAGAAGGAGAACTCTGTGGAAAACCCTGCACCTAACACCGCTAACAACCCATCGGACATGACGGAGATAAAGCAGATGCTTGAGACTCTCGTCAAGGGAGCTCAGGAACAACAGAAGTTCAATGAAGTAACAACAACTGAGCTGCGATCGCTATCACGTAAGCGCAAGAGGTCCCAGATCACCCCGCATCGCCTCTTCAACACTCCCCGGACCGGTCGGAGGGATCAGCCCAACGTGTTGCCGCCTCAGACCGCTCGTATGGATCCAGAAAACTTGCCTCCACCACCACCGCGTCAGGACACCGACGGAACCCCCGAAAGTGCTATGGAGGTATCAGACGACGATCAACCTCCCCCTCGAAGACGCATCCGAACCGACGCTGCTGACAACGCTACGGCTGGTGGAGAAGGAGCTCCCACCATAGCAGAACTCTACAGGAGGGAGCAGGAGCACAGAGAGATGAAGAGATCTCGGGATGCAGACATTGCCGAGATACGAGCCCAGATGCAACGAGTTGTCTTTGACCTAAAGACTACTCAATCACAAGTACATCACACCTCAGGAAAGGCTCCCGCAATCGCCCACGTGCTCGAGAAGGCACGGAATACACCCTTCGACGAACGGATCACGAGGACTAAAATCTCCGATCCAGGAAGAATCAAATTACCGATCTATGAAGGAACCACGGATCCTTCATATCATCTCATGGAATTCGAAGTGGCTCTAGGGAGAGCTAACCTCAGGGAAGCCGAGAAGGATATCGGCTACTGCAAGTTATTCGTGGAAAGTCTCAAGGGGCCTGCTCTCCAATGGTTCTACAAGCTGGAAAAGAACTCAATCCACACTTTCCACCAACTTTCAGAGATGTTTGTACAGCATTACAACATCTTCACAGAGCGCAAGATCTATGACGCTGAGTTATGGACAAATCGACAAGGCGATAGCGAAAGCCTACGATCTTTCATGACAAGGTTTAAGCACACTCTCGCAAAGGTAGACGGAATCAGCAGCACGTCTGCACTGGAGGCATTGAGAGGAGCACTTCGATGTCCGTCTCCATTCTGGCAAGAACTCACCATCAACCCCCCAACGACAATCCAGGATGCTCTTCACCGTGCAGCTGACTTTGCTCGAAGTGAAGAAGAGCTTCTTGCCAAGAGGGGCGGAAAGGGTAAACAGACCAGCGACTCCGCTCAAGTTTCGACCCCTGCTAAAGCCAAGAAAGGCAATCCCGCCTTCATCCAGTTCGAAGGAGGAGCAGGCGGAGCTCACAACTATCAAGTTGAATCACCTGGCTACGGCCGAGGTCGAGGCCGCGGTCGGGGACGCGGTAGAGGAAGCTTCACATGGGTCAGAGATCCAAAGGGGTATGACGAGAAGTTGTACTGTGAGTTCCACAAAGCGACTGGGCACTCGACAGCGAAGTGCCGCGAGTTGGGACGACAGCTCGCTGCTAAACTCGCCGAAGGTACCCTCAAGGGCAACATCAGCTTATCTGACTTCAAGCCAGAAGAAGAGCCTCAGGGTACAAATGAAAACCAGGCGGAAAATCCCAGGCGACAGCGTCGCAATGACAACTCAGAGAGCGGTAACCCGCAAGACACTATTTACATGATCATGGGAGGTTCGCCGTACTGCGCAGACTACATTCCAGCAATTGAAGCTTTCCAAAGGCGCGCTGAGGTCTGCGCTAACATATCAACATCTCCAAGGACTAAGCGGACCAGCGATCCCATCACTTTTGAGGAAGAAGACGCCGAAGGTATTGATCATCCGCACAACGATCCATTGGTGATCAACTTAACCGTATTCGACTTCAACGTTGCTCGAGTCCTCATCGACACCGGGAGCTCGGTAGATGTCATCTTCAAAAACACACTTGAGAAAATGAAGATCGACCCGTCACTCATCAGAGGGCAACCAAGGCCCATAACAGGTTTCTCTGGTGAAACTACCATGACGATGGGAACAATTCACCTTCCAGTACAGGCCGGTGGCGTCAAGAAAATGGTGAACTTCACAGTGTCTGATCATCCCGCTATCTACAATTTGATCATGGGAACACCATGGCTCAACCAGATGCGGGCTGTACCATCAACATACCACTTATGCTTGAAATTCCCAACCAGCGATGGCGTGAAAACAATTTTCGGAAACCAGAAGGATTCACGGATGTGCTTTCTGGCTGAGCACAAGCTACGCAACCTAGAAGAAAAGAAGGGGAATTCAGCGTCCCAAGGACAAAAGAAGAGAGCAAAAACTAGCCCCGATCAGGTCAAGGATTTAACCAATCTCTTATAACAATTACAGATTGCAGACGGTCGTGCAGAGGAAGAACGACCCATCTGCGAACCTGTGATCTCCGTGTGCATTGATGAGCAACGCTCGGAGAGATGTGTTGAAATGGGAGCTACCCTTGATGAAAAGCTCAAGAGAAAACTGGTTGCGTTTCTCTAGAAGAACATCAACACCTTTGCCTGGGCCGCTGAAGACATGCCCGGGATTGACATCAACATCGCCAGCCACGAGCTTAACATTGACCCTACATTCAAACTGGTCAAGCAAAAGAGGAGGAGGCTTGGTCCTGAACGTGCTAAAGCTGTCAATGACGAAGTCGAAAGACTTCTAAGAGTTGGGTCCATCACAGAAGTCAAATACCCCGACTGGCTCGCCAACCCAGTCGTGGTGAAGAAGAAAAACGGGAAGTGGCGCATCTGCGTCGACTTCATGGACCTCAACAAGGCCTGCCCAAAGGACAGCTTCCCACTACCTCATATCGACCGTCTGGTGGAAGCAACAGCAGGAAACACGCTTCTGAGCTTCATGGACGCTTTCTCAGGCTACAACCAGATTCTAATGCACCCTGAGGACCGAGAGAAGACAGCTTTTATCACAGACCGCGGCATCTACTGTTACAAGGTAATGTCCTTCGGCTTGAAAAACGCCGGTGCAACATATCAAAGACTGGTAAACAGCATGTTCCAGGAACAACTTGGGAAGACTATGGAGGTTTACATAGACGACATGCTCGTGAAATCTCTTGAAGAAGAAGACCATATCTCCCACTTGGAGGAGTGCTTCAATCAGCTAAACCTCCACAACATGAAGTTGAACCCAGCAAAGTGCAGATTTGCGGTGACTTCTGGCGAGTTCCTCGGATACCTGGCACCCGACAAGGTATTAAAGCCAACCCAAAACAGATCGATGCACTGATCCAGATGGCTTCACCAAGGAACAAACGCGAGGTACAGAGATTGACTGGGAGAGTGGCTGCACTTAACCGCTTCATCTCACGATCAACGGATAAGTGTCTCCCCTTCTACAACACTCTGCGAGGAAACAAGCAGTTCGAATGGTCAGAAAAATGCGAAGACGCCTTCAAACAACTTAAGGAGTATTTGGCAACGCCACCTATCCTTGCTAAGCCAGTCACTGGAGAGCCTCTTTTTCTCTACATTGCTGTCTCAGAAACAGCAGTCAGCGCTGTCTTGGTACGAGAGGAAAGAGGAGAACAGAAGCCCATCTTCTATGTGAGTAAGACGCTCACAGACGCCGAGACCATATACCCCTAGCTGGAGAAGCTAGCATTGTCCGTCCTCATGGCATCAAGAAAGCTAAGGCCTTATTTTCAATCTCATTCTATTATTGTCCTTAGTACTTTCCCGCTACGTACAGTTTTACATAGCCCAAGTCAATCTGGCAGGCTAGCTAAGTGGGCTATCAAACTCAGCGAATATGACATAGAATACAAGGGACGGACATGCAACAAGTCCCAGGTCATAGCAGACTTCCTCATAGAGCTTCCAGATGATAAGGATTCTAAGAAGGAACAACCCGGGATTTGGCAACTGTATGTGGATGGCTCTTCCTCAAAGAACAGATCTGGAGTTGGAATACGCCTGGTATCGCCAACTGGAGAGATCCTTGAGCAATCATTCCGACTAGGATTCAAAGCCTCCAACAACGAGGCAGAGTACGAGGCTATCATAGCTGGCATGAGGCTCGCTCAAGGACTCCACATCCCACACATCCACGCCTTCTGCGATTCTCAACTGGTTACTAGCCAATACAGCGGCGAGTATGCGGCAAAGGATGACCGCATGGAGGCTTATCTAAGGATAGTAAAAGACCTCGCCTCTACCTTCCAGGAGTTCATACTCACAAGGATTCCAAGAGGCGAGAACACGGACGCCGATGCACTGGCTCATCTGGCTTCCGCCACCGCTACACCAGAAGATCCTGCTTTGAAGCGAATCATTCCTGTTGAGTTCATTGAATTCCCCAGCATTCAACTAGACACGACGCTCGCTATCTCAACACGCTCTCAAGCAGCGAAACAAGCAAGGGTGCTTGCTGAAGCAACCAACGAAGATAGTGAAATGGCAGAAGCTGCTGAAGCCCAAAACGTTGACATCCATGGTGATGACATCCTTGGCAACGATATCACCGCCGCTAGTAGCTCTCCTCAACCCGAAGTAGTCCCAATGGATGAAGACGTTGCCGAACCTGAATATGGCTGTGACAAGCCATGGATGGGCGAAATACGAGAATACATTGCTGATGGGAAGCTACCCACCAGCAAGTGGGCAGCACGCAAGCTACAGAAACAAGCTGCCCGTTATACCCTACTTGACGGCAACATCTTCAGATGGGGACTCTCAGGCCCCCTGCTCACCTGTGTGGAAGGTAAGGAAGCAAGGCAAGTAATGGAAGAAGTCCATAGTGGGTCTTGCGGCAATCACTCAGGAGGCAAAGCTCTAGCAATCAAGATTAAGAGACATGGCCACTTCTGGCCTACTATAGTAGGTGACTGTATGAAGTTCTCTGCTAAGTGTGAGAAGTGTCAGCGACACGCTCCAAAAATTCATCAGCCTACCGAGATGCTCTCCTCCGTCACATCTCCTTACCCGTTCATGAGATGGGCTATGGACATAGTCGGGCCGCTACACCCCTCGAAGCAGAAACGCTGGCTACTGGTCCTAACAGACTACTTTTCTAAGTGGGTAGAAGCAGAAGCTTTCGCCAGCATCATGGGCGTCCAAGTAGAAAGCTTTATCTGGCGTAACATCATATGTCGACATGGAGTTCCATATGAGATTGTCACAGATAACGGATCGCAGTTCATATCCAATCGGTTCGAGAGCTTCTGTGCAAAATGGAACATCAGACTTAGCAAGTCCACGCCTCGCTACCCTCAGGGTAATGGTCAAGCAGAGGCAATCAACAAGACAATTCTAGATGGTCTTAAAAAATGCTTGGAAGCAAAGAAGGGCCGCTGGGCCGACGAGCTTGAAGGAGTTCTATGGTCCCACCGCACCACTCCACACCGGGCAACGGGTGAAACTTCTTTCGCCCTTGTCTATAGAACCGAATGCGTCATCCCGTCAGAGGTTTCCTCTCCTGGAGTACGTCGTCGCCTCTTACCTGGCAATGAAGCGATCAACCAGTCTATGCTCCTTGATGAGTTGGACTTCATCAATGAACGATGCGACCAGGCCCTTGTCAGGATTGCCAACTATCAGAACGCCGCCGCAAGGTACTACAATTCCAAATTAAGCGAAAGACGTTTCTGTGAAGGCGACCTAGTCCTGCGAGAAGTGTTCCAGAATACTGCAGAGCCAAACGCAGGCAAGCTCAGAGCTAACTGGGAAGGCCCATATAGGATCACAACAGTCATCCGTCCTGGCGTCTATGAACTCGCCACCATCACTGGCACTCCAATCCTCCATTCTTGGAATGCCAAGCACTTGAAGAAGTACTATCACTAGTCTTCTCTCCCTATGAACTACGAGACGACTTGATCCCTGAAAAAGGGTACGTAGGCAGCTTGTCTCCAGACAAGTTCAGTTGCTCCTCTCCGTAAAAAAGGGGGGTTATTACGCGCTTCGCAAGCCTTGTCTCCGGATGAGCTCCAACGATCTCCTCCGCCTTACGAGGGGGGGTGTATGCGTTTTCATAAGCCTTGTCTCTGGACAAGCATAGGCGTTTTAACAAAGCCTTGTCTCCGGATGAGTTCCAGCGATCTCCTCCGCCTCAAGAAGCGGGGGAGTAAGCGTTTTCAACAGCCTTGTCTCTACCCAAATTCAGTCAACTTCATTTGTCTAATGAGGGGGGAGTGGGGTACCCATACTCCATTCCTTGACTACATCATCACCAAAAAACTTCAAACACTTGACGAAAACCTCAGCACGAGAGTAGCTATGTCCATTATGGGATACTCAAAGCTTCAATCAAGTAGAGTCGTTCCGTATTCCTTACTGCTGGCCACAGTGATGATGCGGGAATACGAACACAATGACATCCAGCATCGGATCCAAGCGCGCTATATAAGTACTAATGTTCAGAACTGGGGCGGACGAACCCAACTGATCATTCGAAAACCCAACAAGCGTCGTTGGTAAATTGCAGCTGTCGATGATTTGTTCGGCATGTATCCCGAACGGTCATTCAGTAAACCCAGGATGCACTCTGGTAAAACATAGGGTGTACTTGTTTCTCGGGCAGACGTGTCCAGAAGAACAACACCGAGCCACAAAGCCCAACAGCAGCGTTGGCAAGTGCACGCACCAAGTTGCGAAGCCCAACAACAACGTTGGCAAGTGCATGTCAAAAACGCACAGTGGCCTTACAGCGCTCCTAAGTCTAAAACGAATACGCTACTCTAAAAAGCCCTCTGGGTTCATCATAAGACTAAATGTGCAAAGCTCAATAAAAACGGTGATCATAGTCATCCTGCATTTCTCACGATGCATGGGTCCAAAATAATAGCAAGGATACAAGTCATCCAACGCTATAGCAAAATCATCATATCCGACAAAGTCGTAAAAAGACTAATAAAAAACTAAGTCATAAGCAAAGAGAGACGATTGTTCAGCCATCAAGCCTCATCATCTTCATCAACCTCGTCGCTGTCATCGACCTCTTGGATCCCTAAAGCTTGCCTCACGCTAGAAACAAGCTCATCAAATACATCACGAGCATCGTAAATCGGGACTTGCCTCTCAAGTAAATCGTGCTCCGTGGCATCCAAGGTCGGTCCGTCAGAGTTGCGAAGACGCCCGATGAACTCTAGGTTCGCATCCACTTCAGCAAGATCCAGCATGTTGGTCTTCGCCGTCCCCTCAATCTCCACGAGCAACCTAGCAACCTCTCGAGTTCGTCTGGCGAAGCCACGAGCTGTTTCATCTTTGGCTTTGATAATAGCCGCTTCAACCCTGGCATCCCGGAGGTCGTCAGCAGCCTTCAGCTGACTCTTCAGCAGAGCTATCTCCCCTTGTCCTTAGCATGCCTCGAAGACGCCTTCGCCAGTTTACCACTCCATTCTTCGTCTCTCTTCTTCGCAGAAGCAGCGTCAGCCTCAAGAGCCTGATTCCTCTCAGTAAGGTCGTCAAGCTCCAACTGCAAGGCGATGTTGGCGTTCCTGATTTCACTAAGCTCCTTATCCCGGGAGCGAGCGTCCTCATCAACACCGGAAGCCAACTGGTCTAGGAGAGCGGAAAGCTGCTTACGGAGAAAGAAGAAGGGTAAGACGTCAAATTAAATGAAGTAAGACAAGTAAAGGCATGAGGAGAAAAGGAAAACAAACCTCAGAAGCCTTGGTCTTCGCTGATGCGAAAACCTTCCCGCGAATCAACCCGCCAACAGGCGAAGAGAAGGCACCATGGGCTGCAGAACCAGCAACCGGAGGCGACAAAGCTGCAACGCCCTGACTCGCCAACAAACCAGCCACGACTGTGTGAGAGGAACCCGTCTTCTGTCGCTTCGAAAGGGGTCCGTCAGGACCACTTCTCCCCCTGCTCTCCAAAAGAAGAGCCCTCTTCCGCGATAGCTCATGACGCCTCTCGAGCTCGTCGGGAGTAAGGTCAGGAGCGTGTGAACGCTGAACCGACACGGCGGGAGTCTTCGGTGTCGAATTTGACGGAGCTCGTCTTCGCGAGGACATCTTCGCCGGCGCCGCAACGCTCGCCAGCGTCGACTTCGCCTGCTCCGCTCGCGGGTGAGCCGAAAGCCTAGGCACGCCCCGTCTGAGAACCTTCCCTGGGAAAATCCTGGTAGAGAGCGCCTTCTGGACCCTCTGACGAGTGAACGACTTTACCCAGTCACTGCTCCCTCCAGAAACAAGAGCACTGTGGATGGCTGCTGCGACACTCCGGCCGATGGTCGGCAACGCTGGCTTCACTGCAAAGGCAACAATCTAAAAATCAGTATGTGAAATGAGAATACGCTACGAAAATCGTTTCTAAGTAAAGAATTACCTCTCTTCTCCCAGCTCGTCCTAACAAGGGGGATGCAATCTGCCTCAACAGTCTTCTCCGAAACCTCGACAAAGAAGAACCGGTCCTCGAAGTGGTCATCTTTACTCGGGAACCCGTCGATAAGCGTACGGCCCTGAACAGGGGAGACGAGGTACCTAAGCTCCTCCGCACGACCACGGGGCCGGAAATCTAACAGGCATGACAGCTGCTCGGTACTAATCTCCACGTTGCACTCCCTGCTCAGCACATAGATACCAATGACATGCCTCAGGCCCCTGGGGTTAATCTGAGCAAGGGAGAGGCCGTTCGCCTCTAAGAAACGAAGAAGGAAGCCAGGCACCGGGAACCACAGCAGGCATTGCTCGAGGAAGTTCTCGTACAAGGTAAGTACCCCGGCGGCGGAGCATCAGCTCGCTGAGAAGAGTCGGGGAGAACCAGCGTAATCTCATCCGAAATCTCACATCTCTCTCGGAGGAGATGTAACGACTCCGCATCAGAAAGGGTAGATCCCGGAGGGTCCGGGCGCTTTTTCTTCTTTTTCTTAGCCATCACAGGCTGGTCAACCTCTGCAAGTGAGTCGTCATCACCAACCTCAGCGTCCGAAGGAAGCCGCGGGTCCTCATCAATGAAAGGAAAAGAGAGTCTAACGCCTCGACCTCTGTCCATAAGATCCTCATCACCGCTGGGTCTCCTCTCCTCCTCAAGGTCTGCCAAGTCTTCGAAAACGTCATCACCGCCATCGTTGGGTCCGCCGAGACAACGTCGTGAGATAGTAAGCTTGCAGCGATGACGAGTCCCTTCATCGATTCCTTCGTGATGCGTCGTCACACCCTTCGATGCCGTTGGATGTACCGAGCTTGCCATCGGATCTACATGCGAAGAACGGGGCGAGCGAGCGGTCGGATCTGCCGGCGAGCGAGCGAGCGGTCGCGAGCACGTCATCGGATCTTTGGGATGTACCGAGCTTGCCATCGGGTCCACATGCAAAGACCGGGGCGAGCGAGCGGTCGGATCCGCCGGCGAGCGAGCGAGCGATCGCAAGCACGGCATCATATCTTTGAGATGACCTGTTGCGACTTCGACTTCGGGGCTGGGACTGAAGGCATCCTCGCCTTCGCCGAAGCCGAGCTGGTCTCCACCACGTTCGGGACCGAAGGCGTCCTCGCCACAGACGAAGCCGAGGTCGTCTTCACCATGTTCGAGACCGAGGGTGTCTTTGTCAAGATTGAGACCGAAACCGTCTTCACCATGGTTGGGACCGAAGCAGCTCTCTTCGCGGTTGAGCACCGGTTCCGAAGGCTTTGGTTCCATAAACACCAATTCCCCTATAATCAACAAGAAAAAGTGGATCAAAGGTCAAAAGCTTTTGTTTTTCTACCAAGAACAAGCTTCCAAAGCAAGCCTCATTCAAAAACAAAATTCAAAGGAGGTTTCCAAAATTCAATCTAACCCAAGGCAAATTTACCAACAATCAAGGCTTGAGATCAATAAAATCCAAAGATTCAAAGGATTTCCTCCTAACAAATCAAGCTTATTGTCCATGGGAACATAGATCTATGAATTTTGGATTCTCAAAAAGAGGGTTTTCGCTAAGAAAAGCCATGGAATTGGAGGTTTAAGTTGCTTACCAAAGAAAAGCAAGGAATCGAATAAAGAAGATGGTGATCGGCGGCGGAGCTCGGGTGTTCGACGGCGGGCTCGCGTCCGAAGGGGATGGTCGGCGGCGGCTAGAGAGAAGGGAGGAGATAAAAAAAAAAACCTAGAAGGAAAGAGAAGGAAGGAAGGAGAAAAAAAAAAAAAAAAAAAAAAAAAAATCTTTTTCTCCTTCCCTCATCCTACTAGGCGGGTCCCGGTTCCTGTCATGACACTCTTGGCTTTCGGAAATCATTTCTCGGACGCCAGAGATGTCATTGGTATCAGTGCTCGAGACACGAAGTCTTAAAACCTTCGTAGGAAACATGAAGTTTTAAAACCTTCACAGGAAACACGGAGTCTTAAAACCTCCAAACGTAAACGTAAAAAAAAAAAAAAAAAAAAAACCTGGTCGTGAAGGGTCAACGTAGAAACCCGAGGCTCGAGACACGAAGTCTTAAAACCTTCGTAGGAAACATGAAGTTTTAAAACCTTCACAGGAAACACGGAGTCTTAAAACCTCCAAACGTAAAAAAAAAAAAAAAAAAAAAATTTCATCATCATCCTCCACTACGGGTGTAATGGTTCTAGTCAACAACATCGCGCCCGCAGTAACCTCATAACTTTAAACGTTGACATCTCGACATTCTATAGTCTTTAACTCGATACCGTTACCACTAACACTACCGAGTTGGGGGGCTAACTGTTGGGGTCGGATTTCACCCGCTCAACATCAACGTTCAAAGTCAAGCAAATGAAAAGATGACCCTCCGGACTCACGACGAACAAAACGGAATAGCACCTAAGTCTTCCCGCAAAGCAAAGCAAGTGATCGTGAAATGAGTCTAGGCAAAGCAGGAAGCACCAGTACAAGGCGGGCGATCACGTCCTCGGGTCGACCGAGGAGCCGACCACGGCCTCGGAACCGACCACGGACTCGGCTCCGACCGCGTCCTCGGACCCGACCACGGACTCGGCTCGCCTCACCTCTGACCGCATCCTCGGTTCCTCTGCTGGGCCGACCGCGTCCTCGGTCCAGTAGCCCAATAACATGAAAATAAACCGATGACACAACGACAATCCAAAGTCCTGCCCAGACGCGAAGCCCACTTCGACACAACCGACGTTCGCAAAAATAGACTTGACAAGGTGAACGTCACGTCATAGGCGACCCGACTGGGCTGGCAAAGTGGACGTCACATCATAGCTCGTCCCACTTGACAAAGTGGACGTCACATCATAGCTCGTCCCACTTGACAAAGTGGACGTCACATCATAGCTCGCTAGGGTTGGCAAGGTGGGCGTCACATCATAGCTCGCTACTATTGGCAACGTGGTGGATCTGGCACAGTCCTAGCTAACCCAATTTTCTATAAATACCAGTACATCTCCCTTGAGCCACCAGGGAAAAATCTTGTAAAACAATACCTTACAGAGCAATAACAAACAATCTCTCATACATTTGTAATCTTAGCTAATCATAGAAATCTCTACCTCTTCAAAACAAACCCTAACAAATCTAGTTGTATTGGTTTTGGCCTCCACAATGCTCAGCTTCGCAGCAACGATGAATACGTCACTGCTGATGGGTTTTTGTTTCGTGGAAATCGGCTTTGTATTCCCGATTGTAGTCTTCGGTTACAAGTCATTCAGGAGCTGCACTAAGAAGGTCACATTGGTCGTGATCGCACACTTCAATTGGTAACAACATCATATTTTTGGCCCTCTTTACGCCGAGATGTGGAGCGTTTTATTGTTCGTTGTGGGGTTTGTCAAACTTCTAATGGACATGCTTTAAACGCGGATTTGTACTTGCCATTACTAATTCCTTCTCAGCCTTGGACCGATATTAGTACGGATTTTGTTTTGGGTTTGCCTCGCACACAATGGGAACTTGACTCTATCTTTGTGGTAGTGGATCACATTTCAAAAATAGTCCACTTTGTGTCGTGCAAGAAAACCACAGATGCAGTGCAAGTCGCTACATTATTCTTTCGCAAAATTTATAAACTTCATGGTCTTCCTCTTTCCATTGTCTCAGACAGGGACTCTCGGTTTCTCAGTCATTTTTGGAGATCCTTACGACGTTTACTTCATCCTACTCTCAATATGAGCTGAGCATATCATCCTCAAAACGATCGCCAAACAGAGGTCACGAATCGAGCGTTAGGAGACCTTTTGCGATGCTTGGTGGGTGACAACATTCGATCGTGGGATTAAGTTTTATGTCAAGTGGAGTTTGCACATAACCATGCAGTGAATCGAAGCACATAACTTAGTCCTTTTCACATATTATATATCTTCATAACTCGTGGACCAATTGACAAAACTATTGCTCCGGATAGGACTCGTTCTCATGGAAGGGCTCGTGACGATCCATCAACAGGTTCGATCTAATTTGGAAGCTGCAAATGCAAAGTATAAAGCTGTTGTTGACAATAAGAGACGTGATGTTCAGTTTAAGGTTTGTGATCAAGTTTGGGCAGTCTTGACCAAGGATAGTTTTCTTGCCAACACTTATAACAAATTGAAGCCAAGGAAGATAGGACCACTGGAGATACTTGAGAATATCAATAACAATGCTTACAGACTTCGTCTTCCTCCGCACATGCACACGGCTAATGTATTTAATGTTAAGCATTTGGTTCCTTACGAAGCAGAGTTAGATGCAGCAAATTCGGGGTCGAATTTTCTTTTACTCAGGGTGACCTGATGTAGCTGCCTCTTGCTGTTATACAACCAAAGGCGTTTGAAGACCATACTCTGTTTTTTTTTTTATCATATTTCCTATTCTTTGTTTTGAGCTTATTTCCTTTTTGATATAGTTCTTTCCTATTTACGTAAGAAAATCGTTTGTTAACGACTTAGTTTCCTATATATGTTCTAGGCAATTGTTCTTTTGATACTCGGTTTTGATTAATAAAGTTGAGAGACTTTTTTCTCTAAATTCTTGTTCTCACGAGATCTATCGACAAGCTAACTAAGAATAACAGAGCTTCATATTTTCTTGTCTTTTACGCTTCTAGTTGCGACATCATTATATGATCAGATGATCAAAGTTTGAGTAAATGGAACCTGCTCCGAAGCCTTCATCCCAGATTGGCTTCGTATATCTTTCCCAGATTTTACTCTTATGTATTGTCCCAGACAAATGAACAAAAAAACGGATTTACTTTCTAGAAAGCTCGCCTAAATTATTCAGTTTTCTCTACTATTAGCACTTCGGTTGTCTATTACTTTCTTGATACTTCTATAGGTTGAAGTGCGCATCATGACAAAAAAATTTTATCCGATGTCTGTTCATTCATTTTTCTTTACCTTACCTTTTTCTCTAATTCATTACTACGTAAATTTCGATCTTAATCTCAATTTTTCTATTTTGAATTTTACCGTCTCGAACTTGGATCATTTGCTCGTATGTCCTTCTAGGTTGAGCTTAATTCAGTTGTACCCTTCATTTTAATTAATCATTTTGTTTTCTTTTATTTATAAATGAAAAACGTGGTAAAAGACAGAGATGGCCTTCAGAACAAAACATATTTACGCGATCCAACTAGCATCTAACTGGGTCACGGATATCATTTGATATCTATCGGGTCAACCCGCCCCAAATCAAAAGAAAGCGGATCTGATCGAAATTCAATTCGTTTCTCACATTTAGGTTTTTTTTTTATTTTTCGAGTCCATCTCTTTGCCTCCTCTTTCGGTTGAAACCGTACGAATCGAATCATCGAAAATCTAGGGTTTGTTTGTTCCGATATTGTTTACGAAATGGTTCGGAAAAAAAGTATGTCTAAACGTACAACCCGAACATCTGATCGAGACGAAGAGAGGAACCGAGAAGAATAGAGGAATCGAGAAGAAGAGAGGAACCGAGAAGAAGAGTGCAATAGAGAAGAAGAGAGGAACCAAGAAAAGAGCAATCGAGAAGACATTCGTGATTCACCGAACCTTTGAGAATCACAGGCAATGGTAAGTAGCTTCTGGATCCATTTGTCTTCACATGCAATATGTATGTGCAATTAAATAGGGTTGGATTTTGTTCTAGATTGACAGTGGAAAAGTAGGAATTCGGAACATGGGAGAATTACAGGAAAAGTATGCAAGTAGTTTTAAAAAAATGTATTTTGGATTGCAGGAATCAGAGGAGAATTCAGAAGAGGAAATCATTCCAATGAAACCTTTGAACATGTTCTTTACCCCAACGGAGTATAGCAAGTCATGTAAGATTTCAACAAGATGTTACGTAAAGATGGCGGTTGAAACTTTAAACACTATACTTTCAGAAAATGAGAGAAGATGGTTCCACGAGCATCCTCAATTTAAGCATTTCTTCCACATGTTTAAGGAAGTAAACCATAAGGTAAAGGCTATGTGGATGTTGATTTTGCACATGGCTTGTACAGATAAGGTAGGAAATGCTGGTTTGTTGTTAATGTAATTCCTATTCGATATTCCTTAAGAGAACATGAACTCATCTCTGGATTAGACTGCCATCATTATCCTAAAGATTATGAGGAACTAGGCAGTATGATGTTTGTGAGAAAGTATTTCAAAGAGGGAACAGTAGTGACCATCAAACGTGTTAAAGAGAAGTTGTTGGGGATGAAGCGTTGTAGCGATATAATGAAGATGGCTGTACTTTTCTTCTTAGGGAGTGTCTTGATTGGGAAGTCAAAGACCGGACAAAAAGCAAAGGAAGTGGAGCCTTTCTTTCAAAGAGCTGTAGATGATTTGGAATTGTGTCAGACCTTTCCATGGGGACGTTTAACATTTGAAGACAACCTAAAAGAGATAGGTCATATGATGAATAATTTTGATAACGTTGCTAAACCAACCTGGAGCTTTCAAGTTTTTGTATCCCTTTGGAGGTAATTTTAATTTCTAAAATTAAATTGATTTCAGATTACTTTGTCTATAATCTATGGTGTTGGTATAACTTGTAGGTTTTGGCCTTTGAGGCAATTCCAGAACTTAAGAGAAAATTCTGAGCAACTGTTAGAGGTAGTAAAAGTGACTGTTCAAGAATGTGCAAGATGAAGTTCAAGCGTAATTTTATGAAAGGTTTTTCGTTGGACGAAATTTATAATGCCATTGGATCAACGAAGTAAAAGTGGTTAGTTTGTTGTTTGGTAAGTATTTAACCTTAGTTTGCTCATCATTATTTATGTATTTTGGACAGGACATTCAAAGTGTCTTGCAAAGTGATGAAGTTGAAGAAGCTATATTGGAACAACTAATGGATGAAGTAGATGATGATGAGATGGACAGATTTGATTCCATGGTTGATGTTTGGAGGAAGTGTATAGAGAAAGGGAAGGCTATATGGTGGGAAGATATGTTCAATGCCGATGTCCAGGCTCGAGAAGTAGAAGATATAGCTGAGGAAAATGCAAATGCTTCACCAAGACAAGCTTTTATGGATGAGGAAAATGTAGATGCTTCCCCTGCATCTTATCATAGACTGGCAGAGGTTGTAGAGAGTGTCCAGTTGTTGAGAAAAGAATTGAGCGATTAAAGGATATACAAGACAACCTCGATGCACAAGATGCCAGAATCATAGCTGTTGAAACATTTGTGAAGAATGCACAAAATAATGTACCTGATATGGATGATGAGTGGAGAAGTACGGACTATAACAATATTGGTTATGATTTCAGTGTTGATAGGGCTGGAAAAGATCAAGGAACAGACACTGCTGGTAAAGGAACAGAAGTAGGGAGCACTGGTAAAGGAGCAGACGGAGGGAGTCTTGGTAAAGAAGCACAAGAAGAAGACAGGAGTGTTGGCAAAGAAGGTGAAGCAAGTAACAAAGAAGCACAGGAAATAGAAGATGTTTTAATGGAAGAAGCAAGTAATAGAGATGTTGTCATGGAGGGGGAAGTAGCTGTGAATGAACCAGAGGGTGATGGCATGGAAGAATCAGATGGTGAGACTGTTGAGCGTACTCCTAGTGTCGTGGTGAAGATAGGAAATCAAAAACTGAAAATTTTATCATCTACGAAGAAGATGATTAGAAGGCCTTCTCGTTTCCAACTGTCTCCTTTTGATCATTGAAATAGGCATGTATTGGTATTGACATTTCATTTTGCTAATTAGGACTACTTGATTTCAAGGCATTAGGACTACTTGAATTCATTTCATTTTGTGTTAAAACATAAACTAATGTTATTTGTAGTACTGGTTAAATGGTTTTTATGAAGTAGGAATTTGTTATGAAGTAGTTTAGGTTGTTTGGTAGAGTACAACTGGTACAACTGATACAACTGAAAATTAGAGTACAACTGGTACAACTGAGAATTAAAGTACAATCCGGTACAATTTCCATAGCATAACGTTTGTTAACTTACAACTGGATACTACAATTTGGATCAAAGAGCACAATAAATTACAAAATATTGATTCATAGCATATTAAGTTATTAAGTCTTAACTTAAATATTACAGGATTCCATAAAATTGTTGTACGAACAGTCGAAAAAAAAGATGGATAATCCAGAATGATTCCTAGCATAAAGTAGATAGCATAATTATGGTACATAGATATTAGGACTTAAAGAGACGGAGGATTGCAGTGGATATGACTGCAAACCCAACAAATCCTCCACCATTTGCAAACTTGAGCATCCACTCCTTCAAACCTCGCTTGGCAAGCAACTCCAACTCCTTCACCATTTCTTCATACTCTACTAGCCGCTGCTTCATGGCAAGGAATTCAGTATTATGAAGAGCCGTCCCCCCCAAACACTTTCAGGTTCCGAATCTTATCAGCTGCCTCATCTAATCGGACTTTGACGATGTGGAATTCCTCCATAACGGCATCGTCCCACCATTTCCAAACATGAACACCTCCTTCCTACACATCAAATACATCAATCCTAAATATTTATCAATGTTTTACTCACTACAATCCGGATCTTTACCTCACTGTTCTTGCAAGTGAAGAACCTCCTTCCAGGGTTTAGATCTGTCCGAGAAGTCTGGATAACGACTCGTCCACCACAGTAACATAGACTCACCGGAATGCCGTACTCTCCATTAGCTTCTCGACATCCAATGCGGATGCTAGCGGACGACGAACTTAAATTGTAACTGAAAGTTCTTCTCATCGTTGCTGTACAAAAGACCAGATTCAGTACTCAAAGACTAGATTCACTATGCGAAGCAAATTGAAAAACAGATCCAGGCTTTCAAAACCCTAAAACCAGAAGCAAATTTCGAAAATAAACCCAAAATCGAAACCAGATCTAGGTTTTTGAAACCCTAAAACCCAACCGAAACGAAAAAGAGAAAGAGAAATGATGAAAAGAACCGGAGTTCTTTCTTTCTATCCTCTCGAAATCGCCTCGTAGCTGCAGAGCCTAGAGAAACCCTAAAAGTGAAGAGAAAAGTAAAGTAAAGTGAAGTGTGAAAAATTGGGGATCTGTTGGACTTATCATAAAGTGGAAATATTGTGAAATTATTATTTTGATAATTTAAAACATTTGAAATTCAAAACATTTGAAATGTTCAGATCTTAGTGTCACGTTTTTCGTTCTTTTCGTTTTTAAATTTTTAATAACAAGCACATTTTTAGTTGTATATAACACGTGGTTAGTCATAGTAAAAAAACAATATAAAATTGTCAATAGTTGTACCTAATATATGTACCAAAAATTATAGTTGTACCAAAGTATTCATAGTTGTAATTTTCCATTTTTAAGCATAATTAGTTCTACATAGATAAACCTTTTTAGTTGTACATTCCAATATATAAAATATTTTAACAGTTCCAATGGTTTCATATAAAAATATTTCATAAACCACATTTTCCTCGGAATTAACAAGAAAATGTGAATCTCATTATAATACAACACTTACAAGTATATGATGTTTGTTAGAAAACTTATTAGTTTCTTATTTCTTATTTGAACATATGATTAGGACATATGATTAGGATTTACTTTTAATGATTAGGACATACTTTTTGATCATATGATTAGGAAATACTTTTAATGATGTTTGGACAAAAAATATTTCCTAAAATATTTGTATTCCACAAAATTTAGACAAATAAGCAAAAGACAAAAACAAAGAACCATCACAATGTTCCGCACATGACACATTAATGTTCTGAAAACACTACAAGAAAACTGTAATTTAGCGTCGAAATTTAGCGTCGGAATTTTTTCGTCGCTAATATAGCGTCGAAATTGCCTCGAAGTTGTGTCAGTCTAAATATTCGACGCTAAATAGGGTCGAATCAATTCGACGCTAAATCGACGCAAATTAGCATCGAATTAGTGTCGAAATTCCAGTTTAAGACTGAATTCGACGCTAAATCGATGCTAATGTTGCATCGATTTAGCGTCGATTACGTAGCGTCGAATATAGCGTCGAATTTGCCTCAAATTGGTAGGTAGGAGACACATTAAAAACGAGTTTACCTACCTGGGTGCAAAATCGACGCTAATTCGATGTAAAATCGACACTAAGGTATTCGACACTAATTCGATGCTAAATATTCGATGCAAAATCATTGCTAAATCGCTGCTAAATTCTCCTATATATACTCAACCCCCCGCATCACCTGAATCAGTCCACCATTTTAAAAAAAAAAATTCGAAAAAAAAAATTTTTTTTTACAAAATTTAGAAAAAAAGGGAGATATATACGAACTCTGACGCTGGATGTATCAACGTAAAGATGCAAATGGAGGGCTTTCAGAAGAGTTCCTCAACGGCCTTGAAATTTTCATGGCTCAAGCGAGTAGTGTGCCTACAATTCAACGAACCGGAGTGATGGTGTGCCCGTGTCGGAAGTGCAAAAATTCGAGGACGCAGATAATTGATACAGTTGGTACGCATTTATTTAATAGAGGGTTTACACCTGAATATTATGTTTGGTTTTATCATGGAGAGGGATATGAAGATGAAACTTCAGGTAGTACTAGTTACCAACCTATGGATCAGGGTTATTCGAATGAGCAATTTGATCAGCATCAATTTTTATAGAAAATGATCATGATGTCGGGTTAGAACATAATAGGTTCGAAGAAATGGTAACCGATGCATTTCCTGGAGTTATGTCTATTCCTGATGTTGCTGAGGAACCCAATGCAGATGCTAAAAAATTTTATGAGATGCTTGATTCTGCAAACCAACCAATCTGTGAAGGTTGTAGGGAAGGTTTGTCTAAATTATCATTGGCATCTAGAATGATGACAATAAAGTCTGATCATAATCAATCTGAGAGTTGCATGGATGATTGGGCAGCTCTTCTAAAAGAATATTTGTCAGAGGGTAATCAAGCTGCTGAGTCATACTACGACATACAAAAACTAGTATCTAGTTTAGGATTGCCCTCGCAGACGATGGATGTTTGCATTGACATTTACATGATATTTTGGAAAGATGATGAAGATCTGCAGGAATGTCGATTTTGCCACAAACCAAGATTTAAGCCCCAAAGAGCTGGTAGAAGTAAAGTGCCGTTCCAGAAAATGTGGTACCTGCCCATAACAGATAGGCTACAAAGGCTATACCATTCGGAACGAACAGCTGTATCAATGAGGTGGCATGCGGAACATTCAACTATTGAAGGAGAAGTTCATCATCCTTCTGATGCAAAAGCTTGGAAACACTTCAAATCGGTACACTCTAATTTTGCTAAAGAGAAGCGCAATCTTTATCTTGGCCTATGTACAGATGGTTTTAGTCCGTTCGGTATGTCTGGCAGGCAATATTCTTTGCGGCCGGTTATATTGACACCTTATAACCTTCCGCCTGATATGTGCATGCAGAGGGAATTTTTGTTTTTGAGTATTTTAGTCCCTGGTCCGAAGCATCCAAGAAGATCAATTGATGTGTTTTTACAGCCGCTGATTGACGAGTTGAACTTGTTGTGGTCTCATGGGGTTCGTACTTTTGATTACTCCAGGAAAAGAATTTTACCCTGCGAGCTGTGCTTATGTGGACGATAAGCAATTTTCGAGTGTACGGAATGTTATCTGGTTGGACAACACATGGTAGGTTATCATGTCCGTATTGCCAAAATGAAACAGATGCATTCCAACTTAAAAATGGTAGAAAATCTTGTTGGTTTGATTGTTACCGGAGGTTTCTCCCTATGAACCATCCGTACCGGGGGAATAGAAGACTATTCACAAAGGGCAAACGTGTACGTATCCCCCCACCTCCATATCTTTCAGGAGAGCAAATTGAAGGTCAACTTGATTATTGGGGAGCTCAGGACACAGCAAAATGTGGAGGTAACTGGCTTAACATCCCGACTAATCTCCCAGATGGATACCTTGTCGAACATAATTGACATAAGAAGAGCATTTTCTGGGATCTATACCGTACTGGAAGGATCATCTATTGCGCCACAATCTTGATGTCATGCACATTAAGAAAAAAATTTTCGATAACATCATGCACACCATCTTAAATGTTTCAGGCAAGTCTAAAGACAACTTGAAGTCTAGATTGGATTTGCCTCTTATATGCTCTAGAGTTGAGTTACATCTCACGGGAGATGGGAGAGCTCCAGTGCCTATCTTTAGATTGTCAAGCGAAGGCAAATCAACATTCTTCAACTGGGTTTCCACCGAAATTAAGTTCCCAGATGGATATGTGTCAAAACCCTCTAAGTCTGTGGAGCAAGGGAAAAAAATTTCTGGTATGAAGAGTCATGATTGTCATGTGGTTATGGAGAGATTATTGCCTTTCGCCTTTGCAGATCTTTTGCCAACAAACTTGCATGAATCACCTGCAGGTATATTTTCTATGACGATATATAAATATATTTTGTTATGATATGTGAAAAATTACATTTCTGTTTTTGTTGATATGGTTTTACTATGGTTTTAGGTGTTGGCGCATTTTTTCGAGATCTGTGTGTACGAACTCTGACTGAAGATGGAATTCAACAACTAAACAATAAAATCGCTATATTGTTGTGCAACTTAGAGAAGATATTCCCTCCATCTTTCTTTGATGTTATGGAGCATCTTCCTGTCCATCTTCCTCACGAAGCCGATTTAGGAGGACCCATTCAATTTCGTTGGATGTATCCTTTCGAGAGATTCATGAAACATTTAAAAGGAAAGGAAAAAAACTTGGCTAGGGTTGCTGGATCAATTGTTGCGGGAAGTTTAAGCGAAGAAACCTCTCATTTCATCTCATATTACTTCTCTCCAACCGTCCGGACACGAAAAAGAGCTCCACGTAGGTACGACGATGGTGGCATCGCGCAAACGTATCCAGTTTCTGATGTCCCAGATATATTCTGTGCAGTTGGTAGGCATGCCGGAATCACAAGAGAGAAAGATTGGTTCTCATACGAAGACTACAATTGTGCACACACATATATTATATTACAATGCGACGAAGTCAGCCCATTTTTTAGGTACATATTATAATTACCCACTATGGATTGAGGTCTAAAGGGTTATTTTTGTACTTATATATGCTTTAAAAACATTTGTTTTAACTATATTTTGTATTAGTGAATTCATTCGCCAAGTCAACGAGGCTTTCCCAAATGCATCCGCCGGGGAGATTGAAAAACGTAAGGATCTACACTTTGCTAAATGGTTAAGAACTCAGGTACGTTCAAAACAAATTATATATATTCAGCTCATCTGTAAAAAACATATATATAAATGTGTATACTATACTTACAATGTGTTTACTGTATTTGCTAGGTTGATTATGGAGACCCATCATACCCTGTATGGTTTATAGAGTTGATCCAAGGTCCGTTGGGGAAAATTACGTCATCTCCAATGTATTTTACACGAGGTTATGTGTTTCATACGTTTGAACGTAGAAAAAATAGAGCAACTGCGAACTATGGTGTGGTAGTTCGAGCCGGGGACACAGATTTTTGTGGCATTATTCAAGACATTGTTCAAGTGCAATTCCCTGGTTTGGTTAACTTAAAGTGCACCCTTTTCAAATGCGAGTGGTTTGATCCAGTTGTCGGGCGAGGGGTTCGAGTTGGAAAGTTTGGTGTCATCGATGTTAACGGATCGCGTTCTTATGCAAAGTACGATCCATTTGTCCTTGCATCACAAGCGGATCAAGTTTGTTTCATTCCATATCCACGTGTCAGAAAAACAGGAATCTCATGGTTATCTGCGCTTAAAATAGCTCCCAGAGGAATGATAGTTGAATCTGATGACGCTCCTATGCAATATGAAAATGCGGTGGATCTAACAACTCCAGAACAAGATATAGACAACATCATTCTTATAGATCCGCAAAATCGAGAAGCTGAAATACTTCCGGATGCTACCGATGCAGAAAACCCCGAAGACGATTTCGCAAACGAGAGTGGAGAAAGTACCGATGAGGATGACGCAAACTCAAACGACGATTCAGAGTGAATCGTATATTACTTTGTCTTTTTATTTCATTTGTATAACAAAATGTTTATTTGAATGCTGGATAATTTAAATTTGTAAATTTTTGGATAATTTTTAGAATATTTTTCTAATTTTAAAAAAATTATATCTGCTATTTTATTTGTATGCCGGATAATTTAAATTTGCAAACCAAAAAATATTCGAATTTTTCTAACACGTAGAATATTTTTAATTTATAAACTATTTAGTTTTTAAAAATATGTAAAGGTCGACGCTAATTAGACGCTAAATTAGCATCAAATTAGCGTCGAGATAGCCCAACCTGATCCATTCGACGCTAATTCGATGCTAATTTAGGGGTTTGATTCAGGTTTAGCGTCGAATTAGCGTCGAACTAGCCCAAACTGATGTATTTGACGCTAATTCGACGCTAAATTAGCGTCGAATTAGCTTCATAATGCATCATTTTGTAGCAATCGACGCTACTTCAACGCTAAACCTGAACAAAAAACCCAAAATTATGGTATCCGGTAAAAATTTTAGCATCAGAGTGAAGCATATGTAGTGACGATTGAATCTTAGTAGCGAAAACATAAGAATTTATTCATAATTAAAATAATAATATGTAATATATCAAGATTTCAAATAACTATATAGTTTTACATATAAGTTCATATGTTATATGAACTTATATAAGTAACTACGAAAAATTTCAAACTTTAAAATTATTCGGAAACAACAAAGAAGGAAATAGCTAAGATTGTTTTCGTATCAGTGTCGGTTTCGTTACCCAATATCAAAAAGAAAGTGCGTATAGTTAGCGTCGATGTAGAGTCAAATTAGCATCGAAACATAAAATTTCGACGCTAAATCAAATTTGGGGTATAGGGTTTAGAATGTAAACCGCATCGAATTATTTGGTTTTGACGCTAATTCGACGCTATTTTGAATTAATTTGATTAAACCAATGGCGGTAAACAAAAAAATTTCAAAAAGATTTTGGTTAAACCGAATGATTTCAAACAGATTTTGGTTAAACCGATGCTTATTCGACGCTAATTCAACGCTAAATCAAAAAGTTTCAGATCAGCACGCGGTAAACCGAAAATTCATCGATACCGAGTAAAACAAAAATTGAAATTTTTTAAAAAATTCCGACGCTAATTTGACGCTAACTAGCGTCGAATTAGCGTCGGTAACTGTTTTAATTTAGGTCGACCAGATCTCTTCTCCTCTCTTCCGCCACCTGCAAATCTCTCTCTCTCTCTGAAATTCTCTCTCCCTCCCACTCGCCGACCGGAATCCCTCTCTCTCTCGCCGGATACACTCGCCGCTCTCTCTCTCTCTCCCTCCCACGACCGCCGGATTCTCCTCTCTTCCGCCACCTGCAAATCTCTCTCTCTCTCTCTCTCTCCCTCCCACAACCGCCGGACTTTCTCTCTCTCCCTCTCACAACCGCCGGAATCTTTCTCTCTCTCTTGTCGGATACACTCGCCGGAAATGGTAAATTTTTGTTTTTTTTCCATAATTTTAATATATATTAGTAATTTTTATATAAATTTGATAGTAATTTGATATAAAATAGTTTTAGCAAATATATAGGAATTAAATTTTAGTGAATTTGATATGAAATAGGTTTTAAAAAAATAAATAGGAAATAGATTTTAGGAAATTTGATATTTTCTAAATTTTAGGAAATTTGATATGAACAAAGATGATATTAAATAGATTTTAGGAAAAATGTAGAAAATTATTTAAAATTTGATTTGTTATTAATTTATAAATTAGGCAAAAATAAAATTGAATTTATGAATTTATATTTTTGGAAATTTATTTATGTAAAGTAAAATAAAAGAATTTATCAATTTTTTGAAAAATTTTGATTTATGGATTTATGTGTTTTTTCATAAATTTAAGAATTTATAATTGTTTACCAAATTTATAATTTATGGATTTATAATTTTTTTTCATAAATTTAAATATGTGTTCTACCAAATTATTTAACAATTGTTTAATTTCTTTATGAATTAATATTTTACAAGTTTTAATTTAATAATTTTGTTTTATTTTATAGGCGGATCGAGTACCTCCTTCATACAACCAGTTATTTGGCGAGGATGTTACGGTTCCCGGATCCGATGCTCGACGCGGATCCGGATTAGGGTCGGGATCGGGTTCGCAGGCTGCGAACTATCGTCGTCGGGCTCCGCCACGGGCTCCACCACGAGCTCCGCCACGGGCTCCCCCAAGGGCTTCGCCACCGCCACCGCCACCGCCTCAGTCAGAGGCAGAGACACAAACAGAAGAAGACGAAGCACACCCTTCCGATGAGTACTCTGAGCCGCCACCGGCAAACGCGCCTCTCATGATGCGGATTACCGAGTTTCTCCGCCAACCTGGACGAGAGACACGGGTCCAGAGTCTCCATCCGATGAGGTTTCCTGGTACATTATTGTATGATTACATCTTTTACAATATTACTAATTAAAAAACATTAATTTTGTTTATTAAATTTTTAATTACAAATGAAAATTAAATCATTGTAAATTTTTGTTTAACAGGTTTAGCGATAACAAGGTATCGCGTTCGATCACCAAAGCCATCGCAGCCTATTTCACGATGCCCCATGCTAATTGGAGCCAGACCCCGCAGCATGTTCGGGATATTTGGTTCGAGTCATGGGCGGTAAGTCATTTTATATTATTTATTTTTATTGATTAAAGTCATTTATGTAAATATATTCATAACATTATTCGTATTTTTGTAGCAAGGGTGGCACTGGGAGGAATTCCGTACTTTCGAAGTGCGAGCGGAGTTCGAGCATAAGGCGCTAAAGCGTCTAAACGGTTACATCAGTAACTTGAAGAAAGCGTGGCGCGCGAAAGGCGATGAGGGGAAGCCGATAGGGATGGATCCCGATGTTTGGTCGGGGCTAGTGCAGTTTTGGGAGGATCCCCACTCGGTGGTTAAATCGGGAAAGTGTTCGGCAGCCCGTCTCACACATGTGGCCGAAGGAGATGGACCTTCAAAGCATTGTGCAGGTCAATCTTCATACGCCACAGTACGCATCAACATGGTAATATTTTAATTAACTTAATTCATTTGATTTGTTTTAAATATTTATTTATTATATATTTCATTTTTTTTTATGTTTATTTTTGTTTACCAGGTTAATGGCGGTGAACTTCCTCCGATGCACAAAGTTATGGAGGAAACTCATCGGAGGAAGGATGGAACATTTGTTACCGCTCAAGCGGAACAAACGTTCAACGCGTACAACGCACGATTGGCAGAGCTAGATGAGTATGTCCAGTCTACAATGAGTGTCCAAGACTTCGATAGACTTTACAAAGAGGTAATTTTTTCGTTTCTTATATTATATTTAATTTTTTTTTAATTACAATTTTATTGTATAACACTTTTATTTTATAGGTTGCACCGAAGAAGAAAGGACGAACGATGGGTGTTGGATCCATCAAGGATGTCCCTACAGCTTCATCGTCTGCTTGCTAGTCTTACACTCATCCGGGTTCATCCGAGCCGCAGTTGACGAGACAGTTGGATGCTGCCAACACTAGGATTGCGCAGCTCGAGACAGAACAAGCGGGTCTGAGGAGTAGTCTCTCGGCAATTACAAGTCTCTTCGACATCATTGCAGTGGAGAACCCGAGATTAGCAACTGCTTTGCAAGGAATGCATCGTCCTCCACCGCCTCGTACATCTCCCGATCCATCGCAGTCACAGCAGGAAAACGAGGAGATACAACCAGAAGATGTTATCAACCTCATGACTCAACAAGATCATTAGATTAGGGTTTTAATTTAATTTGTATAAGATAATTTTATTTTATAATATTTTAATTTTTATTATATATTATAATTTTAAAAAAAAATTATTTTTTTTTAAAATTTTTTTATCAAACCGACCCTATGTCGATGCTATTCTGATGCTAAATTAGCGTCGATTTAGCATCGAATTATAGCATCGACATAATTCGATGCTAATTCGACGCTAATTTAGTGTCGAATTGTTGCATCGACGTATAATTTAGCGTCGAATTATCATTAGCGTCAACGTATATCGATGCTAATTCGACGCTACTTTAGCAGCCGCAATACCATGCTCACAAGGAAACCTGTCGATGTCAAAACACTTGCAACTACAACTCTTCTTATTCAAATTCACCAAATACTTCTTACCATCGCTTCCTATGACACTCAACTCAAGTTCAAAACTGTTTAGCTTAGTCACCGTAAGCTTTATCGCTGTCTCAATGGTTTTGTGAATTACGTTGTCCACAGCAGGCACCAGCATCTGCCCATCCGGAATTGCAGCAACTTCCTCTCTATGTCTGTTAAACCATTCAGACACTTTGTCAAAAATCGCGTCAATGAATGGTAATAACGTATACTTCCATGCATTTCTAAACACACTATTCATAGACTCAGCAGAGTTAGTAGTGTCTATGTTGTACTTCTGACCAGGAAAACAACACCTTGCCCATTTTTTTACATCTACACTCTTATCTAGATATTCTCGTGCTGCAGGATACCGTGCCGTAAAAGCAGCATACATTTTCTCAAACTCAGATACTGTATATACTTGCGTGCAGTCCCTAAATATATTCGCCACTATATCTTTCTTCATGTAAGACACTTTACCTTTCACATTTTATGACATATGAAAGATACAAAAGCCATGATGAGCCTTCGCATACACTAGGCGAATTGACTTGATGAGGCTTACATTTCTGTCTGACATAAACACTAATTCTTTTGTATCCGGTACTACGATTTTCATGGTTTTGAAAAACCACATCCAACTCGCATCTTTCTCACCATCAACTACGGCAAATACAATGGGATAATGATGGCGGTCTGGATCCTGAGCAGTTGCAACCATAAGCACTCCACCATACTCAGATTTCAGAAATGTTGCATCAACCATTAACACTTTCCTCATCGCCTTAAAGCCTTCAATGCAAGCTCCCAAAACAAAGAAAACATACTTGAATCTGTTTTCCTTGTCTACTTCCACCTTTGTAACAGTTCAAGATTAACCTCCTTTAACATGTACAAGTATGAATACAACAACTTAAAACAGCTCTCTGGACTTCCTCGAACATCATTAATAGCTTGTTTTTTCTCTATCCATGCCGTTGTGTATGAAGGTCTTCCCCCAAGTCTTCCTTGAACCAAATCCATGAGAATTTTTGGAGTCGGTGTCTCAAATCTTTTTGGATAATCTTCATGCACAACACTAATAACTAAACGTGTTGAGACTTTCTTTTTGGTTATGCTTGTACTAGACCGAGAGCATGTATGCATCCTTTGGTAAGTTCTAACTGAGAAACGATCTCAGTTCCCATCCCTTGATACTCGTAGATGCCAATTACAACCATTCTTGACTTCACTCCATTTCACCACATACAACATGGTATCTGACTTCTTCATAACATACCCAAAACAGTTCTTATGTGCAGTCATTTCAACCAAATCTTGAACTGCTCTCTTACTTTCAAATTCTTGTCCTACCTCCATACTAATACCGTCATCTTATTCCTTACCACACTGACTTCCTCTTTGGTTCAATGTAAAGTCCTCAACTTGTTCACGCAAACCAGTAGCATCCACATCAAACTGATTTTCAACATTAGCAAATTCACAAGGAACATTAACTAAAGCCTCAAGTTGTTCTGATGTTTCTCTGTATACAGTCATGATACCTTCATTAACTTTATCTCTTCCATTAGAAGCATCTCATCATCTCTTTCATCGTTACCAAGTATTTCATCTCTTTCATCGTTACCAAGCATCTCATCATTATTTCCACCAAATTCACTTTCTTTTTCTTGCTCCCTCTTGAAAATTCTTCTCCCCACTGATTTTTTCCCTCACCTCCACAAACCTCAACATACAAAACATTCCTACATAGCTCTTTACTCATTTCCATCAGATAACCATAAACACCATCGTCATCATAAATATATGATGGTTTCTTTCTCAAGACCATTGGAAAGTAACTCCATTTAACTTTCCTATTTTTATCTAGATACATCTTCTTTATTATACTCTCCACTAAAACAGAATATGTTACCTCCTCCACATGTGTTCTAAACACTAAAGTCTGAAGTTCAGCTTCTCTTGAAATCTATTCCAAATGACCTTCTCTCTTGTTGTAATGTCCCATATATTACTGTGCAATGGCTGTTATTCATTGTCACCTGGAAAGAAATCAAAATGGATTCACTCCACATCAAATTCCCAAATATCATTATGTACGAATTCATAGAAAATTGGAAAACGAGTTCATACTACCAAACAACTTACGAATATGGCCTACTTAACTCATCCTAACTAACTCAAACTCAAATGCAGTAAGAAAATTCGTGCACAATCCATCAATTCACAAAATAACAAGACAAAAATAAATTCATAGAAACCAACACAAATTGATCTAATCACAAATCAGATTCTCTACTCAGTATACTCCGATTATGATAATCTCAATTAAAGACCACAGAGATGTACCTGATATGCGATGGACACACTGACGACGTAGCTGGGACCTCAAGACCGCGACGACGATGACGTAGCTGGGAGCTCACAACAGCGAATCAACCGACGGTGAATGAAGAGCTTCTGAAACACGACGGCAACGTATACTCTCCACGCCTCTTAACAAGACGGCAGCAACGACGTATGGTGATCAAATTCTCAGCTCCTCCAAGGATTGATGTTAATTTTGGATCGGGATTGATTTTGTATCGAGATTCCCTTTTCTTCAATTCTGATTGGTTGTTGCACACTCCTCTCTTATTGGTCCATTTATAATGGATTTTTAATTTGTTTTTATTAATGAACGAAAGACAAAACTGACAACATATTAAAACAAGGATAAAGAAAATAGAGAAGGGTACAACTGAATTGAGCTCAACCTAAAAGGCCATATGAGCAAATCATCCCTCGAACTTTGCATCTAAAGAACTTATGATTGGTAAAATTTATGAAACTATACTTTTGATAGTATAACATCTGCTGATGTATGATTAACCTAAAAAAGGAAAAACATAGAAGGAAGTCCTCGTTGAGTTGGTTAGCAAAAAAAACAATATCAAACTTTGGTCGACAAAAAAAAAAAAAAAAAAAAAACAATATCAAAATGTATTCTGGCTGAGTCAACACAAATCGTACATTATTTTGAGATAATGTAATTACATATTATACTTAAAAGAACAATATCAAAATGTTTGTATATTTTGGAGTGTTTATTCAAGAATTTATAACGAGAAGAACGATATTCACAAGTTTTTTTTTTTAAAGAGCGATATTCATGCATGACATGAGGCCGCAGGAGAAATCATATTGAAATCATGTTTTTTAGGAAAAAACTATTACGAACCTAAATAGTTAATCCTATTGAAATCCTAGAGAACCAATAGGATTTGCCTGAAATAATTTCATTTTTCAGCTGAAACCAAATCCCATTGGTCTGAAAAACTAGGGATTTCCTTTGAGACAACTTTAACCCTGAATACAAAATGAAATCGACATGTCAGTTTTTTATGGTCAATGGAAATAGCAGTCACTGACAGTTATTGACAAGAAACATAAATAGGATTTAAGTTTCAAAAAAAAAAAAACATAAATAGGTTTCTCTCTAGTGCATATATATATATTTGTATATTGTATTTTTACGGCATTTGTATATAAAAGGTAAATATGTGTAGAATGCCAAAAATGAATTTAAAATAGTAAAAACAAATACGTGGCTATTGGCTGGGGGCTCTACGAGTGCGAGGACGATTATGACAATACAACATTAACTATTTTTGGACTTTTCCAATTTCACGAAGAGGATATTGGAAATTCATATGTTACGTGTATTTTATATATAGAACATTTTAGGACCACAGCCATCACGGTGTGTAAGAGCTCCAATTATATATAGTAAGAAAAACTGTGATAATTATTGACATTGGATGCTGTCATACTAATTAGAACTAGAGAATTTTGGAGAAATATAAGTGTATTTATTTTTTTGAAACTTCAAATATAATATAAGTGTTCACCATAATCATTAAGTGACTCATAATATGTGATGTTCTTCGCTTTAATTTAGTTAACACGTACGATACTAGTAAACTAGCACGTTAATTTTACGTTAAAAGAAAACTAGCACGTTAATTTTAGTGGCTTGATTTAAAACTATGGAACATTTTGGATATTTCTGCACAAGATCAAACGATCACATACTAGTGGAAAATATGAGCAAGTTTCCGCTTAAAAGAAAGTGAGTACACGAATCCAGTTCCAATAAAAATGGTTCATCTCCATGTTCGCTTCTCACTTATCTCTTATATTATGTTTACTGTTTAGCATGAATGTGTTACATATATTGTGTCTTTTGGTATCCGTTATTTGTTCCTTTTATGTTCGGATCACGTATTTATCATTTTTATTGGCTTTGGAAATAGCCGGTACCCATAAATAGATAACCCAAACCAAAAAATTATAAACTCTTGAAACAAACAAAATTTATAGAAATCATTATGTACTATACTATGTAGAAGTAAATAGAATAGAACAGTATCATAAGGGCAAAATGGTCTATAATACATATTATACAACATGAACAGTAATTTTGGCTACTAAGTTAATTATAACTTTTTGTGCTATATTTGCCAATTTTCCAAAAAACAATACAAACCGTCAGAGTAATAAAAAATAGTTTATATCTAAAATTGCAAACTGTCATTTCAGAATTCACTTCTATTTTTGTTTCTTAACTTTTAAATTTTTAATCTCTTATACATTATTTGGACAGGAATTATTCAAAAAAAACTTATATGTCTTCTCTAAAATTACTCTCCCAAAATTTATTGTGACATGATATTCATTAAATGTGACATGACAAAATTCTATCAAACATTTACCCTAGTAATTTAGCCCACTAAAACCTATACTCATAAAAATTAATCTCACAAAACATTAGCTCACTAATTCAAAACCCACAAAAATGTTGGGCACAAAACTACTTAAAATTTTATTTTAATTTAAGTAAAAAAATATTTACGTAAAATTTACTTAAAATAAACAAATATCTATAAGAAAATAATAATTTCGTCTTTTATACTACGTTTTCATATTAAAAAAATATTAATTACGTTTTTATATCTAATAAAAAAGGAAAATATTTAAAAAATACAAAACCATACATTTATCATATGATTTATAGCATAAACTAATATATATAAAACGATTATACATACTATCGTTGTATGTCTTGTTTTAAATTTAATAGTTATTTCGAAATTAACTTGATATATATAAAAGGATTATACATATTATCATCGTATGTATTATTTTAAATTTAATAATTAATACCCACATTTCAATATTATTTTTTCTTTTTAGTAATGAATACACACAATTTTAAATGGTGCCTTACCCAATTTCTATAAAGTTAAGATGTTCTACGAAACGTTATTTAGTAACATTGTTGTAATTTATTTAGTAAAAATAATATTTAGTAAAAAAAAATTAAATATTGAATTCGTTAAAAACTTAAATTTTATTTGAGAAGAAATGATATTTGATCAAAATCTAAATAGAATCGAAATCATATTAAATCGTCTTGCTATATGTTTTAGGGACAATTGCAAAAATGTCATTTTTCTGTGCACATTTGCAAGAATGCCACTTAGGGGTGTCCGTTTGCAAAAATACCACTAATTATAGATTTATTAAGTCTATATCTTAAAATTCTAAATCCTAAAATTGTTTTGACCCCTAAAACCCCTTAAACACTCAAAACTAAACCCTAATACAACATAGTTAACCAAATATAAATTATATAATGAAAAATAATTTTGAAAAAGTGGCATTTTTGCAAAGATTTTAAAAATGTTGCATTTTTGAAAAGTGGTACTTGGAAAGTGATATTTTTTTAAATTTCTCTATGTTTTATTTTAAATACTATTATTCATAAAAAATTTAAAAAAAAATTGCAAAAATGCCACTTAGGGGTGTTCATTTGCAAAAAATGCCACGAATTATAGATTTTTAAACCCTATATCTTAAAATTCTAAACACTAAAAAATGTTTTGACCCCTAACCCCCCCTAAACCCTCATAACTAAACCCTAATATAACATAATTAACCCAAACATAAATAATATAAAGAAAAAATAATTTTGAAAAAGTGGCATTTTTGTAAAAATTTTAAAAGTGTGTAAAGTGGCACTTGAAAAGTGGCATTTTTTGAAATTTCTCAAAAAAAATCCTAAAGACCTAATGTGAACCAAAAATGTACACTGAACATCATTACTATTTTAATAATTTATTTGATCAATTTTAAAAAAAATATTAATCCCTGTATAATGCAGAGAATCACATAGTAAATCAATAATTAAATTGATAAAAAGACTCTTTAGTTTGTAAAAACACAATAAATTTATAGTTTATATAGGGATATTTATCTATATGTAAATATACATATAGCATGTATTTATATTTCCGACATAGAGCAGATAAATACAAAGTTATAAAAATTGTATTTTAATTCGTTCTGATCCTAACAAATATTGAGTCTTGAGGGGAAAATTGCAAAAATGCCACTTTTTATGTGCATATTTGCAAAAATACCATTTAGGGATGTTTATTTACAAAAATGCCAATAATTATAGATTTTTAAAACTCTATATCTTAAAATTCTAAACACTAAAAAATATTTTGACCCCTAAACCCTCTTAAACTTTCATAACTAAACCCTAATAGAACATAATTAACCCAAACATAAATAATATAAAGAAAAAATAATTTTGAAAAAGTGGCATTTTGGTAAAGATTTCAAAAGTGTGACATTTTTGTAAAATGGCATTTGAAAAATGGTATTTTTTGAAATTTCTCTTGAGTCTTAGTATTTGTTTTGTTCCATAAACTTACAAGTTTTTAAAAATTTCCGAATGTATCAAAGCGAATAACATATCGAAGTGAATATTACATATATTAACAAGTCTCTACACAAAGGCTACGTGGTCATCCACACTACAATAGCTTAGGAGTTTGTAAAGGCTATTCGTTGGGGGCCTCTCTTTATGTCTCTCTCTCTCTCCCTTTCCTCTTCTTCACTAGTTCTCTATATATCTCACATCTTTTGTTCTACACAAAGGCTACGTGGTCATCCACACTACAATAGCTTAGGAATTTGTAAAGGCTATTCGTTGGGGACCTCTCTTTATGTCTCTCTCTCTCTCCCTTTTCTCTTCTTCACTAGTTCTCTATATATCTCACATCTTTTGTTTTCCTTGCATTCGCACAAATATATATATATCTCTCTCTCCCCCTTTCCTCTTCTTCACTATAGTTCTCTATATATCTCACATCTTTTGTTTTCCTTGCATTCTCCAAACTGTATCTCTCTATCATATTTGTCTTCTTCCATTTTCCAATACTAATGGATAACACCAACCGTCTTCATCACCGTCGCAATCGTAAGCAAACCAAGATCACTCTACATGACTACGATGGTCTCTCTTTAACTTAGTTAATATCTAATCGTTACTCTTCCATTTAACTTGTTTACGTTAGATTAATTTCTCATGTTGAATTTTGGCTGAATATACCTAACTAATATGCAGAAGTGAGTAGTATGGAATGGGAGTTTATCAATATGACCGAACAAGAAGAAGATCTCATCTTTCGAATGCACAGACTTGTCGGTAATAGGTAATATGTTCTTCTGTTTATATATTTACCTCCAAATAAATTTAAAGTTCTTTGTTTTTTTTTTTTAACTTAAATTTTAAGTTCTTGACCTAATTCTATCTATAGAATTTGAATTTATTCTCTAGATTCAGATTTTGTGTGTGTGTGTGTGTGTGTGTGTGTGTGTGTGTGTGTGTGTGTGTGTGTGTGTGTGTGTGATTACAGAAGTTATATTTTTGAATAACTGCATGCACCCAATGACAAAGAATTCTTTATTTATGTGAACAAGAATAATTTTTAAGCATTTTTGATGATTTCTCATTTCATTTAACTTTTACGATTTTTTTTCTTTTTTTCCCGTGAACGTCTAATTTATCAAATTTTTCATTTAAAATTTTTATTTATATAATTAATCGCAGTTTAACTTTATTAGTATAATCTAAATATTGCAGAATACAGATCCATATCATGTTTTTTTTATGTAAACATCTACATTACACGGCGTTAAAGGTTTTTTCTATACTAGAATACCAGATAAACATACTTTTAGAAGATTATTTAAAAAATTAGCTTGTTACATTTTCATCCATAATTTTACTGCTGGTATATTTTTGTTATTTACTAATAACAACTTTTATAGTTGTCGTTTACCTACAGCTACATTCTTTTTCATTTTTTGCCATTTACCTAACTCACTTTATATTATTTTATGTGTCATTGTGAGAATGATTTAAGAAATATATTTTAATTTTTTTTCTTTGAAATGTTAACTTTGTATAAAATTTAGGGTCAATTTCAAAAATGTCACTTTTGAAATACCATTTTACAAAAATATCATCATGAGTTGTTCATTTTCAAAAATACCACAAAAAACAATTTAAAATTTAAACCTTAAAATTCTAAATTTTAAAAAATGTTTTGATCATAAAAAACCCTAAACCCTCAAAACTAAACCATAATATAACATAGTTAATTCAAATATAAATAATATTTTGAGTAAATGATATAATACTAGTGGAATTTTTGAAAAGATTTCCAAAGTATAGTATTTTTGAAAAATATTATTTTAAAAATGATATTTTTCAAAAATTCTCATAAAACTTGTTGAAGTTAAACGGGATATTTTCAAAAATGCTATTTTTTGTGTCCACATTTGCAAAAATGTCACTTTTGGTGTTCAATTACAAAAATGCCACTAATTATGATTTTTTAGAACGTAAATCTTAAAATTGTAAACTCTATAAAATCTTTTGACCTCTAAAACCCAATAAACCTTCAAAACGGAAACCTAATACAACGTAGTTAACCCAAACATAAATAACATAATGAATAAATAATTTTGAAAAAGTGGTATTTTTGTAAAGATTATAAAAATGTGGTATTTCTGTAAATTGGCATTTAAAAAGTGACATTTTTTGAATTTTTTCAAGTTAAATAGTGCATAAATTTTAACAGATATTCATGATTTTGTGTAACTTATTTTTTTTTATATTCAGTCATGTACTTCTTTTCTAACGAGTAATTATTCTTAAAACTTCAGTATTTTGACGATAATTTAAATAAATATTTGAGAGTTTGATAACATTACACGACGAAACAAATTTTCAGAAAAACAATATAAGTTTATACCACACCATTATTCGTTGAGAATATTCAAAAAATATTATTTTTGAAATGCCACTTTTCAAAATGTCATATTTTTGAATTCTTTTAAAAAATGCCACTAAAATTATATTATTTACCCAAAATATCATTTATATTAAAGTTAACTATGTTATATTAGGGTTTAGTCTTGAGGGTTTAAATTTAAAGGTTATTAGGATCAAAAGCTTTTTCTAAGTTTAGAATTTTAAACTTTTAAGTTTTAAAAATCTTTAATTTGTAACATTTTTGAAAATAAGCAATTCATGATGACAATTTTATAAAATGATATTTTAAAAGTAATATTTTTGTAATTGACCGTTATTTATTTGAGAAATTTCAAAAAATGCCACTTTTCAAGTGCCACTTTACAAAAATGCCACACTTTTGAAATCTTTACAAAAATGCCACTTTTTCAAAATTATTTTTTCTTTATATTATTTATGTTTGGGTTAATTATGTTCTATTAGGGTTTAGTTTTGAGTGTTTAGGGGATTTTAGGTGTCAAAACATGTTTTAGGGTTTAGAATTTTAAGATATATGCTCTATAAATCTATAATTAGTGGGATTTTTGTAAATGAACACTACTAAATGGCATTTTTGCAAAAATGTCCTATTTATTTTGTATGTTTATGTTCGAACAAACTGTGGAATGCCCTACTTTAGTAACTTATATATCAATTCCAAATAGGCTTGACTTTTAAATATTAAATTGGAGTAAATTATAGTCGTTTCGTTTTATTTTTATTTGTATCAATAGTCTTTCCGCCCTATTGAAAAAGTTGTCTTAGGACTATTTTATATTTTTCAGAACAAAATTTCACTTGTATCTCAATTAGAGAGAGAAAATATATATATAGCATATTAATAAATTTTGAAAATAGAGTTCTTTTATTTACAATGTATGTGAAAAATCATTAAAAAATCATAAGAACTAACTAGGATGAACTGAACATGAATTCAATATTATCAGGTGGGATTTAATAGCAGGAAGAGTAGTGGGACGAGAGGCAAAAGAGATAGAGAGATATTGGATTATGAAAAACTCGGATCATTTCTCCAACAAGCGACGCCAACTCCACTCATCTTCGTACTATTTACCATAGCTAAATTAAATGTAACAATTGGCTAATAAAAAAAATTAAATGTTAAGTAATTGGTTGTCCACGTTATGTTCATTCTACAAGTTGTGTCACTCGTTTTTGTTTCAACTATATCGATTGTAACTCGTTCAATAGAAATTGAAAGAAAGAACAATCAATTCGTAATGCAACTGTACACGAAGACATTTTAAGTCAATAGAGATAAGAATATTCTTACGGTAAAACTTAGCATTCACCCTTCTGACAATACTCTGATGTAATAATCATTCATCTTCTATGTGAATCTATTATTGTCCTTTGCATCTTCAAATCTCTTCCAAGGTTCACCTCTTCCACTTGTGCTAGAGAGCAGTTTAAGGCTTAGCAAGCAATAACAATGGAAACTGTCTGTCTCTACCGAAGTCAGCTTATGTTATTAGCTGATGCAGCAGCCTTACGACAATTGTGGCCATCCGGAATCATTATCTTGCGAGAGCACGGATTACCTCTAGTTCATGTTTATGCAAAGCGCTTTTTGCCTCTTAATTTCTCTTATTAGAGACAAAAAGAATGCTTTAAATTTGTTGAGGGGGAACAAATCTTGAATGTGTTTACTTCTCTTCATATAAATGACTCTAGAATTTTTAGATTCCCTTTGCAAAACAAGTAATTTCTAAAACCGTGCTTTTAATCGCTGCTTTGCAGTAATATTTACCATGACCAAAATGTATAACGGAGAAAAAACCAAAACGAATTAATGCAATTAAATAGCTGTGTAGAGTTAATTGGTTGTATATATCAATTTTCAATCGTTTTGTTCCAGCTAATAACACAGGCTAAAACAACTATTGGAAGAAGGAACAATCCCAAAATGTATTAGAGGAGCAAACGAAAGGCAATTTTAGTGCATAAAGTAGTAGATAGAAGTGAAAGAAAATAAGATTCTTACAAATTGATTATCATTAGACTCTGCATTTACCATTTTCAGAATACAGACCAAACACTCACCAACGGGTAGGTAAATCATGCATCTTCTGTGTGAAACTCGTTCTCCACCTCCGCGACTGTCTTCTTTGCATCTTCAATCTCTGGACCTTCCTTCTCGTCCGTCTCTTCCAATTCCGCCTGCAAATTCAGTTTTTTGTTAGAGACAAAACACAGAGTAGGAATTTCAATGTTCCTCTGTGTGTTTATTCATTGTTTTTCTTCAGAGAAGGACTAAAGTGCATTTATGCGTGGGATGATTTGAATATGCGATCACAATATACACATAATGTTGGATAAGCTTCTAATAGCTTAAAGCCCAAGGTATATTAACAAGTCGGTCAATGACAAAAAGGGCTTATTGTAATCCTAATAGAATTAGGAGTTATCTAGTTCTAAGGATAAAAGGAAATAGGTTTAGGAAAAGGAAGTTCTAAACTATATATACATGATCACTGAGTTGTGATGAATCACGAGAAAGCATTAGAGCTTGTGTTTAGTTTTTGAGAAAGTTTTCTAAACCTTCAATAAAGAGAAGTATTCTTTATTCAAGCTAAATTTGTTTCTATCACTTTATTTGGTATCAGAGCCTGAGTTATATAGGTCCTTGACAACAAGAAGTAAACCCGAGCTATGGGAGATACTAAAGCATCGGCAAAGTCAAGAGAATCCATACCCTCCGCGGTACTATGTCCGATGTTGACTCATCGAATTATACTGTATGGTCGATGAGAATGAAAGTTTTGCTTCGTGTTCACAAGGTATGGGAGACGATTGAGTCTGGATCAAAAGAAGATGAAAAGAACGATATTGCAATAGCTCATTTGTTTCAATCCATTCCTGAGAATCTTATATTGCAAGTCGGTGATCAAGATTCACCAAAAGAAATATGGGATGCAATTAAATCAAGACACCTTGGTGCAGATCGAGTTAAGGAAGCCCAACTACAAACCCTAATGTCTGAGTTTGAGCGTTTAAAGATGAAAGATTGAGATACTATCGATACCTTCGCGGGGAAGATATCGGAGCTAGCCTCAAAATCTGCATCATTAGGCCAAACACTCGAAGAAACTAACCTAGTGAAAAAGTTTTTGAACAGCCTACCACGCAACAAGTATATTCAGATCATAGCTTCTCTTGAACAAGTACTCAATCTAAACCAGACTGGAATCGAGGACATCGTTGGGAGACTTAAAGCTTATGAAGAACGTATACTAGAAGAGGATAGGGAACCTGTTATTTACGAACTCAAATTCCTTTAATAATCAAAGTAGGTTCGAAAACTCAAGAGGACGAGGAAGAGGAAGAGGCCATGGACAAGGCTTTAGAGGAAGAGGTCGTGGCAGATACAACTCGCAAATCAGAAACAGAGAAAAGAATGACAGATCACAAATAGTTTTTTTTTCGATGCGATAAAACATGGCAGTTTGCCCCACTAGAAATCAGAAGGAAGAAAATCTCAACAAAACTGAAACAAAGGAAGCTGTTATCGCATTATATATGCATGAAACATTGTTTCTAAACGAAGAGAAAGTGATTCCTAAGAAGTACGAGACAACCAAAAAGGAGGATGGAATCTGGTACTTAGACAACGGAGAAAGCAATCATATGACGGGAGAAAGATCATATTTCTCATAATTGAATGAGAAAACCAAAGGAACAGTCCGTTTTGGTGATGGATCATGTGTTGACATCGGCAGAAAAGGATCAATTCTCTTCCAAGGAAAAACCGGTGAACAGAGAATCATGACGGATATCTACTTCATTCATGAGTTGAAAAGTAACATTCTCAGCCTTGGACAAGCAGCAGAATATGGCTGCGATGTTAGAATGAGGTCGGATTACCTACCATTACGAGATCCGTCAGGTCCACTTCTATTTAAAGTAACTTGATCACCAAACCGACTTTATAAGATAAATCTCAAGATACGTAAACCAGTTTGCTTGCTCTCAAGAATCGAGGAAGAAACATGGACATGGCATGCATGACTTGGACACATCAGTTTCAAAACAATGAAAATGATGTCATTACAAGAGATGGTCCGTGGTATACCTAAGTTAGAATGCGAAAAGGAGCTCTGTGAATCATGTTTAGTTGGAAAGCAAACGCGAAAGGCTTTTCCAAAGGCGACTCAGTACAGACACGAGTACTTGAGCTACTACATGCGGATCTATGTGGGCCAATATTACCACCTACTCCTTCGAAAAACAAATATTTATTTGTGATTATTGATGACCACACAAGATATATGTGAACTATTCTGTTAAAAAGTTTAGAACTTTCAAAACACTAGTCGAAAAGGATCTCAACAAAAAGATCATGACTCTGCGTGCGGATAGAGGTGGCGAGTTCACCTCAAAAGAGTTTCAAGAATATTGCGCGAAATATGGTATTAGATGTCATCTAACCGCACCTTACACCCCACAGCAGAGCGGTGTAGTCGAATGCAGAAACCGTACTCTATTGGAGATGACAAGAAGCATTCTGAAGGCAATGAGAGTACCTAACTTCTTATGGGGAGAAGCTATTCGCCATTCGACATATGTGATTAATCATGTTCCTACACTTTGAAGAATCAAACTCCGTATGCAAGCTTGAGAAACAACAAACCAAACGTGGATCTCCTCGCCTATGCCAAGATTCATACCGATCATCTAAAGAAGCTAGATGATCGCTCACACGTACTAGTTCACCTTGGAATCGAGCCAGGATCCATGGCCTATAGGCTTTATAATCCAACAACAAGAAATGTTGTTGTAAACAGAGATGTTATTTTTAATGAAAAATCCGGTTGGAATTAGAAGGGAGCAGATGGAGACAACAGAGAGCCATGAATGTTTCAATTAACATGGGGAGGTGTAATGGATGATGGACATAGACCTGTTATGATCAGAAACCAAAACGAAATTGATGATCTTGTTGATGAGAATTCAACTCAAAACGATGAACAGTTTGATCAAGAAGATGACGGACCACATATTGATCAAGATCCTCAAGATGAAAATCAACTTCTTCCAAGAAGATCAACTCACCAAACAACTCGCCCAAAATATCTTGACGACTATATTCTTTTAGCTGATGCAGAGTGTGCAATACTGCTTCTATCTCTCAATGATGAGCCGTTTAACTACCAAAAAGCAAAGGACATGATGGAATGGACAAATGCATGTTCTTAAGAGATAGATTCGATCAACAAAAACGAGACCTGGTGGCTAGTAGACAAACCGGCTAGAGTTAAGGTTATAGGCCTCAACTGGGTCTTTAAGATCAAAAGGAATGCAGACGAGTCTGTAAACAAATATAAAGCGAGACTTGTTGCAAAAGGGTATGTACAACAATGTGGAGTTGATTTCGATGAAGTATTTACTCCGGTTGCAAGAATTGAAACTATTAGACTTGTAACGACCACGAACCAAAATTTGAGAATTTTGGTCGTGCGTCGATCGACACAGTGAATGTGCGTCGATCAACACACTCTGCAGATAAATCGATGGGTTCGGTTTTGAAGCAACAGTTTGCGGTTTTGGCTAGGGAAAACCGTGGAGACTTGCCTATAAAAGAAGGCATCGTGTCTGTTGTTCTTGAGGAGAGAAAATCATATGGAGACTCGAGAGAATTGAGAGAGAAGGTGATTTCTTGAGTGAGTTTGAGGTTTTGGAGGCAATTATGTTCGGTTCTAGAAGGGGAGGCTAACGGTCAGTAAGATCAGATCGGTTTGGAGTGAAACTTTCAGGGTAAGTTTTCCACTCTCTGATCTTGATGTAGGATCAAATCGTTTGTCAATCAGATGTGTATTGTAGGAGTTATCATTATTTTAATGAGAAAGGTTTGTGCAGCTTCATTTCTGCAATCTGTCCACTTCGAGGGAGGATTTCCGTTGAACCAGAAGAACTCTGGAGACGATCTACATACCGCTGTGTAGCTCTCTTTGTAGTTTTCAGAACAGGTTTCCAATCCTGTTTTTGAGTTGTCTTTGTCTAGAATCGATCAAAAATCGAGGTGCATGCGTGATCATGGCTTATCTGGATAATTGGGATGTTCATGATACGTTTCATTGTGAATTGGAATGGATTGATGTTGAATCTGCTTGTTTGGAGTGTTTTTAGTGTTTAGATGACGTTTTTAGTGTAGAGGATTGATATTTTTGGTTCAAGAAACGAACCTTGAGAGCAAAGGTTCATGTTCTTGGCCTCTGCAGTGTGCGTCTTTTGACGCAAGGGACTGCGTTGATCGACGCATGTGTCGGCAGGTGTCGGTCGTTTTGACAGATCTTGCGTCGATCAACGCAGTGTCTGAACGTGATTTTTATGTATTATTTTATTGCGTTGTTGGTTGTTTATTGATCGTTTGGTGTTATGGTATTCCTTTATGCCTGTGTGTATAACCAGTTGATGGAATGACCCTCTCACTAAGTATTTGTGATATGCATCTCTTATAACCATGTGATGCAGGTAAAGATAAGATGTGATCGTGGAACCATGGCTGTGAAAAGGAGATGATCTAGTGTCTCGTTGTTGTTGTGTTTTCTGCATTATTTAGAACTGCAAAGTTGTTGAATGTTATTGTGTTGTTGTTTCGAATTAGTATTTATGAGAATACTAATTCGAGTGTGTTTCATTGTCGTATCAGAGCCCTTACGGTTTTAGGACGGGTTAAGGGTGGATTTGAGATGTGATTGCTTGTATCATTATGAGTAGTTAGTCAATTGAGTGAGTTTGGAGTCGTAGATCATATTTTTCAAGCCTTCAATGAGATTCCACGGTAAGTGTTTGATTGACTTTTTCTGGCTTTTCTAGTATTCTTAGTTTCTGCTGTTGGTAGTGCAGAGTGATGACTATAGGTACTAGAGCTAGAGGCCGTGGTGGCCGTGGAGGCCATGGGGGTCGTGGACGAGGGCGCAGGTGGGGACTTGTGAGTGAGTTCGCCGCAAGTTTGGCCCAGGGTTCCACGCAGGAGCAACTGTCGGATTTGCAGACGTTTCAGGAAGGGTCAGTGGGTTTGGCTAGCATGAGTGCTAGTGACAAGACTGGTGGGACTGGTGTTGGTCCCGGTGTGGCCGGTGTGGCAACGAGCCCACGAATGGGTGCTACCACTGGTGTAAACCATGACCGAGATGATCGTCTGGCGTATCTGCTACAGTTGATTCTTGAGCGGTTACCGGGAGGGGTGCCAGCTCAAGGTCAGGCTCCGGTAGTGCCACCAGTGGCAGGAGTGCAGCCGTGTGTGGTTGGTGTGTAGTAGGAGGTGGCTGATGTGCAGCCGAGAGTGGTGGTTGCGGAGGAGGTCCAATCCTATCTTAGGATGATGGAGCAGATAGAGAGGATTGGCACGGGATTTTTCTCGGGAGGTGCCAGGCCTGAGGAGGCCAATGAGTTGCTGATGAGACTGGAGCGTAATTTCCTATCTCTCATGTGTCTAGAGGGATACCGGGTGGACCTAGCGGTACATTACCTAGATAGTGATGCACATCTCTGGTGGAGAGGTGTGGTGACTAGGAGAGCTCAGGCGGTGATGGCCTGGGAGCACTTTTTGACTGAGTTCAACGCCAAGTTCTTTTCACAAGAGGCAGTGGATAGGTTGGAGTTGAGGTTCTTAGAGTTGACTCAGGTTGACCGGTCGGTCCGAGAGTTCGATGAGGAGGCCTAGGTTAGGAGATATGGAGGGCGAGCAGGCCTAGGTTAATAGGTTCTTGAGAGGAATTCAAGCTGATTTGAGGACTCGCTGTAGAGTGAGTAAGTTCACCACGAGGACGAAGTTGGTTGAGACTGCTGCAGCAATTGAGGAGGATATCAGGAAGCAGGTTATGGTGGTTAGTCCGCCTGTTCAGCAGAGGAGATCGCAGCAACAGGCCTTCGCAAGGACATAAGAGGAAGTGGGAGAGCACTTCAGGACCGAGTCAGAAAGATCAAGGTGGTCCGAGATGCTTCGGGTGCGGGAGCATGGATCACAGGGTGGCGAGTTGTCCTAGGAAAAGCGAAGCTAGGGATACTCAGATTTGTTATGAAGCCCAAGTGTCCCAAGCTGCAGCATATGGCAGTGACAGCAGTGCAACTACATTGCGAGTGTTCACTTCGGTGGAGGCGGGCGGGTTAAGCGCCAGGCTGATCACAGGTAAATTCCAAACTTGTCTCTGTAAATTCTAATGTTTGTGAATTTTCGTCTGTTTGAAATTTGTCAGTCCTGTGATAGATTGTTAGGGTTCTTAGGCACATGAGATTTGTGCAGGGACCTTATTAGTGGGTGGTTGTGAGTCTCATGTATTGTTTGATTCTTGAGCTACGAATTGCTTCATTACTCTAGAGTGCGTAAAACTGTAGTAACGATTCCGGTGAGCCGATGGGAGTAGTTAAGGTTGTTGGCGGGAAGTATTTAGCTACTCTGGGTTAGGCTATTGGTATTGATATTAAGATGGCTGGTGAGTCTATGCCGGCATATCTGATTATTAGTCAGGTGGAATTGTACGATGTCATTCTAGGTATGGATTGGCTGGATCGTTACAAGGTTCATCTGGATTGTCATCGGGGACGAATTGTGTTTGAGCGAGAGGCAGGGAGGTTGGTGTATCAGGGAGTGAGACCGACTTCTAGGAGTCGTGATTTCGGCAATTTAGACTGAGCAGTTGATTGAGAAGGGATGCGAGGCGTATTTGGCGATAATAGTGATGCCAAAGCCTGTTGGAGAGGTTGTAGTTGGGGATATTCGAGTTGTTCAGGACTTCCAGGATGTTTTCAAGTCGTTGCAAGATTACCGCCGTCTCGGTTTGATCCTTTCACGATTAAGTTGGAGCCCAAGACGACTCCGATATCTAAGGCACCTTACCGAATGGCTCCACCAGAGATGGCAGACCTGAAGAAGAAGTTGGATGATCTATTGGGAAGGGATTTATCCGGCCTAGCAGTTCACCGTGGGGAGCACCGATGATGTTTGTGAAGAAGAAGGATGATAGTTTCCAGTTATGCATCGATTACCAGGGACTTAACTGAGTCATTTTGAATAACAAGTATCATGTGCCGCGGATTGATGAGTTGGTGGATCAGTTACGTGGGGTTACTTGGTTCTCCAAAATTGAACTGACGTCGGATTACCATCAGATTCCTATTGATGATGCAGATCTTAGAAAGACTACTTTCAGGACGAGATATGGGCATTTTGAATTTGTGGTGATGCTGTTCGGTCTGACTAATGCACCAGCAGCGTTCATGAGGCTGATGAACGGGGTCTTTCAGGAGTATCTAGATGAGTTTGTGATAATCTTTATTGATGATATTTTGGTGTATTCGAAGAGTCCTGAGGAGCACGAGGTTCATCTGAGAGTGGTTCTGGAAAAGCTGCGAGAGTAGAAGTTGTATGCTAAGTTTAGCAAGTGCAGTTTTTGGCAGCGGGAGATGAATTTTCTCGGTCATATGGTTTCTGCAGATGGAGTTTTTGTGGATCCGGCGAAGATAGAGGCTATCAGAGAGTGGCCTAGACTGAGGAATGCCATTGAGATCAGGAGTTTTATCTGTTTGGCAGGTTACTACAGGAGATTCGTCAAGGGTTTTGTGAGTATGGCTCGGTCTATGACAAAGCTAACATGGAAGGATGTGCCTTTTAAGTGGTCTTCGACTTGCGAAGAGATTTTCGCGAAACTGAAAGAGATGTTGACTACTACACAAGTGTTGGCATTACCCGACCCGGATGAGTCTTACGTGGTGTATACATATGCTTCAGGAGTTGGTCTAGGATGTGTGTTGATGCAGCAGAATAAGGTAATTGCTTATGCGTCGAGGCAGTTGAGGAAGCACGAGAGCAACTACCCTACCTATGATCTTGAGTTGGTTGTGGTGATTTTTGCTTTAAAGATTTGGAGATCTTATCTTTATGGCGGAAAGGTGCAGGTGTTCACAAACCATAAGAGCCTGAAATATTTCTTTACGCAGCCAGAGCTGAACCAGAGACAGAGGTGTTGGATGGAATTGGTAGCAGATTATGATTTAGAGATTGGTTACCAACCTAGTAAAGTTAATCTGGTTGCAGATGCTTTGAGTCGGAAGAGAGTCGTTTCGTCTCAGGAGTGGGATATGGAGGCTTTGGTGAGCAAGATTAACACTTTGAGGTTATGTGTTATCTCACAGGAGCCGTTGGGATTAGAGGTAGTTAACCAGACAGACTTATTGTGCAGGATTCGAGTAGCTCAGGAGATGGATCAGGGGTTGATCGACGTTTATAAGGTTACATGTTTTGAGTATCAGGTCTCTGCGAACGGGACGGTACTTGTGAACGGGCGAGGTTGTGTGCCTAAAGATGAGGATCTAAGGCAGGAGAATCTGAGAGAGGCTCATGCGAGCATTTTGTCTGTTTATCTAGGAGCGACTAAGATGTATCAGGATTTGAAGCGGTATTACCACTGGGTCGGGATGAAGAAGGACGTTGCTAACTGGGTGGCAACTTGCCATGTCTGCCAGTTAGTGAAGGTTGAGCATCAGGTTCCGAGTGGTTTGTTGCAGAGTTTACCCATTCCGGAGTGGAAGTGGGATGTGATTACCATGGATTTTATGGTAGGGTTGTCAGTTTTGTAGACCTATGATGCTATTTGGGTGATTGTGGATCGTCTGTCTAAGTCAGCATATTTTTTTGCTATTAAGAAAACCGATGTAGCAACGGTTTTGGCTAAGAAGTATGTGTGGGAGATAGTGAGGTTGCATGGAGTGCCAGCGAGTATCATGTTAGATAGAGATCCGAGGTTTGCTTCTGAGTTTTGGAGAGCATTCTAGGCTGAGATGGGCACTAAGGTGCATATGAGTACTGCTTATCATCCTCAGATAGATAGGCAATCTAATAAGACTATTCACATACTTGAGGATTTGTTGAGGATGTGTGTACTGGATTATGGTGTTCATTGGGCTGATCACTTGAACCTGGTTGAGTTTTCATATAACAATAGCTACCAAGCGAATATTCGTATGGCTCCATATGAGGCTCTGTATGGGAGGCCATGTCGTACACCATTTTGCTGGACTCAAGTGGAGGTGATGAGCATGTTTGGTGCAGATTTTGTTCAGGAAACGACGGAGAAGATCTGTGTTTTGAAGCTGAAACATGAAGGAGGCTCAGGATCGGCTGAGGAGTTATGCTAATAAGATGAGGAAAGAGCTAGAATTTGAGTTAGGAGATCAAGTGTATCTCAAGGCAGCGATGTTGAGGGATCCTAACAGATCCATTTCTGAGAATAAGCTAAGTCCGAGGTTTATGGGTCCGTCAGGGTTGTGGAACGGGTGGGACCAGTAGCTTAACGGTTGGATTTACCTCAGAGTATGAAGGTATTTCATAAGGTCTTCCATGTGTCGATGCTGAGGAAGTGTCTGCATGCCTCTGAGGAGGTGTTAGCTAGGATTTTGGAGGACCTTCAGCCCAACATGACCTGGGAGGATTCTCGAGAGGAGAGTCAAGGTTCTGCGCTGGAAGAAGATACTGTTGTTGAGAGTCTTGTGGGACTGTGACGGTGTTGAGGAGGAGACTTGGGAACCAGATACGAAGATGAGGGCAAAGTTTTCGAAGTGGTTCGAGAAACAAGTTGAGACTTAAGTTTGTCTCTCTTGTTTTCAGTTTCAGAGTTAGCATGTTACTATGAGTTTTGTTTTATGTATTTTCGTTGGGGTTATAACGATTATTACATTGGAGATAATAAGATGAGTATTTCTTATTATTGAGTTTCATAAGATGATTATTTCTTATGAATGAGTTCGATAAGATGTGTATTCTTATGGATTGAGATTTATAGGATGAGGAGTTCCTATGGTATAACGGGTGTGTCATGAATTTGTGTTGTAGAGGGAAATAAAAGTTTTATGTGAGTTATAACCTGTCTATTTCTGAGATTCTGGGAATAAAAGTTTTGTGTGAGTTAGAACTTCTCTATTCCTAGAGACTCGAGTAGAAACACCTGGGTGATTGGGTTATTTCAGATGACCTGGGTAGGATCATAGATGAGATGATATTCCGGGTAGGGGAATATCATAATGTTGCCACAAGAGGTAGTTCTGGTCGACAGGTGCTTGTGATGCACGTTAATGAATTGATTGCTCTAGGGATGTGAATTTCCCTGTAAGTTACTGAGGGATGAGGATTTCCCTTAATAATAGGAGATGAGGATTTCTCCAGGACAAATGTGGTTTCATGTATGTACTAGGGGATGAGGTTTTTCTTTAGTGATACTGGGAGATGCGTATTTCTCGAGAGGGGATGAGTATTTCCTCTGCATACCGATAGCTTGATGAACTGTATGTCCTGAGAGTTGGAGGGGTATGGTATATATCGATAGCTTGACGGATTGAGTATCCCAAAAGTGGGAGGGGTATGGTGTATACCGATAGTTTGAAGGACTGAGTGTCCCGAGAGTGGGAGGAGTATGGAGAATACCGATAGCCTGACGGACTGTATGTCCTGAGGGTGGGAGGGGTATGATACACCGAGAGCTCTAGGGTTGCGACCCTGAGAGTGGGAGGGAAGTATATTTTTGAGTATGAACAATTAATGTCTGAAACATGATTATAAATAGGAGGCTGGATGGGACCTTTGAGATCGGATGTTGATCTTAGGTGATGCTAGCTGGATTGGTCAGGAGTGTTAACCATAGTGAGACCGTGTTGCGTGATTCGAGGTCGAATCCGTGTTACTAGAGGAGAATTATAACGACCGCGAATCAAAATTTAGGATATTGGTCGTGCGTCGATCGACGCACTCTGCAGATAAACCGATGGGTGCGGTTTTAAAGCAACGATTTGCGGTTTTGGTTAGGAAAAACCATGGAGACTTGCCTATAAAAGAAGTCATCGTGTCTGTTGTTCTTGAGGAGAGAAAATCAGATGGAGACTCGAGAGAATTGGGAGAGAAGGTGATTTCTTGAGTGAGTTTGAGGTCTTGAAGGCAATTATGTTTGGTTCTCGAAGGGGAGGCTAAGGGCCAGTAAGCTCAGATGGGTTCGGAGTGAAACTTTCAGGGTAAGTTCTCCACTCTCTGATCTTGATGTAGGAGAAAACCGCTTGTCAATCGGATGTGTATACTAGGAGTTATCATTGTTTTACGGAGAGAGGTTTGTGCATCTTCGTTTCTGCGATCTGTCCACTTCAAGGGAGGATTCCCGTCGAACCAGAAGGACTCTAGATACGATCTACATACCGTTGTGTAGCTCTCTCTCTCTCTCTCTGTAGTTTTTAGAATAGGTTTCCGATCCTGTTTGTGAGTTGTCTTTGTCTAAAATCGATCAAAAATCGAGGTGAGTGTGTGACCATGGCTTATCTGGATAATTGGGGTGTTCATGATGCGTTTGATTGTGTATTGGAATGGATTGATGGTGAATACTGTTTGCTTAGGGTGTTTTTAGTGTTTAGATGACGTTTTTAGTGCAAAAAATTGATATTTTTGGTTCAAGAAACGAACCTTGAGAGAAAAGGTTTGTGTTCTTGGCCTCTGCAGTGTGCGTCGATCGATGCATGTGTCGGCAGGTGTCGGTCGTGTCGGCATATCTTGCGTCGATCGACGCAGTGTCTGAACGTGATTTTTATATGTTATTTTATTGCGTTGTTGGTTGTTGATTGATCGTTTGGTGTTATGGTATTCCTTTATGCCTGTGTGTATAACCAGTTGATGGAATGACCGTCTCACTGAGTATTTGTGATATGCATCTCTTATAACCATGTGATGCAGGTAAAGATAAGATGTGATCGTGGAACCATGGCTGTGAAAAAGAGATGATCTAGTGTCTCATTGTTGTTGTGTTTTCCGCATTATTTAGAACTGTTAAGTTGTTGAATGTTATTGTGTTGTTGTTTCGAATTAGTATTTATGGGAATACTAATTCGAGTGTGTTAAAACAAAAAAAGTCTGGTTGTTTCAAGACTCTTGATTGGTTTAGCTGCTTCACATGGCTGGGAAATTCATCACATGGACGTCAAAACAGCTCTCTTACACGGTGAATTGAATGAAGACGTGTATTTATCTCAAACTGAAGGGTTTGAAAAGAAGAGAGAAGAGCACAAGGTTTTCAAACTCTCCAAGGCCTTATATGGAACACAAAGCTTGATCAAATATTAAAAAGTTTGATCAAATATTAAGGCAAGCTCCAAGGGCTTGGAACACAAAGCTTGATCAAATATTAAAAAGGTGAGTTTAGTTTATCGAATGGAAGAAGGAGATAAACTTCTCATCGTTGCAGTATACGTGGATGATCTTTTTGTGACCGGAAACTTAATACAGATTAGAGGAATTCAAAGCTGGAATGTCAACAAAATTTGAGATGCCTGATCTTGGAAAGCTCACTTATTACCTTGGCATTGAGGTAAAACAAAGCGAAGAAGGAATCGAAATAAAACAAGAGGCTTATGCTCGTTGGATTCTAAAGGAAGCAGGACTAGATACATGTAATCCAACTCATATACCAATGGAGTTCAGTTTAAAGTTATCTAAAGCTCAAGATGAACCCGAGATAGATGCAACACTGTATCGAAGAAGGATTGGTTGTCTCAGGTATCTCTTGCACACGAGACCTGATTTGGCTCTCTCTGTTGGAATTCTAAGTAGATACATGCACTCTCCAAGAGAATCACATGGAAACACGTTAAAACAAGTTCTGAGATAACTACAAGGAATGTTGAGCTACGGTTTGATATTCAAGCATGGAGTGACAGCAGTCACAATGTAGATAAAGACGATGGAAGAAGCACAATAGGTCACGTTTTCTACTATGGAGAAACACCAATAACATGGTGTTCTTAGAAACAAGAAACAGTTGCACTATCTTCATGTGAGGCCGAGTTTATGGCAGCCACAGAAGCAGCAAAGCAAGCAATCTAGCTTCAAGATTTGCTGAGTGAAATAACGGGGAAGAATGGTGAAAGTACAGTCATTCGAGTTGACAATAAGTCCGCCATTGCACTTACAAAGAACCCGGTTTTTCATCGACGAAGTAAACATATTCACAAATGGTTTCATTTCATACGTGAATGTGTTGAAGGAGATCAAATCGAAGTGGAGTATGTACCAGGTGAAGATCAGTGTGCGGATGTTCTAACAAAAGCTCTAGGAAGAATGAAGTTTAAGAAGATGAGAGATCTGATCAGAGTTCAAGACCTCACAAAGACTAACTTGAAACTTAAGGGGGTGAATGTTGGATAAGCTTCTAATAGCTTAAATCTCGAGGTATCATTAACAAGTCGGTTAATGACAAGATGGGCTTATTGTAATCCTAATAGAATTAGGAGTTATCTAGTTCTAAGGATAAAAGAAAATAGGTTTAGAAAAAGGAAGTTCTAAACTATATATACACATGATCATTGAGTTGTGATGAATCATAAGAAAGCATTAGAGCTTGTGTTTAGTTTTTGAGAGGTATTCTTTGTTCAAGCTAAGTTTGTTTTCTATCACTTTACATAATGTTCTAGTTTGAGAATAAAGTGTTTCTAAACTTTGAGATCATGCTCTACGTTTGTTAGAGACTTAATATATATCTAGATAAACCGATCATTTAGATTGAGAATGAAATGAAGTGCTCCTAAATTTCAGATCACGCTCTACGTTTGTAATAGGCTCACACGTATAAAGATAAAACAACGGAAAGTGTATATACCAAAGTGGACTTGAGCAGGGCCGGCTCAAGAAATTGATGGGCCCAGGCAAAAAAAATTTTTTGGCCCATAATTTATTTTTAATTGTTTTTTTGCTAAATAAAACAAGTTTTTTTTAGTAAATTCAGTCAATTAAATATGAAATTACGTTATAAAAAAAATATGGGCCATTTTATTTATTTTTAACTAAAGTTTTTCTAATTTTAACATAAAAAAAAAAAAAATTTGAGGCTCTTGATTCTTGGGACATGGAGTGGGGCCCAAGAGCATCACACCACTTGTCCCCTTGCCTGAGCCGGCCCTGGACTTGAGGTCAGCTAATGCAGCTACAAGACGTCTGTGGCAATCCGGAATCATCATCCTTGACATACCAAGCACATTTTCCTGCATCACCCACATGGAAAAATAAGGAAAAATCGAGTGGCTAATAACCGAGTCTGTAACCATTTTGCAAACATGATACAAATGTCTGATCACAAGAAATTCAAAGCATAAGGCTAATAAGGAAAAACAGAGTCCGAATCAAAATTCAGTGACTAATAACAGAGTCTGTAGCCATTAAGCACACATGATACAAATGGCTGATAACAAGTAATTTCAGTGCACAAACATCTTCCCATGACAGAAAATGAGCATTTGTAGATAAACTCTCTGACGAACAAAGACAGTTCTGAATCTATCAACACCAATAGAATCAAAATTGAAGAAGATCATTACAAGTAGGGATGTTAAATAGGGCTACCCAGCCCAGCCCTTGAATGAGCTCTGGCACTAAATGAACCCTGTCAAATATTAAACAAAGGGTTTAGGCCCTAGCCTTCGATAAACCTTGTCAAATATCAAGCAAATGGTTTAAACTTTAAACTTGTTAGAATATATTAGTAAGATATAGATTTAAATTGACAATGTCTTTTTTTAAAACAAATCATTGATTTGAAATTTATTTTACAGTATTGAAATCCACAAGTCTATCCCCTTCCTATTAAAAGAAAAGTAGATTTATTAAGTTTGCTTATGTGTTTTAATTTCATTAGTTCAAAAAGATGACATGGCTTGTCAAAAAATGTGACATGGCTTAAATTTGAAATAATTAATTATAATAATAAAACTAAAAAATTGGAACAAAAAAAATTGGGATTTTTAATTGGAACAAAAAAAACTCCTAAATAATCTCCAATTGCAACGTTTTTTTATTATGACCATATCAAATTCTAATCTTAAAGCAATATAAACGATAGTATTTTTAATTTTTGAAAATCTATTTACAAACTTTTCATTTTTCCCCAAATAATTTACAATATTTTACTGCATTAACTCCAAACATATCTACGAAAAACAAATTTGCAGAGCAAATTTCAATTCTCAAGTTAATATAATATATCTTTCTATTAACATAAATATTCCAAAAATCTACCTCAATAATATCCGATTTCTAACCATTTTTGCATAAACTTCTCATTAATCTTCTCATTAATTATATTAACACATGAATTAAATTTGAACTAATTAAAATAATAAAAATCAAATAACATTTTCTAACCATTTTTGCATAAACTTCTCATTAATCTCTAACACAATTTATTATTATAATTATATCAATAAAAAACTATTAACAAGTTTGGGATTTTTTTGAAATTAACAACAATTTCGGAATTTTCACTTTTATTAACCTAATTAAAATGATAAAATCCATTCAAATTTAAAACTCAAATTCTATAATAAAAAAAAACAAAACCGAATTGTATAGTAATTCTCTTACTAAATGAACTTATTCCTACGATTTAACAAACTAAACAGAAGATATTTTGTAAACTCATAATCCACCTGTTTATACATAATTATTCAAGAAACCAATGAAACTCACATTACTTCATAGAATTTTATTTGAACGTAACAATGAAAATTTAAATGTGATTTATATTTGCATATTCTTATAATAGTTTCATCAACAATAAATCTAAATAATAATCAATGATAAAATTCAAATATTTTAAATTGAGAAAATCTTGGTAGAGAAAGATGTTTTTGAATTTAAATATAACAATATATTTTACGTGATTTTAGCCTTAATTTTGATTAGATTTTCTGTATTAAATTAGTTAGTGTTTAATCTATGAAATCTTTTAATTTGTTAAAAAAATATAACATTATTTAGAGAGCCCTAGCTAATCAAATCTATATAAGAAATGTTATGGTCATTTGTTTCATTCATCATTCTCTAACTTTTTCTTTTTGCGACGCTTGTTTTTTTTAATTGTTATTAGTTTTTTCGTTTGGATTTGGTGTGAATGAAACTGAATTTTGGTATCACTTTTTTATTTCATTTCTTACAGTATAAAAAAGTATAATTTTGATAACTGTGGCAATATCGACTGATCATGAGCCATACAAAACAAATACAAAAGTTTTTCAAGTATTTTTCATCTTTTGATCATGTTTTCTTTCTATTAAATGCAGGAGAAGAGAATCTCTAATGCATAAAGTTGAACATAATAGTTTCGAATTTTGATGATGTTGTCTCAGAAAAATTTGTAATTTAAGAAAAGTTTCATTGATAAGTTCTAATTTTAATTTAATAAAAGATGTTTGACTGCTTATACATTATAAAAAGCTACATTTTAGTAATTCTATATTTTTGGCAAATATAAGCTGGACTAATTGTTACCATGAACCAAGTTCAAAATTTTGATACTAATGTCAACCACAATAGAAAAACTAAACTCTTGAACTGCGATTGATATATTATACTTAATATAAAGGTCAAAACTAAAAAGGAAATGATAAAAAACACAGTTGATTACTATCACCAAAGGAGTTTACAAATGACTCAGAAACAAGAAGAAATAATCATTTTGTTTGATTTCATATTTTTTCTCTTGACTTATTACATTTTAGGATCACAAGAGGCTATGATGAAAAAATGTTCATTTGAGTTTATACCCTTAGAGGTTGATGAAAAAGTCATAGGGAGAAGACTGTTTCGAAAGCATTCCGCCACTTTTTGGCGACTTTCACTTTCAACCTGATTCACCGCCAAGAGGGAGGACCGTCCGATCGCTAGGAAGAAGCAAGCCTACTATTCCCCGTCCCCGCGCGAGGGTAGGGGGGACAAGGTTACGCGCTGGGTAGGGCAGCGCGTCTGTTTCGGGTACAGAGGCGACGAGGGCAATATTTCATTCTGGTTGTTGCCACCAAGTCTCTTGGACGAAATAGTCTAGTTTCAGGGGCAACAGCGGTTCCCCGAGCGCCGGGGAAGGAGAATTCACTAATGTTGATAAGGCGTCCGGGATATACACCAGGGCAACTTTGAAAGACCGTTAGATTTTTTCTTCCGTGTAGTCAGGGTTCGGATCACTATGGCCGACTTTCGTCTCTGTTCGACGAAATGATATCAAAACTCTAAATATAAAAATAATCTTTTTTAGATTTTAATTATAAACAAAAATTTAAAGTACAAATTATCAGTCGATATCTAAATATTTAAATACCCTTCAATTATATATATATATATATATATATTTGAACTAATCGTTCGAAACTTGAATTCGTATTTTGACCACAAATAGGGAAATCTAGCGATTTTGGTCACAAATAATAATTGTAGAGGAATCGAAAACAAAGTAGAAGAAAAGAAAAAATTGGACAAAAATAGAACTGAAGATAAACGCATATAAAGAAAAAATAATAGAAAAATCAAAAAGGAAAAGAAAAAAAAGTAAGACGATCAAAAGAAGATGAAGACAATAAAAAAAAATGTAGAAGTAATATATATAATGAAATACTAAGAAAAACAAAACAAACAACGTAAATAATTATTATAATTTTACATTTTGTTTATGCTCGCCATTTTATTTAATATATTAAGACATTGTTTCACTAAATACAAAATTTTACATATTGTAATCCATCTATTGCGTTTTAATTCAGTATATGTAATTCCGTAAAACTTAAAATATTATGTTTATTCATATTAATTTATACATGCATAAAAGTTTAAAATTAAAAAATTGTGTTAATGAAATAAAAAAGTAAATTATTTCTTAAAAAATTTACATCTGCACACGGTGCGGGAAATCACCTAGTTTATATTATTAAACACGTGAAACCAAATTTAATCAATAAAATCTTGTTATCAAAATCATAAACTAAGACTAGTTATAATAGATAAAATAACACTTACAAAAGATAAGAGGAGACTTTATTGTCAAAAACGAAAAAGTTATAAATTGGTATTTCTATTACTTTTAGTTTATGTAAAAATGAGGTTCGTATATTATTATTTTTTGTTTTAGTTTTGAAATATTATTAAATAATGATTTATTTTATGTTATTTATCTAAAATTATCACTTTAAACCCGATTTTGGGGTTTCGACGGAAAGACATGATTTTGGGTTTTGGTTTGTAAACAAAATTTTGCGTTTTTTTTTTGCAGGAAAACACGATTTTGCGTCTTTGGCAGGAAAACGCGATTTTGCGTTTTTTTGCGGAAAAACATGATTTTAACATTTTTGGCGAGAAATATGATATGGTGTTATTGGCGGGAAACATGATTTCGGAGTTTAAAAGGGAAAAAGTGAACCTGTTTCTTAAGGTCGTAAGGGTCAACACCTTTGTCCTTCATATCAGCAGTCTTAGCAGCTTCTCTCTCAACCTCTTTCTCATAAGAGTGAAGCTCTTTCACAATCCTTTTACAAGTTGATGTTTTTATCTTTAAGTTTCTTATCGTTGTCATTATCCCAACAAGCCCAGATCTGAATGAGTTCAAAGATACAACACCTACAATTAGGGTTTCTACATTACCAGCCAACGCATCGATTAACTAATTGCAATTTCCATAGAATAAAATTCGAATTCCAATATAAGATCGGAGAGTTGGGATTCATTGATTCGGGAGCCCGGATGTATTGATCTTCTAGATCTATTCACGGTGCTGCATAGCTGCTCTCGCTATGAGTCGGATTCCGTTCTTCAACTCTAGGCCTAGGTTTGTTCTCCTCTGGTTCAGTGGTAATTGGTTGTTTGATTCTCGATATGGGTCTTTGTGTGGTTCCGGTGGATTGTCTCGTGTCCTAGTACCGGCCTGGCTTAGCTTCCCTCACCTCTTGACGCATCTAATAAGCTTCCTCATTGTTTCTTCTTCCAAGTTTGGTTGTAAAGGAGTATGATTTTTAAGCTAAGCATTGATTTTCTCCACGGTATTTCTCTACATGGGTAGTCGAGCTATGCTTTTACTCCTTGTTGTGGAAGAGGATGGTTTCGGGGCTGTACCTCGTCCAGCTTTAAAGCTGGTGACCCTTTTCCTTCAGTTTCTTCAAGAGGTCAAGTCGTTTGTGTATGCTCGGGTTTCTTCGGGATGCAACCTGGGAGTCCAGTGAGATAGCGTTTATGGTGATAGCTCGACCTCATAGTTGTTATTTCAAGTGATGTTGTTTGGGATTTACCTAAGTATCAGTTGTGAAATGAATCAAAACTTAGAAGGACAAAAAAAAAAAACTCAAGTTTTCTATTCTAAATTTGATCGTGTCGGATTTTGCATATAAATAACTTATGATCTTCTTGTAAACTTTACCAAATCTTTTAAGTCAACTAAAATCCATTATCATTTCTTGATTTTAAGTCAACTAAAACACATATTATATATTATTATTATTTTTTTAAGGAGGAATTATTGAGCGTTTAATTTGATCAATAACTTTCCCTAGTCCAAAATTAACTTTTGGTAATCTTATACAATATAATAAGGTTTCTCAAAGTTCAAGCCATGAAAAGTTGTCATGTGTCTTTTCATTTTTTGACATTTCTCTTTTTATTTACTAATTAAAAAAAAAGAAAAAATTTAGTGCCTAACAATTAATTATACAATTTAATAGCTAATTCTTATTTAAATTAATTCTAACAAGTTACAAATAAGTGTTTTGTGTACATTTATATTATTCTTATGTAAATTATAATATAATTTTTTATATAAATTTATGTATACGAAACACATATTTTATTTATTTTTTCCTTTTATGTAGGTAACTGTGATTTTAAAATATATAAATCTCAAAAGAAAACATGAACCATAAAAAAATGATGTGAGAAAATTAAGTGATTTTAGAACCTTTAGGGCTGGTAAATCCAAGAGGTCTGATTGGAGAAATTTAGAGTTTACAAATTTTTTTAAATGCTTTCATAGTTTTTAAAACCAATTTATCAATCACCCTTTAATGCAATTGAAAAAATTTGTATTGGACAAAATAATTTTCCTAACCAAGACTCTAAAAAAAAAACTTTACTCCACCACAAATTGTAAATCTAGAAAAAACAGAATCATTTCACCGATGAATTGATGTGAAATATAAAAATCATAGCAAAATGATAAATAGCGTGAGAAAAAAATAATCAAACATCAATTATTCTTTCCTTATTCAAAGTTCTAATGAAATAAACAAAAATATGTATTTCGACACCTCTGTTGAGATGATGTAACTGTCTCGGTAGAAACAAAACATATTACAACTTGTCTGATCAATAAGTTTTTACATGTGTATTTGATGCAAAAGAGACGACTGATCATTTTTTTAGAAAATCGTAGTGAATATTGATTGAGACATAGAAGTTAAGGATTTGTACCAAAGAAGATGTCTTCTATATGCTACGAACGGTCTATTTATATATATATATATATATAATGGTGTGTATGTCTAACAATTTGCTACAAATTCTTAATCTTCTAACTTAAATAATTATTTAATTTAAACACCAAATTTATATAATATTAAATACACAATTAATAACTAAAAGTTATTAAGTTAATTTTTACCATGTTAATTTTAAACTCCAAGTAACGCGTGGACAATCCCTAGTTTTCTATATATTAAAAGAGAAATATTTTTGAATAATTTTGCTTAGGTGTCATCACCATAATGTTTTTCAATATTTTTTATTTAATTAATCTTGTATTATTTAATCATCGACTATTTCATTTGTCCAACACTCTCTTAATTTAATCCCAATCAATCATCTACTATTCTATTTGCCAAACACTCTCTTAATTTAGTTCCAATTATCAAACACATTTGGAACACTATTAAATATAATTTTCTATTAGAGGAAATTTGGAAAAATACCACTTTTATGTTTTTAAATTTGAAAAATACACCTTTCATTTTAATTTTTGAAAAATACACTTTTTGAATATTAGATTTACTAAATAACCTTAATAAAATTGAATAATAAATTTATATCTTATATATTTTAGAAAAACAAAATTATGTGATGATAATATTATCCTAAATTGTTATCTAGATTTTATGTTTAAAGAATATTTAATTATCTTAATTTTGATGTTATGAACGATTATGTATCTGTTATTATAATGTTGAACCACGGGTGGAAGACCAAACCGATTTTTTGTAAAAACTTAAAACAATGGATATGGTGTTCATAAGTCAATTTATCGGTTCATTTTTTTTTGTCATGAACACATTTTATCGGTTCATTTTTTTTGTCACGAACGCATTTTCGCCCTTATTTAGTCAAATATATTAGTATCTGGAAACGAGTGAGGGACGACAATGCTATTGTAAGAAAAAACTATGTTTTGTTGTTGAGCGTGTTGTGCAAGGAGATCAGCTCTTGCATTCTTCTCCCTAGGACAGTAGAGTAAAGTCTGGGAAAAAAGCTCGAAGTTTTTCAACTTCTCCAGCTCTATTGAAACCGCGACCAATTTTCTGGTTCCTGCACCATGATGGCTAATTACTGTTATTAAACTATATAGTTATATGGTAAGCTTTACACAAAAATTTAAAGTTTTATCGGTTCATTTAAAGTTTTAAACCAATCAAAAATTATAAAATCATTTTTCATTGATGGGAAGTCTAAGTTATTAAACAATCTAACATAATATTTTAAGATTTTTTCTAAGTGAAGCTTTGAGAGGTTGCCACATGTCACTTTTGGTGTTAACAATTTTTCATTTTTAGTACCTTATTTTTACTTAAATTTGACATTTGTGCCTTTAGATTTTAGAATTTTTGCATTGATTCTTTAAAATAAAAATGTGATATCAATATATTAACTTAAAGTAAACACTTAATTAACATCAAATTATCTTCATAAATTAATTAAAATATGTAAAACCATATTCTAATAGATAATTGTTTTTTTCGATATCTCTTTTCAATTTCTTTAAATTTTTCTTAATTAGAATTTTCGAAAAACTATCACATTTAAAAAATATATATTTTTAACTTTTTTGTTTTTTTTTTTGTGAGCAAGTATATTAAGAGTATATCTTATATTAGAATTAAATTATTATATGATAAACTAATTAAAAAGTATATAAGATGTTATAATGTTTTTTTTGTATTGGCGGCATGCCATAATGTTATTATATACTTTTCTATCATGTTTGGTATATCAATATTTTGTAACGTATGGTATTAAATATCAATAATTGATACAACAATTTTGTAAGTTTAGGCCAAACTTAACCCATCTTGACACACCATTGACAATTTTGTACTAAATTTTTTTTCTATGTAACTAATATTAGAAAATGCAATTTTTTAAAAAATGTTATGAACTTCATTTATTGATAGATAAAAATAGTTTTGAAAAAACTAAAAAACTTTTTTTATGTCACATACGATATTGATTTTTATATTGAGTATTTTATGCAAATACTCGTAAAGATATGAATAAAAAATAAATTTATATAAAAAACTATCATTTTGTTAATAAATTTTAGAAGCTATATAAATTTAGATAATATAAAAATCAAATTCTGTAAATCAAATATATGGTCAATAATTTCAAAAAAATTTAAATTTTACAAATTTTTTACATGTGTTTATCTATAAATTATTGTATATTTTACTTTATAAGTTTTATCTATCTGGTCACGTGTCAACTCAACATTTTTTTTCAATAGTAAACACAGACTATAACGAAAATATTTCAAAAAAATACGCTAAATTTTAGAACAAAACGAAAAATATAGTATTTAAATAAAAATATTTATATATATCATTATATGGTTCATTTTCATATTAAACATTTAAAAATAATGTTTGAATTCACTTTCATATTGAACATTTAAAAATAATGTTTAAATTTATATAATTAAAAATTATGAACATAGATCTTAAACATCATTTAACTATATCATATTAGTATAATAGTTGTCTTTCTTTCGAAAATACTTGCCAAGTTAGCTTTCCCCTATGACACATCAGCTTTTTTGTTAAGAAGAAAAAAATACCTAATCGACAAAAATCAAAATCGATAACCGAATCGACATAGCAAAATCCAAATTGATCATCTTCCCAGAGAATCTGTTTGAGTTAAACGAAAAAATCATGATCCCAAAACTTATCAGATTCCTGAAGTTCACACCCATCTAATAGATTGGAGGAAGAAAAACAGATTTGGATTTTGTTTCCAATAAGTCGAGAGATTTCTTCTCTTCATATGAGCAACTGAACCGACGATTGTACCAACGACAGCCATTCCACCGTCGTTGCAGTCTCCTCCGCCTCTACAGATGTCGGAAGCTCTCCGCCGACTGATCATCCAGCCTGCGTTTACGCCGATGTGTTGTACGTTCTTTTCCACCTTAATTTGAAATTTTCTCTCAACACAACACGTGTTTGATATTTGGTGTGTCAGTGTCATTTGTTTGTTTGTGATCTATTGAGTTGGGTTCCGTCTAAGTAGTGTGTATTTTTCTGATTTAGTCCACAGAAATCTTCTTTATTAGATGATCTTGGTGCTTCTCAATTTATCCTCTAAACTTTTATTACACCACAACTGCATATCGTTAATTTTTATACTCTTCCATCGTATGTTATTGAAAACTGAAGACCAAAGTTGCCTTACGTGTAAGTTGAGGTAAGGAGTGTACACTTTTTGTCAAAACACGTAAGAGCCAAAGATTGTTACTGAAATTAAGTTTGATGCTTTGTTTTTTTCCTCAACTTAACTCATTGTACATTTGTAGAGTGGAGAAGAGGCTTGGTGCTTGAGAAAGAAGCAAAATACATAAATCATATGATCCACTTGCAGAGAAGGTGAAATTCCTTTTAAGTGCTTATGCTCATGTAATTTAAACAATGGTCTTCGAGACTGCAAAATTTAACATGGGGTAAATAAACGACTCTCAATTTTTGTAAGAACTCCACTAATAACCATTTTGACTCTAGAATTTCCAGAGGTTGTCTTCTCTACTATGACAGTTATAGTTCTGTTTTTTTTTAGTTTTCATTTCTCGAATTATGTTAGTAAAAGTAAAAATTATCTCTGTTTTTGGTCAAATTTTTTTCTTATGTTCATTAATATACTGTGTGAATATACTGTGAAAGTCCTTCAATATATAGACCCCACATTGTCTGGTTATGTAACGACCGCGAACAATGTCCAGTTCAATTGAATCGGTTTGGTTCAATTTTAATTGTCCAGTTCGCGTGGTTGGTTAGGTGAAACCCTGGGGTTGAGTATAAAACACGATCAGAAGTACTTTGATCGCGTTTTTGGGGTGAGAAATGAGAGAGAGAGGCTGAGATTCGTGGATTGAGTGAATTGTGAGAGAAGTGATTTTTTGTGAGAAAAACAGTTCTGGCCGATTCTAGAAGAGTAGAGGAACGAACAGTCTAATCAGATCGGATTGGAGTGAAACTTCTAAGGTAAGTTCTCCACTCTCTTATCTAGTTTTGGGCGAAATCGGTTTGTCATTTGAATTAGTATTCCGAGAGTTATCGTCGTTTTACTAAGAGATATTTCTGCAGTTTTGGGTCTGCGACCAGTCCATTGTGAGGGAGGATTCCCGTCGAACTAGAACGACTTAGGAGACGATCCACCTATCTTTGGAAAGCTCTCTCTTTCTAGTTTCTAGATCAGTTTTCCGATCCTTATTCTGAGGTAATCTCCGTTTTCGGTGTTCTGTTTAGGTGATTTTTTTTTGGAGAAAGGATCGTACATTGGTTAATTTCTGGTTGGGAGAGTGAAATTAGAGGTTGGGCGATTTAGGGTTGTGTGTTCTTCATGTTCATCCTCATTTTCAATCAGGAATCGAGGTGAGTGCGCGACCATGGCCTATCTGGGTAAAGGGAATATCAGAATGCGTTTGATTGATGTTTTGATTTATATGTGATTCTCGTGTTGATTATTGTGTTATGCATTGTTGTTTGATCGCTTGGTATTGTGATATTTTCTTATGCCTGTGTGTATAGTCAAGTAGATGGAATGACCGTCTCACTGGATATTTATGATAATACTCACGGATCTCTTATAACCATGTGATGTATGTAAAGAGAAAATGTGATCGTGGAATCAGCGATTGATTGGCTTTATGTTATTGTTAAAACTGTTAACATTAATTCGAATCCAATGTAATTAAAACAAAAAAAATACAAATCGGGTTGTTTCAGCTTATGCTTATTAGTTTCATTCTACGAAAATTTGTTACAGTTTCTTATCAAACTGAAATTGTATATATTACTTATATGGTTTTATTCATATCTTTGACACTGATAATCACATAGGTATTGTTCCTCCGGCAAAAGGATGGCTTTTTACAGAGCATAAGTGCTAATGCACAATGCAAAACAAAGTTTTGTCGTGTTTTGTTCTCTTTGTTGTGAATTGATCAAAGCTTTTTACACTGGACGGCTTCATAGTGGCACCAAGATACATAATTGTTAAACAGTAGGTAAAGGAAAAAGCTTTTGTATTTTTTACGCTGGACGACTGCATCTCTAATTGTAAGTATTTGTCATCTATATGAATAATGCTATGTATAACTGTTTATGTTTCACTTCTTAACATCCAAAATCATTTATTGGAATTATATGGTCGATCATGGCCTGGTGATAAAAGTGATTTTATTTTGTTCTTATTTTTCCCAATTTGGAATATAGTTTCGAATACAGCTTCTTTTTTGTTGTACTCATTGTTATTCGGGGATCTTGCTAGCATTTTGGTTTTTTTTTTCATATGCTGTTTTATTTTACTTAAACTCTTTTAAAGCATATAAAAATGCTAATTAATATTTTGCTACATTTGCCACATGTTTCTCCCAAAGAGCAAAAGGATTAATATCTGTCTTAGCTGGCTAAGCGCTAATTCTCATAAATGTATGTGATTTCAAACAATACAAAACATAGTGGTCAATCATCAACAATCCAAAGACTAAACCATCAAAATTTACACTATACTACTAAAATTTAAAGATACAATAAACATATATTTTTTTTAACCTTTTATAGGTGTTGTCAATGAGCAGAATAGCATCCTACATCACATCTTTTGTCTTCTAAACTCCTTCGCTTATCACTATCTTTCAGTTTTTTTGCTCGGAATATGTTTTAACCGAATTGTTAGATATGTTTTCTATGTTAAACTTTTAATTTTTCTCCATCATTGGAGTTTAGCTATTCTATAAAATTTGGTTTGATAAACAAACAAAAAAACACTTTATTAACACTTCCTTTTAGCATCAATTCCTATATTAATTTATTTTCCTTACTCGGTTATAGAAACAAAAAACATCACCAATTTATTTAAAACAATCTTAAGAAAACTTAACAAAGAAAAAAAGAAAAATAACACAACAAACTAAACAATGTTAAAAAAAAAAAAAAAAAAATCCCCCGTGTATACGCGGATGATCATCTAGTATATAGTTATATGATAAGCTTTACACAAAAATTTATCTTAAAAGTCCTTATATGTGATATGGTATTCCTTTGGGTGACGGAGAAAGGAGATGAATCCTCTAGTACAAGGGTTGTAGTTTCCTTTTAACTAATTCATATAAAGCGCTTGACAATTATTTATGCTGCTTCATGCTTGAGAAGTATATCGATACGTCTATTGATTAAGAACAACAAGCCAACATAATAAGTACTCTTCTTTCAAATTCTGAAATGAGTTAATTCTTAAACAGTAAAACAACTTTATCTCAAATTAAAATAAAATTTTTATTATTAATAATAATTTTACAAATTTTAATTATGGATTATTATAATATGTAACTTTTAATACAAATTAGAATAAAAGTCTTTTCAAATATGAAAAGAGTTTAGTTTTCAAAAAAAAAAAAAATAGTGTATTTTTCAAATTCAGATACATAAATAGAGTACTTTTCAAAAAGTCATTTCCTATTAACCATTATGACACATATATCTCATATTAATGATTATCATATGCAATAAATATTTGTTGAAAGTTATTTGCTAACCCTAATTTTGTTAAATATATATATATATATATATATATATATATATATATACATTCCTATAAATACAAAAAATGTAGATTGTGCAAACTATTTTACACAGGTGTGATTTATTTAATTTAACGTCGCATCAGTTTTTTATATTTCAATGGGTCTTTTGAATTTCGCAATGTCCATGCAATCATATTCTAATCTATTTATTGATTCATTTGTAATAATGAAAAACTTACGTGCTTGATTATTTTATTTGTTTTTATACATGTAGAATCAGTTATATCAATTTAATTTTTAAATTTTAGTAAACTCAAAAATTATGTTACAATTAAAATAATTTAGTGGTTATAATTATACCCGTACATTAGCACGGGTACTAACCGAGTACTTATTAAAAAATAAGCCATTTTTCTTTAAAACTCGAATTTGAGAACAAATACTTAATCTCTTTCCCTACCAAAATAAAAACTTCTTGAAATTAAATGGGTCAATTAACATAATAACCATAATGAATTTCATATCAAAGAATATAGCCATCTTTGCACAAGAAAAAAAAAATAAAGAATATAGCCATCTAAATCTTTTATTAAGGCAAGTAACTATGGGCTAAGTTTTTAGACGAAATGACCCCTGTTGTAAAGGTCAAAAAGAGAGGTGAAGCTTCGTAGGTGAGGAAGTAACATTTCCATATCTCCATCTCTCTTACATTTTTCATAATTTAGATGAAAAAAATAGAAAATATATCGATGGTAAACAAAAGGGAAAATTTGCCAAAAATACAATAAAAAATTATAATTTGAAAACTAACAAAAAATCATAAATCCAATAGTCTAAAAATTGCCACTTATCCCATTTTTCCTAATTTTTTATTTTTTTATTTTATTTTTTTGGATATTCACAAAAAAGCCCTAAACAAAATGAGAGGAGAAAATGTTATTTAAAAAAAAAAATGAGTTGCAGAGAAAGAGATATTCTTCTCTTCCCATCGTGTGTAGTAAAGACAAAATGGTAATTAATAAAATTTATGTGAACAATATCATAGCATCTTTTATTTTGGTTATCTAATGAATTACAATTGTTTTGATAGATATTAGACCAATTTTCCCAAATTAAATTAGTTTTTGTCCAAAACAAAAAAGAAGTTAATCACCACTTGGCACATAAAGATGATTAAAATAGAAAAGAATTGAAGGGAAGCGAGGGAATAACGGAGGAATACTTTGACTCCACTTCCAATATCCCATCGGCACTTTCGGCAGAAAATTGGACAATCATCAAGGTCCTTACATGTCTTCTCGGACGCGCAAGTTTTGATTAACTTGCTGCGCAAGCATGGTTCGTATAACGAAATCCACAACCTCCTTTTAGAAATTCGTTTTTTAGCTTCTTATTTTAGGAAACTTACCTTTTTTTTTGTTCCACGAGATGCCAATTTGTTGGCGGATTCGTTAGCTAAACGAGTTCTAATAGCTTGTGATTTGTCGACGGTTTCGACGTAAGCAATAAAACGCATGATTTTGATCAAAAAAAGAAAAAAAAAATTGAAGGGAAGTGAATTCCTGCAAGTGAGACCGCAAGAGAAATCCTAATGAAATCAAGAAACGTAAGTAAGAAAAATCAGTATATCTTGTGTTTTTTTTTTTTTTTTTTTTTTGCTAAATAGTATATCTTGTGTTGTTTTTTTTGTTTAATAAAATAAATAGAAAATTTTGAACCTTAGGCGAGAAGAGAAATCCTATTGAAATCCTAGAGAACCAATCAGATTTGCCTCATAATATTTCATTTCTCAGCTGAAACCAAATCCTATTGTTCTTTAATGTTGTTACGCTGAGAAATGAATTATCTATAGCAAATTAGCAAAGTAGCACAATTTTAATTTATAATTTGTGTAATAAGTAATAACAATGTAATAAATTTAATGCACGGAATAGCAAATGAGATTGGTGAATTGACCTTTTTATCCTCAACACGTGAGAACAGAGTTAAATTAGAGTGATGTTATCTAGGGGTAGAATTATTATCCGGGATCCGAGATCCGATCCGTTATCCGTTTAAAATCGCTCCGAAAATTAGGATATCTAGAGAGTCCGGATCCGGATAAAAATAGTAAAATCTAGGATCCGTAAAAAGAGAATCCGGATCAGGATAGCAAAATTTTAAGGTCTGGATATCCAGATCTGAACGCATTAAATATATTAAAAACATATATATTATATATCTATTAAACTAATTTTATATAAATAAATATATATAAAAAAATTGATTTTAGTTCCTTTTATAATAAATTATATTTATAATGAAAAATACAACTTAAAATATTAACTAATAATTTTTAAAAATATATTTTTATTTATTTATTTATTAATTATTTTAATTATTTTTAATATTAGTTTCGGATCTGGATATAGATATCCGCGGATATCATGATTTTTGGTCGGATATTTAGAGTCCGGATATCCGGAGGTTACATATTCGGAACCGGATAATTTTTCTACGGATCCGATAATTCTGGATCTGGATTTAGATATCATTAATTTCCACGATATCCGGAATGTTCCACCCCTAAACTGTTATAAAAAAATATGTCCGATGGTGATTGAAGACAGCGAGGAACCATACATGAAGCATAGATGGTTTCTCCACCATATATTACCCACACATTATTATTTCTATAAAAAAAATGACAGGAAAGACAAAATTGTCTTGAGTACTGTTACACACTCGGGCACATTATTTTTTGCTACTCACTAGATTATAAAGTTTTTTTTCGTCACTTGTGCCAATTTTTCTTATATATATAATATAAATTCTGGTTAAAAAACAAAAAAATTCTCTCTCGTTTTTTCTTTCTTGCGCCGCAGCCAGTGTGATTGAGATTTAGTGACCGGCGGTCGACGGCTTCTAAAGCGTCAGTTCCCTTGTTTCATCTTTAATGTATTTTCCTCATTGTAGTCTTTGGCTTGAAATTTTCATTTGCAGATATGTGATTCCATTGGGGTTATTGGCGAGGTCTCGTGCACTGATGTCTTGCCGTGCATGGGGATAAGTCATCGACGGTTACTTTATTGGTCGGGTGTGGCTCTATTCGAGTTGCAGATCCAGGTGTTGAAACTGAGTTTTGTCGGTATGCTCAGATCCTCTTGGCTTTGCTTTGTAAGTTTGGCCCAGTCGAGTTCTCTTTCTGGTGGGCTCGTATGGTCTGATCCTTGTCAGTGTTGTCAGATTTGCCGAGTTCTATAACTGGTCCGGGTCCAGTTTTGGCGTCGGTATCCTTTGGTTTCGCTTTCTTCAGTCTGGTTTGCTTTTGTCTTTATGGTCTGAGGATTAGGTCTCTGTTACTGCTGCTTTTGTGTTCTTGGCCGGTTTTTGTGGTTAGTGTTAAGGTAGGTTTGCTTTCGATGAGTTCTGGATCTGTTGGAACTATCTCGTTCTCCTCTCTGGATGGTTTAGCGTGTTTGCCTTCTTCGTGTCCTGGTCTTTTGGTAGGAGTGGTATTGTGGCTGATTTGAAGTATGACTTTTTCCTTGTAAAGATGTTGGTTTTGAGGCTCTCTTACCTCGCTTTCTGTTTAGTCTCCTTTCTATCCGTTTTTCCAATTGGTTCTTCTTTCGGCGATGCGTATCAACAGCTGCCTTAGTGAATTGGGTTGTGCATCAATAGAAGAATCATAGGTCGGATTGGGTTCTACTCGGGTTATTGATGATCTCCTCTTCTTGGTTTGTCTTGGTTCTTGTCTCACTTTTTTTGCTTAGCTTTGGTCTCGGGCTTTGGCTTCTCGAGTGCGTTTGCAGTTCCCTCGTCTCCTTTATCCTTGCCGTCAATGTTCATGTTGAAGCAAGGGTTCCTGGAATTTGTGATTATGTGCATGGTTAGCGTTTGGCTTCTTTGAGATGGAGTTTATGGGTTTGGTTTAGTCGATTTGGTTCTACCTTGCTTGTCTAGTTTCTATTTGATCGTTTGGGTTTTAAAGTTCCTCTGTGATCTTGTTGTACCGTATTTCTCCCTGCTACCCATTAAATTTTCGGGCTACGTTCTCCGGTAATTTTTTGGGCTACGTTCCCCGGTAAACTTTCGGGTTTTGTTTCCGATGCTTCTGTTTGTAATGTTACCTTGGTTTATATAATATTATTCAGTGAAAAAAAAAATGAGATAAATTATAGTGGTCTGAAAAACTAGATATTTCTCTAAGAACTTTAACTTTTAACCCTGAATACAAAAATGAAATTGACATGTCACAGACGATTATTGACTATTCACATAAATAGAATTTTTGTATATTTTGTTTTTCTTGATGGCATTCTGTATTGTACATAAATGGTAATATGTGAAGAATGCCAAAAACGAATTTACAAAAATATAATAGAGAAGTTTCGTTGGTGCAGTCGCTACTATCTGGGCTCTATGCGTGCGCCGTGCGAGTACGATTCCGACCCACAGATCAGAGTCACCACAACACAAAATTAAACAGTTTTTGGACTTTCTCCAATTTCACGAAGTAGAAAATTAGGAAAAAACAGAAAAAGGTTTTTCAAATGATATTGGAAAACTCTAATATTATAGTTGTATTAATATATATAGGACCACAACCATCACCGTGGGGTTCCAAGTATATAATAAGAACAACTGTGATAATTATTGGTATTGGATGCTGTCATATTTATTAGAAATATACGTACGTGTTTCACCATATCATTAAGTGACTTACATAGTTAGTTATATGTCACTACAAGAATTTGGTAACATAGCTACATTTTATTTTGTAGTTATAGTGTTTTTTTTGTAGCAAATTTCTATTTGTTACGAATTAGCTACAAATAATTCACCATATGTATACGTTTGAAACAAATTTAAGTTTTGTAGCAAGTTGCCACAAAAAATTACTAAAAGCACGTTGTAGCTATTTGAATTAAATTTGTTACTACATATATTACGTAGCTAATTTGTTACAATGTAGTTACAAATAGTTAGTGGAAAATTGATACAAAATTCCACAAAAATATTGAAGTAAATACTCACTAGTTGCGACAAACTAATCGTGAAAATTGCCACAAACGGTGTCAAATGTTTCGAAGGTAATAGCCACACTTAGTTACAATGTTTCTGTAACTAATAGCAACACTTAGTTACAAATAATTTTTGATGATTTACCACATTTTGTAACACCCTTATTGTAACTTTTAATTACATTTAGTGTGAATTGTTGTGTAACTAATCCCTACACTAACATACAAAAAATTATATCAATCTTCATAACAAAACTATTTAGTTAACAACAAATTAAAGCAATATATATTATACAAAATTAAGATTAAAAGTAATATTTTTCTTACAAAGCCTACATTATACATAGGATTAGTGTATTAGAATTTCCTACATTATACATATGATTAGCCTATTACAATTAGCCTAAGGTGATGTGTAAAAGAATTATAATAACACATCAACACCTATTTTCCAAAAAAAGAGTTACCGTTTCTAAAAGATTGGGCTAATTATAGAGTTTGCAAAAATAGGCTAAATATCTATAATTAAAGAGTCCAAGAAGTACTTTTAAAAGGCTGCGAAGGCTCCATCATCTTCTTCTGCTGGATCCTCTTCTTCTTCTCCTTCTGCTGCATCCTCTTCTTCTTCTCCAGCTACATCACCATTTACCGTACTTGGCTCGACGTGACCAGTTCCAGAACCCATAGCTCCTTGAGTGCGTGGCGTGGGGGGAATGTTTGGCTCAGAACCATCAGACGGAAGGTAGCGGTTCATTTGCTGAATCACCGTAGCTAGTTGTTGCTCCAATACCTGGACTTGGCGCTCGAGGGTGACTCTTGATGCTGCCATGGTAGAACTTTCACCGCGCTCGCGTATGGGCTGCTGTCCACCAACACCAAATACACGGCCTGATTGACTTGGCTCGACAAGCTTCAAGGCAAGAAAGCAAAAACAGAGAAGTAAGTTCACAAAAAATCTTTTCAACCAAAAGACAGATTATGATTTCACTGAAATTTCTTTCCAACCAAAACAAACAGAGAATTAAGTTAAGCTATCAGCTGTGAATAGAGAATAAAGCATACAATTGATTTCTGTTTTCAACCAAAAAAACAGAGAATTCACTTTGAACACATGTCTTTTGGTCAGACCACTTAAATGAAAGTAGGGTGCATGCATGGGAGTATGAACAAAATAATGACAAGAACATCACCAAATATATTCAGCGACAGTTGCAAGAAAAATCCATTCAATTTGTTAATATTCTAAGTTATGAAAAATCATCACGTTGTAATAGTGGATGCTTTATAAAAACCATAGTACGTACCTATGCAATATAGCAGCTCATCAATTATAGTTAAGATAAAACTTTTCACTAATTTTTACATATTGAAATCAAATAATGTTGTTATATAGAAAACGCCTACGAGTCATTAAATAGAAAAAAAATTCAACGTGTAACTAAAATTCGATCTCTGACTTGGACTAATAAATGAAAAATCTTCGACAAAGCGAAACAACTGGTCTACTACCATTTGGTTACCTTCTAACACTTCATAATTAAGTAAAACAGCACCAACTAATAACTAAAAAATAAATAAAAATGAATACTTGTGTTTTATTTGAATTTTCCATCAAACACATGCAATTTAACCGTTAGAAATAGGATTTTACCTGCCAAAACAGTTCGTCCTCATCAGGTTGAGTCAAAGCCGAACCACCAGTTCCAGATGCTGTTTCGGATCCAAGAGGTGCTTCTTCTGCCTGCCTCTGAGCTGATTGTTCGAGTTGTCTCTGAATCTCTTGGTCAATGTACTCGGCCCTTCCATCAGCATATGTACCATCTGGTCTCCTATGAGTCTCTCTTAGAACTCGCAACATGGAAGGCTCAGCACCTTCCCTTTGTCTCTACAAATAAAACAGAAATCAAGTAAGTAAATGTAAACATCAAATTAGTCATAAAATTATTTAAAAATTAGATGGACTACTTACTATGAGGTCTCTAACTTGGTTAAAAGACCTAGCGCCTGATGTGTGAGCATGAGGGCCTAGTCCATCACGGTTAGACATCCTGTTTTCAGCAGCTATTCGACTCCTATTCTGCGCTCTCTCGGTGTTCCAATACGCCCACATTGCGTTCCAGATGTCCAAACTGATCCAAACTGGCCTCTGGTTATTACCTTTGGCTGTAGAAACCATGCCTCTAAGCCTGGCTGCAGTTATGTTGTGCCAAAAGTTGTACACCATTGCTCCATATGCTGGCTCCCAGTAGAAGGCTTGCTGCATATGATCACAAATTGTTAGAACCCAACTGAAATATTTGTTATAAGTTACAAGGGAATCACAATAAAAAGTTTGGGTCACACTTACAATAAATTCTCCCCACCACTGAATTATTGTTTCATTTGGGACCGAGCTAATGTTGAACCACGGGCCATCAAAATGCCTCCTAATCGCAGCAACAATAGCCTGTCTTGGAGCGTTATCAGTGCCAAACCTGCAAATACAAACACAGAGACTGCCAATTACCAATACTGTAATACATTAAGAAAAGAATACGTAAGTATGCTTTAATACATGCATAAAGTTTATCCCTGATTAAAAAATAGTAATGTACAGACATTAACATTATTCATACATGCATATGTTTGTATATATTTAATAAAGGAATATTTATCTAGAGGATCATGCTCCCACACATGCAGACTGACACATGCACACACATGCACAGGTTCGTACAAGAAGACTAGTGTAAAAGAAAAACAATCTCCTAAATATATGAGAAATAGAGTAGTTTGGGGATTTTAAAACGTCGCATCCAGAGAGACACACGGTTTGGGCAGTCAAACCTATAGCCATAAATGGACATTGAGTATAACTAGAAATAGCTAAAAATGTTATATATTCAAATGACAGTTAGTTAAAAAGTATATAAATTGGACTGTTACACACACGAATCTAAAAATGAATTGACCTAAGAAGAAAATTCCAAATACACACCACATCAATGGCAGAGCATTAAAACATGTTATACTAAATTTGAGCACCAAACCACCTTTCTATGAGCTGTTTTTTTATACAGATTGGGAAACCTAGACTACAAGCTACCAAACACATAACTCTTAACAACCTCAACAAACTAGATATGCATACGAGTTTAAAGCTTCTCAACACTACTAATCCGAGTAAAATTACTACTAATTAAGCCTACACATAGCATACACTTATTACCTAGAAAAATGACTACACACTTACCACAAGGCCCCATTTAGTCTCTGCGGATGAAGCACCGGCATCAGAAACCTCGCCTCGCTGGCGAGAAGAGCATCTATAGAGTTGTTATTGGGGAGAGCGCCTCTGCCAAACCCACGACCTCTACCTCTCCCACCGGCTCTACCGTTTCCTCTACCCACTGCCCCAATGTTTCCTCTCCCAGCAGCTCCACCGTTTCCGACAGTCGCAGCCCCACCGTTTTCTACAGCAGCAACCCCGCCGTTTCCTACAGCAGCAGCCTCAACGTTTCCTACACCACCAAGCACACCGTTACCTACAGCAGCAGCTCCATTTCCTCTCCCCACTGCCCAAATATTTCCTACACCAACAAACACACCGTTTCCTCCTCCCATTGGCCCTACGTTTCCTACACCATTAACCACAGGGTTAGCTCTCCCCACACCTTGGTTTCCTTGTCCAGCAACCAGATGGTTTCCTACACCATTAACAACAGTGTTAGTTTATATACATGTATCAATGTAATAATGAATATCAATGAAGTCATCTAAGGTTGTCTTTCTAAGAATGCTGACAGTGCAATTTCTATTTCTCGTCTTATGAATATCAATGTAAAAACATTTTACTTTTGGTGACAATCTTAAACTTCTGTTTAAAAAAAAAAGAAAGACAATCTTAAACTTCTTCCTTTTCTCTTTTGTTCTTACATTTCAATAAAGCTTTTAAATGAGCTATTTCATTCTCTGGTTTAGATTTCTATATTAATATTATCTTAATAAAGCTTTAAGAGCATGAATCTATATTAATATTATCTTAACATACTTACATTTCAGTCACGAAATTCAAAGATCAAAAGTAAGTAGTTGTAAACCTAACAAATGAAAAGGTGATATGAGCGCATGACAACTGGTATCTTTTAACGCCGTTTATTGAGCCAATAGTTGTTATAATGTGTATATTTTCGTGACTTATGTGTATGTATGGATAATAATAGTATTTAAGAAATTGGTTAGAGGTAGAAGCTAAGGACAGGTGAGAATGAGATAATGAGCATTACCCAGAGGGTTAGCTCTCCCCAAGCCTTGGTTTCCTCTACCACCAACCAGAGGAATTCCTCTTCCACCCACTATCCCAGTAGCACCACCACGACGACCTCCAAGGCCACGTCCGCGTGCTGGCGGAGGTCCATTTCCACGGCCTGAACCTTGAGAACCTGCATCAGACATCTACAAAGAGAAGAGAGTAAGTAAACAGTAAACTCTAGAAATTATCTTCTCGAAAGAACAACATCTACTTCTGTCAAGTGAGAGATAGCAAAAACCCTAACCAAAACCTTAGAGATAAGACTATTTACCTTGTTTTTCCACAGGTAAATGACTGATAAAGCGTCGAGGAAGTAGAAAGGGTTTCTGATTTGGATGTCAATGGTCGGAGATGTAGAGAGAGGGTTTGAAAGAACGACGGAGAGACTATTTGAGAGCGAGAGAGACAGTTTGAGTCGGATTGGGTTAGGGTTTTTGCGATTCCATTGGGGTTATTGGCGAGGTCTCGTGCACTGATGTCTTGCCGTGCATGGGGATAAGTCATCGACGGTTACTTTATTGGTCGGGTGTGGCTCTATTCGAGTTGCAGATCTAGGTGTTGAAGCTGAGTTTTGTCGGTATGCTCAGATCCTCTTGGCTTTGCTTTGTAAGTTTGGCCCAGTCGAGTTCTCCTTCTGGTGGGCTCGTATGGTCTGATCCTTGTCAGTGTTGTCAGATTTTCCGAGTTCTATAACTGGTCTGGGCCCAGTTTTGGCGTCGGTATCCTTAGGTTTCGTTTTCTTCAGTCTGGTTTGCTTTTGTCTTTATGGTCTGAGGATTAGGTCTCTGTTACTGCTGCTTTTGTGTTCTTGGCCGGTTTTTGTGGTTAGTGTTAAGGTAGGTTTGCTTTGGGTGAATTCTGGATATGTTGGAACTATCTCGTTTTTCTCTCTGGATGGTTTAGCGTGTTTGCCTTCTTCGTGTCCTGGTCTTTTGATAGGAGTGGTATTGTGGCTGATTTGAAGTATGACTTTTTCCTTGTGAAGATGTTGGTTTTGAGGCTCTCTTACCTCGCTTTCTGTTTAGTCTCCTTTCTATCCGTTTTTCCAATTGGTTCTTCTTTCGGCGATGCGTATCAACAGCTGCCTTAGTGAATTGGGTTGTGCATCAATAGAAGAATCATAGGTCGGATTGGGTTCTACTCGGGTTATTGATGATCTCCTCTTCTTGGTTTGTCTTGGTTCTTGTCTCACTTTTTTGGCTTAGCTTTGGTCTCGGGCTTTGGCGTCTCGAGTGCGTTTGCAGTTCCCTCGTCTCCTTTATCCTTGCCGTGAATGTTCCTGTTGAAGCAAGGGTTCCTGGAATTTGTGATTATGTGGATGGTTAGCGTTTGGCTTCCTTGAGATGGAGTTTATGGGTTTGGTTTAATAGATTTGGTTCTACCTTGCTTGTCTAGTTTCTATTTGGTCGTTTGGTTTTTAAAGTTTCTCTTTGATCTTGTTGTACCGTATTTCACCCTGCTCCCCATTAACCTTTCGGGCTACGTTCCCCGGTAATTTTTTGGACTACGTTCCCTGGTAAACTTTCGGGTTTTGCTTCTGATGCTTCTGTTTGTAATGTTACCTTAGTTTATATAATATTATTCAGTGAAAAAAAAATGAGATAAATTATAGTGGTCTGAAAAACTAGATATTTCTCTAAGAACTTTAACTTCAACCCTGAATACAAAAATGAAATTGACATGTCACAGACGATTATTGACTATTCACATAAATAGGATTTTTTCTTGATGGCATTCTGTATTGTACATAAATGGTAATATGTGTAGAATGCCAAAAACGAATTTAATTCTGTATTGTACATAAATGGTAATATGTGAATAATGCCAAAAACGAATTTACAAAAATATAATAGAGAAGTTTCGTTGGTGCAGTCGCTACTATCTGGGCTCTATGCGTGCGCCGTGCGAGTACGATTCCGACCCACAGATCAGAGTCACCACAACACAAAATTAAACAGTTTTTGGACTTTCTCCAATTTTACGAAGTAGAAAATTAGGAAAAAACAGAAAAAGGTTTTTCAAATGATATTGGAAAACTCTAATATTATAGTTGTATTAATATATATAGGACCACAACCATCACCGTGGAGTTCCAAGTATATAATAAGAACAACTGTGATAATTATTGGTATTGGATGCTGTCATATTTATTAGAAATATACATACGTGTTTCACCATATCATTAAGTGACTTATATAGTTAGTTATATGTGATGTTCTTCACTTTAATTTAGTTAACACGTTAATAGCGAACAAAACTAACACGTTTGGTAATGGCTTGATATAAAACTAGGGTTAATTTTTGTTTTTTTAGAAAAAGCTTCTAGAACTAGGGTTAATATGATGTATAACAAAAAAAAAAATATATATATATATATAAAAAACATCTTCGCTTTTCAGTTCTCAGTTTTTTCTCATATTGGGTTGGAAGCGGAACATATTACAAAATAGAAGCCTAAAAAAATCCCGTCGAAAATGAATTAGCTTGTACAAAACTGCAAATTTTCATTTCAAAATTCACCTTTAATTTTTGTTTCTTAACTTTTAAAAATTAATAGTTCTGTATTTAATTTGATAAAGAGATAAATTTAAAGATACATATTAACAAAATGATTATGGTGTAAATTTAGTATAGTTTTAACTAACAAAATAACCGACTAGTATACCAAATTTTAGATATGTTTGTATATATATGAATTTACGGTTATCTTAAACTAAATATCTAAACCAAATCGAACCAAATTAAAATTCACAATTTATAACCTGAACTGCATTATATAATAATCTAAATGGATATTAAAATTCCTATACTAGTTAAATTATCCGAACCGAGTTCGAATAATATGAAATTGAATCAAGGTAACTAAACTTACAATAAATTAGCAAACAACTAAACATTATTACTTTGTTTAAGTATTTAATATTTTTTAATCAGTTAGGTGATCTTCAAATGTTATAATCATTTCAATCTGAAGAATAATGAATATATGATTTTGTAATGTTCTAATCATAAACTTGTTTTAGGTAAGACTTAATATTACAATTTTTGAAAAATTATTAGAAAGTTTATTTGTATTTTAATGTGTTTGGTAATTAGGATTAGAATAAAAGAATTTTTTAGAAATGTCACTTTTGAAGTGCTACTTTTCAAAAATGACACTTTTTCAAAATTATTGCAAAAATGTCACTTTTTTAAAATCATTTACTCAATAAATCATTTATGTTTAGGTTAACTATATTGTATTATGGTTTAGTTTTGGAGGAGCTTGTTTGGGGTTAAAACATTATTTTAGGGTTTAGAATTTTAAGATTTTTGGTTTAAAATTTCTTAATTGGCGACATTTTTGCAAATAGACAATCTATAGTGGCATTTTTGAAAAGTGATATTTCAAAAGAGACATTTTTGTAATTACCCCTTAGAATAATCAATATAAGTATATTTGGTAATACATGTGTTTAGTAATGAATATAGAAGAATTAGATAAATAAGATAAAAAAAATAGAGAAAATTTGTGAAAGTGACACATCATCAAAAATAGCATTTATATATTAATTGACTAGACATTCACAAAAAATCATAGGTGTCAAACAAGGAATAATTTAAGGCATACATCAATTGAATTAACGAATCAAAATATTTTAATTAATTCTATATGCCATGTTGGAAATCTCTACATATTTATTTTAATTTTTTAACATGAGCTCACAAATACATATTACAAATTTAAATCTAACTAAAATGTAACATATTAATATTTTAAAATATTATATAATATAATGTTTTAATGGTGATTCATTTACCAATGTCAATTACTTTATAAAAAATTTATTTATGTCCATTTGGGTACTATATATGATTGATCATACAATTATTATTTTTTTTAATTTGTTTAGTTGTGAACATCCCCGTTATGGTGCATGTAGAGAGGCTTAAGATAACTGATTTGACTACCTATATCACCAAAGTGAACTTATCTTTTCCGTCACACATCCAGAGAGAACTCCAGAGTTAAACGTGATTGGGCTGGAGCAATTTAAAGATAGGTGACCTACTGGGAAGTCATTTCCAGTACCGTGTGAGTGAGGATAAAACACGGGGAAAGATCATGTGGTGATTTGCAGGGTAAGTAAACAAGTCTTTCGAACTTCCCGGACTAACGCACGGACCGTCGGACAGGGGTGGTCCCATAGGCCGAGAGTGGGTGTGGGGCCCATTGGAGATGAGAATTTCTTCTGAAGGGATGAGAATTTCTTCTGAAGGGATGAGGATTTCCTCTGCATATGGATAACTCGACGGCGGTCGGGGAGTTACAAGTGGTATCAGAGAGAACTCTGACGAGTGTGTGAGTCACTTTGTCGGGGGTAACGATCGTGGTACGCAACGAGGACGTTGTGATCAGTTAGTGGGGGTGATTGTAACATCCCGGTTATGGTGCATGCAAAGAGGCTTAAGAAAACTGATTTGGCTATCTATATCACCAAAGTGAACTTATCTTCCCAGACTAACGCACCGACCGTCGGACAGGGATGGGCCCACAGGCCGAGAGTGGGTGTGGAGCCCATTGGAGATGAGGATTTCTCCTGAAGGGATGAGGATTTCCCTTATATGCTATCGAGAGATGAGGATTTCTCTCGAGGGGGTAAGGATTTTCCGTGCATATGGATAGCTCGACGGCGGTCGGGGCATTACAAGTTGTATCCATAATATTCTAATTAAAGTTGTATTGTTATAAACGTACAAATTTTAAAATTAAACATTAATGTTTGAATTTTAAAAACAATCATTTTTACTTTTTTCTTTGATTTTCTTATATAAAGCGATTTTTACATACTGACACGATATTTTTTGAGTTTGGTGAACTCAAATAAGTTTGAGAGAACCCATAATCTCAAACGTATTTGATTTACATCAATAAACGTTTTCATTCAATCTAAGTATCATGCAACTTAAATGTTGTATGATAAAATATATTATCTATATGAGAGATAAATCATCTGATCTTTGTTGTTTTTAATATCTCATGTATATTATAAAAATTATGACTTTTTATTTTCAAATATTATAATCTTGCTCTTGATGCAGATCAAAATCTGGTACACATAAATGACACCATGCAGAAAAACATAAATGCATATATTTATGTTTCTAGCATTATGAACGGATATCAGAGCACCTCTAATGAGAGGTTCTTGTAGAGTTTCTTAAGTAATATAAAATATAAAATATTGATATAATATTGTGGGTTTCTCAAATAATGTTAGATATTTTAAAGAAAATTTTTAATACTATTTGAAAAACCCATAATATTATATCAATATTTTATATTTTATATTTTATATTATTTAAGAAATTTTATAAAAATCTTTCATTTGGGGGTGCTCTAGGGGTTTCAAATTTTAGTATTTGTTGTTCCGGTCCTAAACATGGTTTGTTTCGTAAACTTTATGTTTTATTAGATTTTTTGAATCGTATAAACGGATATTTTGTCCACTGATATTAACGCGTCTCTGCAGACTGCAGGCCACGTGGTCATCCACACTACAATAGCTTTATGTCTCTCTCTCTTTCGTCGATCGCCTTCACTACTTCTCTACTTCTTTTGTTCTCCGAACTCCAAATTTCAGTTTCTCTCCAGAATATCGATAACCCCAACCGTCTTCATCGCGGTCGCAATCGTAATCAAACCAATATCACTATACGTGAATCCGAAGGTCTGTCTTTGATTTAGTTAATATCTGATCGCTCTTCCTTTTGGTCTCAATATACTCATCTATTTAACTTTGTCTACGTGATATCATTTCCTCATGTGACTTTTGGTTGAATATGTATATATATATGCAGAAGTGAGTAATATGGAATGGGAGTCTATCAATATGACCGAACAAGAAGAGGATCTCATCTTTCGAATGCACAGACTTGTCGGTGATAGGTAACATTTTCTTCGTCTGTTTATATATTTATCTCGTTTCAAATAAATTTTAAGTTCTTGACCTAATTCTGTTTATATAATACGTATGTCTCAGTGTGTGAATTAAGGCATGTATACGTATGTATTACGTGAAGCAGTGGCATCCACAATATATTTTATAGATATTTTATGATGCTCCACGATATATTTTTTTTTTGCTAAGAGGTGATAGTCACTGCGGTATGGCTAGATCTAACCAGTGTGTAACACAGTAGCATAAAGAGATATATGCAAGCATAAAGGCAAAGAGACAAACACATTTGTTAACGGACCTCGTCCAGATTTTATTGACTAGAAAAGTTTGCAACCTACAATTGCTACATAGTTACTACCACTCTTTTCTAGATTTACAATGTCGCACACAACCTGTGTGCTCTACAAACACTACCACTCTGTCCCTCCTTGCAAGGACAAGTGTAGCTCTGCGACGCAATCATCAGAGACAACCCTCACCCGTCTTCTCTGATGAGACAACACTTCACACAACCTGTATACAGCCACTACACACTATCTGTGGATAGCCACAAACAGACACTACCACTATGAGCCTCCTGGCAGAACAAGTGTAGCTCTGCGATACAATCACCAGAGACAGAACTCACCCGTCTTCTCTGATGAGACACTGCACACAACTTGTGTACAACCACTACGCACTACTTGTGCACAGCACCAAACAGACACTACCACTCAGCCCTCCTGGTCAAGTGTAGCTCTGCGACACAATCACCAGAGACAAAACACTCATGTCTTCTCTGGTGAGTCAACATTGCACACAACCTGTGTACACCCACTGCGCACTACCTGTGCACAGCAACAAACAGACACTACCACTCAACCTCCTGGTCAAGTGTAGCTCTGCGACGAATACACCAGTAGATCTCTCTATCTCGCTGGCGGGACAACATCACCCACACAATTTGTGTGTATCTCTTGATAAAGCTCTGGAAGTGTCAATCTGTTTCTGAGCACATTTCTTCCGTTATATAGTAGCAACTTCACTCAAAACCCTAATCTGGTTGACACAGTAAACTGCTAACTCTGCACCATACACCTGTCTGTGTCACTATTTGCAGCAGACAGATATTCTGTAATCCACTCAGCACATTTGGGCCTTTGACACAGCAAAACCCACCTAGCTTTTCTGCGACACTGTGCAACACTACACATGGGCCTGGAAATGAAGCAGCCCATGAAACTTTCCTTAACAACTCTCTCATGACTTCACAAAGCCCACATGGCTCTTCATTACTACACTTAGAGATCTCCTGTGTTACTCAGATATCTCCTGAGTCACTTCTTTCATCAGTTCCTTCACAGCAGTTCCTTCACGGCAGCTTGTCATACAATAGAATGTTAATCTCAAGTTCTAAAACCTGTGACAACTACACTTACAATCTCTCCCTTTGTTACTGGGTTTTAGAACTTATGCTCACTTCAATCACAGACACTTTGATGATCTTCACGCTTCAGAATCGTCTCACAAACTCCGTCTAAGTTATCACTGCAGAAGCTACGATTCAGATCCAATAACACTGATCTCATCTGTCTCAGGAGTTGTAGTATAAATCATTCCAGCAACGACACAATTCAGCAACATCACAACAAATACTAACAATCTCTCCCTTGGGCTGAGTTGTGGCTCATAGAGAAGGACAAGTTATAAATTAAACCTTGTTGATCATAAACTCTCCCTTAATCAAATAACATCATTCTTTGAGGTTCATGAGAATCCTGACCAATATTACTCACGCTCAGCACTGATTGAGTAAACCTTGTCTTCAATACTGTTTAGCTCACACAACTTCAACGTATCTCTCCCTTTTTAGCTTAAGTTGTGCACCTCAAACACATATTGTGCAACACAGATTCAATTACGCCATATAGATTCTCTTCTAGCTTCAGTGTACAATTTAAGTTAAAACCAACCACAAATGAGCCATCCTTTGACCAGAATAAAAAAAGCCTCTACTTCGGCCTTTCAGAAAACCTATCAGGCTCTCATTCATCTTAGTACCAAACCTGTAACAGCAACAATGGCCGGAACCAACTTCTCTAGTCTGAAGTAATCATGATTCCTTCACTGATCCCTCCAAAGACCAGAATTCCAACTTGAGATTGCGACACACAGCAGATGAAAGAACCTCAGAAGAACTGTCCCAACATCAAAGAGATACTGATGTCGCCAATAGGAACAAGCTCTAAGCTTTCCATACGCATAGACCAGTCACTTCTAATGTGGTAGCAGTTCTGAGACCCGTTGCAGAGCAAACATCCAACAGCTTCAGACTGAACACAAACTGTTTCAAGCCTTTTAAGAACAAACGTAAAGCCAGCAATGAACCCTTGCATACAACCTTTGTGATCCACCTAGGTTCTGTCCTTTGAGATAATAAACCAAAAATTAACCAAGAATAGGAGCAAATATAACACACACATATACCCATGTGATTGCAGCGAAAACAGACCATGTTGCTCCTTGGAAACAAAATCCAACTCAGTTTGATACTTGGACGCCTGAGAGTATCAACTAACGAACAACCAGAAAACCCAAACTCTCCCTGCATGAGAGCATATTTGATGGAAAAATCTCCAATGAACCTCTCTTGAGACAGCCTTTACATATTTTCTTCCATGGCACACAATAAACAGCAGAACAAGGTAGACACACATACTCCAACATTGATTAAGCCGAGATGCAAGGAAAACAAGCTCATCCGGACAAAGTTTCTCTTCATACATTTTACAACAAATCTTCACAGACTTGTCTCGGAAAGACAAGACCAAAACTTGGACTAGCCGTTAGAGTCTCGAACACACCATGGCTGGTGAAGATAATAGTGTCAAGAAGTTTCGTACAAAATTCAGTTTGAACAGACCATGTTTGACAACCCAAAAGATGCACTAAAGCAGCACATAACTGTCTTCTTACTCTCCATTATACTCACTGTAAACATTCTATCCTCAAAAATCTTTCATATTGCTTCCACAAAGCGAGCTTACAATGCAGACTTTGGTATATGTCTCGACACACTCTCTGTTCCAACAGTTTAACTCAACATGATACAACCATTCTCAAAGCTTCTGACCATTGCTTGAATTTCAAAAGATTTCCACCAAACCCAAACTGTAAAACAGAGATTTTACAGCTTGTACACGATTCTTAGCAATACTTCTTCATAGTTCAAGTCCAGGAAAACCAGAATCATCAACAAAAGTAGCACAAAGTGCCTTGAGGTCGCACAGAGACACACCGAATGCTAAACAGATCTGATTATTTGAGCATGGTTCTTGATTTAGCTTTTTCTTTGTGTTGATTGTTGTTTTCTTCAGGCACAAAAACCATCTGATTTTGTGCTTCCACTGACTCCATCTTCACTTCAGAACTCCTGAAGCATTCACTTATAGGCCTCTCTCATAACCACTATACATGAGACCCTTCTTTCAACCACTTAACCATTTCTGGCTGTTGATTTAATCAAATTGCACAAAACAATCAACACACCAAGACACACAATCCTTATTGTGCAAGAGATCAATCTCATTTTATTCCCTCTGGAACTTCCTTTAGCAACCCTCCTTGATCACATAACTGATCTTTAACCAAAATAACCAACCGCCATATTCACACCAGCGTACTCCATAGAAAGCATCAGACAATTCGCAAGATATCATGGATTCCCTAAGAAGCCCACGTTGAAACTGAAATTTTCCTTTTGAAACAACCACACTCAGACGCCATCTTCTGATGAAAGAGAGAAACCCGACACTAAAAATCTGCCATGAGCTTCTCCACCATCAAGCTGATCCTTTCTGAATTTCTAACATCAAGTAAAATTCAAACAGCTTGCAGTTTCAGATTCTAGAACCGTAAAGCCCAACACTCTTCTTTCTCTTAACGTGAGACTTGCTATCCTCCATACTACCACAGTCTGAACTATGCTCAAACACAAAATCAGTTCTTCTCAAAACCGTATCCAATCAAGAGAAATGTAGAACCAGAAAATCCATGTTCTAACTTCGCCACCTGTCTTAAAAGACAGCAATAAATCATAAACTAACCGTTCACTACTGAATCCCACCGTTGATTATGAAGCTGAATATGCAATCAGTAACGTCCCCAAATTTCAGAAAGATCGGATTCCATTTGACCCTCCAAATGATCTCATGAAGAAGCCCCATCGAAACTGATCTCTGGAATTATGCAGATTAGAATGATTAATGGTCAACTTACACAGAGATTTGCGGATGGAGTTTAACTTCGATTGACCATCCGCCAGTTTCTATCTGTTCCTTGAAGTGAGATCTTTCCAGGGATACCTTGAGCGTAGAATGAAACTCCTTGAGCCGTCTGGAATAAGACCTCGAAAGCAGCTTCTCCTTCACTGATTTGCAGATTTGGACATTTTCAATTCAACAAGGACCATTCATAACTAACGGATTTTTCAACAGAATTGAGCACAGATTCGTTCTGTAGAGAGCCATTTTTGTTATCTTCGCAACGGTACCAAGAGCAACTCCTTGTTCGTTCTCCTCTGTTCCTGATTTCTTGTCTTCTTAACAGCATGTTGATTCACACACCTTGTGAAATGCAACAGATGTTTTCCAACCATCTCTAAGCTTGGACCTTTCAAAAATGAAGCATGTATTCTTGACTTCAAAATCTTGAACCAAATATACTACAAGTATCTTCCTATCACCAGTTCACTTCACCTTCATGAAAGATTCGACACCGCAAGACAATAACATTCTATTTCTACAGCCTCTGAATTTCTGAAACCTTCCTTCCACTCCTTCCCCAAGGTGGAACACAAAAATCTCAATGCTCCTCTTCTTTTGTCAGAACTTGGACAAGTATCACCTGGTCATCATTGTCTCCTTTGGTGAGTATCTTAATCATAAACCTCTTCCTTCCAAAACAATAGCACCAGATTTCTCCTTTTGATTTCATATCTTCTCTTTATGAACAACTAGAAATGAAACATTCCATCTCTAATTTTCCCAACCAGATTACCCACGTAACCAAAGCTTCCACATCTTTTTACGTTTCTAGAACAAACCCTTCATCTTGCATCAACCACTTGCCCATTAGAACCACTAATCAAACACACCAGTAAGAACTCAAACTTGATTCAACCCTTCTTTCAGTTCTGGAAGACTCCAATTCCACCAACCCATCTTCTGAATCTTGAAACACGAAGATGAGCTTAAACTTTTGATATTGATTTCGGCCCACTAACAGAAGACCACCAATAAGAACAAGGAAACCCATCAAACAGAAAACCAATCTGAAGCCCAAACTTCTCTTCCACCATGATTCTTTTTCCCAACGATGATCAACATCAGACAAGACGACACCAACTCCGGCCGATTTCGTCGACCTGTGACTTCTTCTTCGATCAATCTTGTCTCTTCAGAATAATAAGACTCCCTTTGAAGCTAATACCTTCTGGATCTTACAACAAGACAAAAAACAGACCCTTTCCCTTTAAACAGCAGAATACAAATCTTCAAAACACACAGATTTACTCTCCTCCAAGAAAAAACAGAAACACAAAAATCCAGATCTGTGTAACTCACCTGCTTCTCCCTCATTCACTGCAGACCCATAACTTCAACAACTCAGATCTTCAGAACATCTCTTCTCTTCATGAACCCGAATCTAGCCACAAAAGCCCAGATCTTATACCCGAAAATAAGCTTAACCTCTAACGAGTTAGGCTCTGATACCAATTGATAGTCACTGCGATATGGCTAGATCTAACGAGTGTGTAACACAGTAGCATAAAGAGATATATGCAAGCATAAAGACAAAGAGACAAACACATTTGTTACCGGAGTTCGTTTCCTATATCTCCCAGAGTTCATTGACTAGAAAAATTTGCAACCTACAATTGTTATTTAGATTTACAATGTCGCACACAACCTGTGTGCCCTATAAACACTACCACTCTGCCCCTCCTTGCAAGGACAAGTGTAGCTCTGCGACGCAATCATCAGAGACAGCCCTCACCCGTCTTCTCTGATGAGACAACACTGCACACAACCTGTGTACAACCACTACACACTACCTGTGCACAGCCACAAACAGACACGACAAGTGTAGCTCTGCGATACAATCACCAGAGACAGAACTCACCCGTCTTCTCTAATGAGACACTGCACACAACATGTGTACAGCCACTGCGCACTACCTGTGCACAACACCAAACAGACACTACCATTCAGCCCTCCTGGTCAAGTGTAGCTCTACGACACAATCACCAGAGACAAAACACTCATGTCTTCTTTGGTGAGTCAACACTGCACACAACTTGTGTACAGCCATTGCGCACTACCTGTGCACAGCACCAAACAGACACTACCACTCAGCCCTCCTGGTCAAATGTAGCTCTGCGACGAATACACTAGTAGATCTCTCTATCTCGCTAGCGGGACAACATCACCTACACAAACTGTGTGTATCTCTTGATAAAGCTCTGGAAGTGTCAATCTGTTTCTGAGCACATTTCTTCCTTTATATAGTAGCAGCTTCACTCAAAACCCTAATCTGGTTGACACAGTAAACTACTAACTCTGCACCGTATACCTGTCTATGTCATTGTTTGCAGCAGACAAATATTCTTTAATACACTCAGCACCTTTGGGCCTTTGACACAGCAAAGCCCACCTAACTTTTCTGCAACACTGTTCAACACTACACATGGGCCTGGAAATGAAGCAGCCCATGCAGCTTTCCTTACCAACTCTCTCATGACTTCACAAAGCCCACATGGCTCTTCATTACTACACTTAGAGATCTCCTGTGCGAATCAGATATCTCTTGAGTCACTTTTTTCATTAGCTCCTTCACAGCAGCTTGTCATACAACATAATCTTAATCTCAAGTTCTAAAACATGTGACAACTACACTTACAAAAGGTAAATATCGTATAAAATGAAAGTTAGATTTTACAAAAAGCATAATCTATATTCTATATTTTTTTGGCAAAAAAAGAGATAAAAAAACAAGGAAATACAAATTGGCCAGCCTTTAACCTGCTCTCTTGGCCTCCAAGCTTCCCAAATTAATGCAGCAGAATACTCCTTACCGACCGAACCTTCTGTACATTACTCATAACAGTCCTTCGGGGCATTAGAATATTGTATTCTTATAGTGGTAAAATAAATGTGGAGGTTAAGAGCCTCATCAGATCTCGGGGAAGCTAAAGACCATCCATTAGAGTTGAAAGGATCCGCAACTTTTGCGGGGTCCATACATTAAACCAAAAGCTGATATCCCTACCATCATCTAGAATTGCTTTGACAAAAACCAGAGTCTCCTCTCTTATCTTAAGAAAATATTTCCATGTCCAAGAATATGTACTTGTATCACCAACCTACCAGAAACACTTATTACCAAGATGGTGAATTTTCTGCCAGGCAACCCAAAGAGAATCGGACATCGAGAACAACAACCAGATGAATCTCAGGCAAAGAGCTCTATTCTAGACTGAAAGTCTCCTTAAGCCAAGACCTTCCTCAACATTAGGCAAACAGACAGTGGACCAAGAGACCTTTGCTGTTTTATAGTTTGCAATGTTACATGACCATAGGAATCTGGAGCACAGAGATTCGATACTCTTGGTACATCCCTTAGGAAGAATGAAAGCTAAAAGCCAAAAGTTAACTTTACCTATAATGACCGAACTGATGAGCTGAGTTATGCCCACGAAAGACATGCATTTGACTAACCATGATCTTAGTTTAGCGGTTAGCTTGCTAATAAGAGGTTCATACTCACATATTTTAAGCTTTCTATACATCAGAGGCAAGCCGAGATACCTATTAGGGAGAGATCCAGTAGGGAATCCATAGCTAGCAATAGTAGTGGATTCGCTATTGTTCAAACCCATATTGAATAACTTAATATTCTGCATGTTCATTCTCAACCTTGACCAACTGCCAAAATCCTCCAAATATTCTGCAATACCATGTAAAGAGGAGTTGCTACCATCGAAGAAGACCATAACATCATCCGCAAACATAAGATGCGAAATACTTAGCTCATAGATTCTAGGATGATACGATATATAGCCAGAATCATACCTAGACATAATTAGTTGCGAGAAAGCTTCCATAGCAAGCACAAAAAAGATAGGGAGAAAATGGGTCTCCCTGTCTTATTCCCTTGGTGCTCCTAAAGAATCCCCCTGTAGAATCATTTACTGCAATGGTGAATGAAGCAGTGGAAATGCATTCTAAGATCCAAACAATGAATTTATGTGGAATGTCAATAGCTTTAAAGGCTCCCAAAACGAAATCCCACCCGACCGATTTAAAATTTTTTCTCAAATCAACTTTGAGCATTGCCTTAGCTTGAGCATTTCTCCCATTATAATCTTACACAAGGTCAATAGCAAGCAAAATATTTCCAGCCAACAATCTACTAGGCATAAAGGCTGTTTGAGAAAAAGAGATTACCTCTGGTAAAATTTGTTTTAATCTGGAGGCTAGAAGCTTAGAGATCACCTTATACATTGTATTGAGACATGATATCTGCCTGAAATCAGAAGTAGTTGAAGCATTTGGGATCATAGGGATACGCACCAGAGTGGTAGTATTCCACTGCTTTAAGATGGTACCTTTGTAAAAAAAACTCAGAGATTGCCTAAGATGGTATCCTAACAGTGAAATGAAAAACTCCGAAGAAAAGCCATATGGACCACTGGTTTTATTCCTAAACAACGAAAAGAAAGCCTCTTTGATTTCCTATTTGGCAAAAGCCTTCACTAATTTTTTTTTGCTGATCAATAGATCAAATCCAAGTCACTTTGCTTAAATAGTTTAGGCTCAACTAGTTCACCCAACAGATTTGAAAAGTAGTTGATATAATGTTCTTGAATCCCTAGGTGAGAGTTTATCATGGTTCCATTACTATTAACAAGATAGTGTATCATGTTGATAGAATTACGAATGTTAACCATTCTACTGAAATAAGTCGTATTGCTATCTCCCAAGCTTAACCAAGAGATTCTAGACCGCTAACAGACAAAAGCTTCCTCCGCCATAGCCAGAACTTGCTATTTACTAAAAGCTTCCAACTCAGTCTTCGCATTACCATAGGTTGGACTTGCTAACATCTGAATCTGACATCTTAGGAGGACCTCGTGAGCCTCAGACACCCATTTCTCCAGGTTGGAGTAGTTACTCTTGCTAAACTCTCTGATAGGGTTCCTAAGCTTCTATGAAATGCTAAACATGGCCGATCCCAAATGTAACGCCCCGACCGTCCCTGCCAGTGAGTCCCACGCCCACTCTCGGCCCGTGGTCCCAACCCTGTCTGACGGTCGGCGTTAGTCCGGGAGACTCGAAATACTTGTTTACTAACCCTACAAATCACCACATGACCTTTCCCCGTGTTTTGTCCTCACTCACACGGTATTAGAAATGACGTCCTAGTAGGTCACCCATCCTTAAATTGCTTCAGCATAAGCACGTTTAACTTTGGAGTTCTCTCTGGATGTGTGACAGAAAAATAAGTGCACTTTGGTGATATAGGTAGCCAAATTAATTCTTTTAAGCCTCTCCGCATGCACCACATATTTTCTAAAACCGGGATGTTACAATCACCCCCACTAACAGATCACAACGTCCTCATTGCGTACCATGATCGTTACCCCCGACAACGTGAGTCACACACTCGTCAGGATTCGCTTTGATACCACTTGTAACGCCCCGACCGCCCCTGCCGTGAGTCCCAAGCCCATTCTCAGCCCGTGGGCCCCACGCCCACTCTCGGCCTGTGGGCCCCACGACCACTCTCTCCGACGGTTGGTGCGTTAGTCCGAAAGGCTCGAAATACTTGTTTATTGACCCTGCAAATCACCACATGATTTTTCCCCGTGTTTTGTCCTCACTCACACGGTACTAGAAATGACTTCCTAATAGGTCACCCATCCTTAAATTGCTCCCGCACAAGCACACTTAACTCCGGAGTTCTCTCTGGATGTGTGATGGAAAAGATAAGTGCACTTTGGTAATATTGGTAGCCAAATCAATTCTCTTAAACCTCTACGCATGCACCACATATTTCCTGAAATCGGGATGTTACACCACAACATTTATAAAATACCAAAGCAAGCCAATTAGGGGAAGAAACTCATTATTTTTAAGCAAATCGTTATAGAACTTGAATGGTTTCTTTAGCTTTTGATCCAGAGGGTTCAAAGTTACCGACATTGAAGCATGATCAGAAAAATCCGGATCACCAAAGGATGCCAAAGCACTTGGGAATTCATCAAGCCACTACTCATTCACTAGAACCCTATCAATCTTTTTAGCCACCGGTCTGCTTTTACTCTTGTTCCACCAAGTGAAAGTGTTGCCTCTGTAGATCAAACAAATCACCCTCTAGAAGGCAATTTCTAAAGTCCCTTGTTCTCTTATCTACATTCATGTTAGATGCCAAAGAATGCTCCTCAGGATTGAGAACTTGATTAACGTCCCCCAAAGCCAGCCAAGGCTTGCCACATAACATTACATTTAGACAAGTCGGTTACCTCATTCCATATATCCTTTCTAGCTTCCACAGAGTTTGAAGCATAGATGATAGAGATAATCATCACTTTATTTGTTTCCAGCCAAGTCACTTCAGATGTACTCATTTGCAGTGACTTAGAGATGACAACAACAGTGACACTAGGATGCCACATGACCCATATTTTCCCCAACTCTGAAAAGTATAGTTATCCTCAAAATACCAGCCTGCAAAGATGTCCTATATGAACTTCTTATTCTTCGGCTACTTGATATTAGTCTCAATAAAACCCCCAAAAATAGGTCTATTAATCCTAGACCATTTTTTAAAACCACTCTGATGATTATATATATTGAAATACCTTACGTTCCAACAAAAGATGTCTATACACATAAATAATTAGTGTTTAAAGCCCTTGCCCTTTATACCTGATGTACCAGATATACACGATTTCGGTTCCCATGACAGACTTTTAGCTATTCTAACCTTCACCAGAATCTGTCCTTCTTCCTCCTCCTCAGAATCACTAGAAAGAACATCGAAGGAGTCAGTTTCAGCATCAGAGGTTGTATTACTCCTAACTTGAGCAACAACTATAGTTTGATCCACACCATTGTCTACCATTTGTGCAGCACTAGCTTCACCAACAACAAAATCCTTTGTAGTGCCCAGCTTAGACTAACTTACTGCAACCAATCGTATATTTTGATCCTTTGGCTTTTTCCCTCTTAAGTTTGTAACTTCAGTCCAGACCTTTGACTTGGATCTATTCCTTCGATTTTTCCTCCCCCTCCCCTTTGCCGACTTGGCCCTAGGACACTTTGTAGTCCATGGCTAAGAGAATTGTAAGTTTGACATGGCTTAGGAGCTGTTTTACAACGCTTCACATTGTGCCTTATCTCTTTGCAATGGCTACAAACTGGGGGTATCCAAGGACTAGAGACCAAAATCCTACGGATCACCCCTGAGTCAAACTCAACATTAAACGCCTCTAGTAAAGGCTTCCTCGGATCAATGATAGTGAATACCTTAGCAACCTCAAGATTAGTTTTATTTTATGTTGATGGATGCAGAAACTTTGGATCTCCCACCAAGCCAACAATGTGTTCTAATCCCTCTTCATTGAAGAACTGAAAAGGTATTTTCCGTAGCTCCAGCCAGATCGGTGCCGAACTGAGTTCAGGCTTGGCCGAAATCACCCCAAGCTCCCACTTAGCAACAAACATTGTATGTCCCTCAATTTTCCAGAGTCTCTGGTTAATCACTCGATGCCTAGTGAAGGAATTTGGGATAAGAAAAAGGAAGGAGTTACCTTCCATCTTTGACACCGAGATATCCTTGTACTGCTTGCTCCAAATGCCATTGACAATGTTGTGAAAAATTCCTTGAGACGGAGGATCTGAAAAGAATTGTCCCAGAACAAAGCAATCCTAGGAAGATTTGTTTCTTTCGATTACCGAGTTAGGAATCTTCACACATGACTCACCACAAGGCTGGGTGAAAGCCTTTCCTTTCTTTCGTAGTTGCTTTGTGGTTCCCTTCACATGGGAGCACCAAGTATTTTCAGGTTGACCTAGTGACTTAGTTTTTAATTATGGGCCAGCTACAGTAGTAGCCTTCGCAGTAAGCGTTTTTTCCAGCGACTTTTTCAGTCGTACTAAGCGTTTTAATTGGTTTTGGATCCGCCATAGACACAACGATCACAGGAGCAACAATGGTAGTTAGATGGCTCACAGATCCCAGATCCAAAGCCGCAGGACTCGAAGTCACGACCACATCTATCGTCGGAGAAGGGGATAGGGGCACGTTACTTGTTAGAGAGCTTGAAGAAGCTTGAAGAAGATAAGATTGAAGAAAATGAATTTATGTTATTCATTCAACGTTCGATTACAATCTGTTCATATTGACTCGATTCAACTAAACCAAGCAACAATTGAACCAATTAAACCGTAAACCGGTTATCAACACTTAAGTCTAATACCCACCCTCAAGATGGCAAGTATATAGACTTCAGAGCCATCTTGCCAACGAGCTCATGAAAATGACCAGGAAACAATGGTTTGGTGAAGACATCGGCGAGCTGAGCATCAGTGCGTACATGGAGAGTCTTAATCAAGCCACTGACCACCTTATCACGAACAATATGACAATCATGTTCCACATGTTTTGTCCTCTCATGAAACACAGCATTATTAGCTATGTGAATAGCTGCTGTAGAATCACAAAAGAAGGCCACAGACTAAGGTTGATGAATCTGAATTTCCCTGAGCAAATTGACCAAATTCACAACCTCTCTAACAGCCATCTCCATGGCTCTGTATTCGGACTCAGCTGATGAATGAGAAGCAGTTTGTTGTTTCTTAGACTTCCATAAAATGAGAGAGGAACCTAAGAACATGCAATAACCCGAAGTAGACCGCCGAGTATCAGGACATGAGGCCTAATCCGCATCAGTGAAAGCTTTGAGCAGAAGATCGGACTCAACCGAGTAAAATAGACCCAAGCCAAGTGTACCTTTCAAGTATTGAACCACCTTGTAAGCGGCTTGAAGATGAGACTGCTTAGGGGCATTAGTAAATTGGCACAACTTGTTGACTGCGTAGGTGATATCAGGACGAGTTATGGTCAAGTACATGAGACGACCAACCAATCTGCGATAACCAGAAATGTTCTGAAGAATAGGTTCATCAGAATCCTGGCAAAGCTTCACACTCGTATCCATTGGAATTGTAGATGGCTTGCAAGCGAGGAGACCAGTTTCCTCAAGAATCCCCAAAGTATATTTTCTCTGATATACAAATATACCCTTGCTAGAGCGAGCAATCTCAAGGCCAAGGAAGTATTTCAAAGCTCCCAAGTCCCTGAGTTTAAAAACCTGCTGCAAAGCAAACTTGAGTTGCATAGAAGCCTCATCATTGTTGCTGGCAATGATGATATCATCAACGTAAACCAAGACAGCAACCTAATGACCATCAACATTGCGGATAAACAGAGTATAATCACAGTGAGATTTCTGAAATCCAAGATTCAACAAAGTAGAGCTAAATTTCAGGAACCATTGCCGAGAAGCTTGTTTTAAGCCATAGAGAGATTTTCGAAGCTTACACACTGCATGAGGAGGGAGCTCAACACCAGTAGGAGTATAGCCAGAAGGCAATGTCATGTAAATTTCTTCATCTAAATCGCCATTAAGGAAGGCATTAGAAATATCCAACTGAGTAAGACTCCAATTTTTCGCAGCTGCTACAGCAAGTAAGGTCTTGACAGTAGTCATCTTGGCCACTGGAGAAAAAGTATCCACAAAATCAATGCCTTCTTGTTGTGTAAACCCTTTAGCGACAAGATGAGCCTTGTGTCTTTCTAAGCTACCATCTGCAAACAGTTTCAACTTGTAGACCCATTTGCAGCCTATGGCATGCTTATCAGGAGGCAAGGAACATATGTCCCAAGTATGTGTGCTCTCAAGAGCCCTGATTTCTTCATTCATAGCCTGAAGCCATTCCGGAAAGGATTTGGCTTGCCTGAAGTCAACAGGTTCTGAAAGCTGAGTAAGAGCACTAACATAGGCTCTGTATTCTTCAGACAAATTGTCATAAGACAAATATGCAGCCAAAGGGTAAGGGATAGGAGTATCTGTCATGTTACAATAGTAATCATGCAGATAACCTAGCGGTTTAGACACTCGTTTACTGCCATCCAGAACAGAAAGATCACTAGAGCTATGAGCATTCTCAACCACATGAATAGAAGCAGAGGAACTCAAGTCTGGTGAATCAAGTGGAGAAGTAAAAGGATCAATATCAGAAAGAGGCTGACCTGAAGAGAAGGGAAATATATCTTCATGGAAAACAACGTTTCGAGAAATGTGAACTGCGTTAGACTCCAAATCCAATAATTTGTCACCTTTGTGGCCAGCCGGGTAACCCAAGAAGACATAGACCGAGGCTGAAACTTGTTACGATGTTTGGATACAGTGGAGCAATAAACCAAGCAACCAAACACCCGAAGACCAGAATAATCAGGAGCCTTGTTGGTCAGAACTTGTAAGGGAGACTTATCCTGCAAGAGTGGAGTAGGAATCAAGAAAACAGCAGTCAATACACAATCTCCCCAATAAGACAGAGGAATATGTGCCTGAAACATGAGTGCTCTAGCAACATTGAGGATGTGCTGATGCTTCCTCTCAACCACTGAGTTTTGCTCAGGTGTCTCAGGACAAGAATGGTAAGCAATGATGCCTTTCTTCGTAAACAATTCAGTAAACCTCAGTTCTGGTGCATTATCCGATCTAACACCCTTAACCACGACAGAATACTGAGTTTCCACCATCTTAAGAAAATCTGAAAACACTCGAAGAACTTCATCTTTAGTTCTCAGCAAATACACCCATGTAAACCTGCTATGGTCATCAACAATGGTGAGGAAATATCTAAAACCTTCAACAGTAGACAGAGAAGGGACCCCAAATGTCTATGTGTAAGAGATCAAAGATATGTTCAGTCATGTTGTTCTTGGAAGGAAATGATAAGTGCTTCTGTTTAGCCAAAGGACAAATAGCACAATGAAAATCTTTATTCCTTTGTTTAAAACCAAGTACATCCGTAATAGCAGTAGTTTTACATTGAGAAGGGTGACCTAGTCTATTGTGCCATATAGTAGAATCAGCAACAACATTAGAACATAGGTATGGAGTTAAATCTGTAGAAGGTACTAAGAGTGATGAAGCATCCAGGATATAGAGATTTGAGATAGCATCACCCTGACCAATCGTCAACCCCTTGGTAGGATCCTGTATCAGACAAGTGACAGGATCAAATATAACACGAAAACCCAAGTCTTTAGTCAACTGGCTGACACTGAGCAAGTTCAATCTGAAATCCGATATAAACAGGACATTATTCAAAATAATAGAATCATTGAGCTTGATTGTACCAATACCAGCAATGTTCACCCCTAAACCAGTAGGTAGGCTGACTGATCTATTCAAGGAATCAAACAAACTACTAAATAGGCTCTTGTCATGAGAGACATGGTGTGTAGCACCACTATCTATAATCCAAGATTGAGAAGATGAAGTGTTGCATGTGGCTCTCAACATTCCAACAAAACAAAGTGAGGAAGAAGAGAAAGCCATACCAGGAAGAGCAGTGATAATGGCGCCAAGAGAAGAAGACAGAGGAGACTGATTTGGGAGCTGAAGCTGATTATTGAAGTAGTCAATGACGCCCTGTATCTGATCTTTAGACAAGACATTAACCATTCCAGCCAATTTATCAGCAGAAGAAGAAGCCAATGATACCTGAGCAACCACGGCTTTAGGAACAGACTGTGGCTTAGCAGGATAAGACGACTTCTCAGATTTGTTCTTGTACTTATGATTGAATCCCACTGGGTAACCATGGATCCTGTAGCATGTGTCGACAGTATGGCCAGTATAACCACAGTGTGCACAAATAGGTCTGGATTTCTGAGAAGGATAAGAAGCAGTAGCATTAACCTGAGGAGAATCTGACACATTCACATGAAAAGCACTTGCATTGTGAACCGAATTAAAGCTGCGTTGACTGTGATCTTGATCCAGCAAATTGTAAATCTCAGACAAATCAGGGACATGTTTCTTCATGATAATTTGGCTTCTAATGGTGGCATAAGAATCATTCAAGCTGGCCAAAAACTTTATCACCTTAGCATGATCTGACTTGGTTGCAGTAGCTGTACAACAATCACAAGTGTGACAAGTCTCAACGCAACTTGCACCATCGAGTTCATCCCAAAGTGTCTTCAGCTTAGTGTAATACGTAGAAAGATCCATAGATCCTTGTTGCAATGACCAAATCTGTTGAGAAAGTTGATATGATCGAGGCAGATTTGTGATATGAAATCTGGCCATAAGATCTTTCCAAATCTCAGACGCATCATTGAACCGCAAGATGCTTTTGTAAATTTGCTTAGAAACTGAGTTAAGAATCCAAGACTTAACCATCGAGTTACATCTGGACCAAATCCTGAAAATACTATCAGATTCACTAGGTCTAACTATTGAACCATCAGTGAACGCAATTTTGTTCTTAGCATCGAGGGCAATAGTCATGGCTAAGCGCTAGTTATCATAATTTGTACCATCAAGGACCTCAGAGATGATTGCAGTACCAGGATTGTCGCCATTGGTGAGATAAAACGGTGAGTGAATGCTGTCGTGGTTCGCGAGAGCCGAAACCGGTGAATTTGGTGGTGAATCTTCGGGAACAGAAGATCGCCTTGCCGATGAGCTCGATCTGGAATCGCGACGCACAACTTTCTTTCCGATCGCCATTGAGACAAGATCTGAAGCTCGATTCGAAGATAAAACGCGAAATTCGTGATTCGTGGCGGAATAACCAGAATCTTTCGCAGAAAACGATGAATCGTGAGATTCAAACGATTAATCTTGAGCAAACGAAGGAAGATCAAAGAAATTGGAAGGATCGAAAATCTCTTTCTCTGATACCATGTTAGAGAGCTTGAAGAAGCTTGAAGAATATAAGATTGAAGAAAATGAATTTCTGTTATTCATTCAACGTTCGATTACAATCCGTTCATATTGACTCGATTCAACTAAACCAAGCAACAATTGAACCAAGTAAACCGTAAACCGGTTATCAACACTTAAGTCTAATATTACTCGATTGAGCGATGGGGACTGACACATTTTTAATAGAAGGGGGCGGATTCGAAACACTCCGCTTTGAGGCCCGAGGATTCGAGAAGGAATTACCTTTGGTTGGTGAGAGTTTTTTGGGTTTTTTTCTTACTCATAAGGAGAGGAGTGCTTGAATAGGAATAGAGAAAGCTCCGCCGTCGAAGGAGTCTTCGGCGAACGGCGGCAAAGGATGACAGCTTGTCGCCTTACCAGAGGCACTTTATTTCTAGGGATTTTGACTTTTTCATCCCAAATTTGACATGTTATCGTTCCACGATATATTTATACACACTTTAATCAAATTATGAACCAAATTGTCAAATGAGTAATTGCACCCAGTGAGGCAGTGCCAAAATTTGAAGGAGCAATTAAATAAGTGATAAAGCATTTTCCACTTCGTGAACAAAGTGATTTTGAAAATTTTACCTTTGCATTTATTTAACGGTCACAAACTAGGGATTTTTTTTTTCTTCTTTTCAATTTTTCATATTTGTGTTCTTTTTCTAGGTGGACATTGAATTTATCAAATAAAAAGTATATAGTTAGGCTGTGGGCGTTTCGGTTACGGTTCGATTTCTTCGGTTTAACAAAAACTCAAACCATATAAAAACCGTTTGTATTTCAGTTTGGTTACAGTTCGGTTTCTTCGGTTTTTCGGTTTATCGCTTTTATAAAAAGTCAAATCATATATAAACTGTTAATTTGTATTTCGGTTTGGATTGGTTTCGGTTTATTTCATGATATTCGAAAGAAAAACAATATATCAAATCAAAATTATCAAAAAAATAAAACAAATATGAATAAAACAACATAAAAATAGAAACAATAGTACCATATACAATAAATATATACACCAATGTTATTATATGGAACATATGAATTTGAAGCATCCAAAGAAATTACGAAAACGAACAGATGATTAGAGATGTTTTTCTAATACAAAGAGAGAGAAAGTGAAACAGAGACTTGTGCACCTTGAATTGAGAAGATAATAGAAGAAACATCCTGATAAAACTGAAAACCTGATTAAAAATGACACTTTATAATGTATGTGTTACTTATTAGATAACTACGTAACTTAACCAATCTTAGCAAAACTATAAAACAAAATTTGTTTGAAAAAACCAAAAACCGAAACCGAAATAGTTTTATTATAGCAACCAATCGATGTTATAGATAAAACCGAAACCAAACCGAAACACCTAATTATGGTTCGGTTTGGTTCAGTTCGGTTTGGTTTTTTGCCCCCCTAGTTTATACGGTTTACCTATAAATCAAAGTGTTTTTTTTTCATGGGAGTTCCGAATCTTTGACTCATAATCTCTTCAGTACCCGAACACAGTCTTTGGATATTTCGATTGAAATAATAACCCTCCTTACCTATAAATCAAAGATGATATAATCAAAGTGTTGGAGAACACATACTAGTTTTTACCTCTTTCGTTTTTTAACGTTATTTATGTAATCAAAACATTGCAGAACACATAGTCTTTTTTTTTTTTTTGTATCATGCTATCTTTCTATGTGGAAGTCTATTTTATCGAATAGATATTTATCAATGTTTGGAAAACTGGACCGGACACCGACTCGTCATTATTATTGGATGGCTGGTCGGACTATGTGTATAATTAAAAAAATAATTAAAAATATAGATATGTATAAAAAATAGTATAATGGCTATAATTTTTTAAATACCATTAAAGATTTCAAAATTAGAATATTCTCCATCATTTACAAAATACTTTCAAAAACTCATTTTTAAGTTTTTAAAGACCCGAATTAATCAAAATTGTTAATAAAATTTGGTGAACTGGTTTGTGCATCAAACCGGGTCACCGGTTTCAGTCGGTTTTTACCGGTCCTTGTAGGGGTCGGATTTCATCCCTATGAGATCGATATAACGACAAAATCAACTGGGCAGCATCCTAACAAAATCGGAGCAAGTCTACAAAGGCCTAGTCTGAATCTAGGCCCAAAATGACATTAAACCCATTAACAAAAATGGGCTTAATGGATTAATGGGCATAATTTTAATATATTGCTTAATGGGTCAGGTCCATTTATTAGCTGGCCCATTTTACTTAGAAGTACTATATATAGTTCATTATCATCTCCCAAAAAGGGGATCGATTCATTTTGTAACCAGAGCTTTGCAGAAACAGCAATAAAATATATCTTCGACTTTTGCTTTGTGATTCATACTCAGAAGACTCAGTTCTCCTTTCAACCCTTGACAAATTCAACTGTGTAGGATTCGCCGTCCATAGTTTGGCGCCGTCTAAGGGGACTTGAGATCTTCTTACTCGAAGGAATCACTCGGCAAGCAACCTAAGCACGATGACTGACCAGCGCGGCAACACACCTAGCGACAAAGACGCAGCAGCAAACCTCGTGAGAGACATCACCGGGAGCAACAACACCGGCGACAACCGCATCGACAACACCGGTGATAACCGCGTCGATAGCAGCAGCGACCCAAAGGAACTCGCGGCAAACGCAGTCGCAGCGAAGAACTCTGCACGAGACAAGACAGTAGAAAAGAACATTGTAGGGGACACATCCACCAAAGAGCAGACACCGCCCACCGCGGAGGAAACTCCTAGGACCTTGCCTTAGCTGGCTCGGATACAAGGCATGTTCGAAGAAATCCTTAGGAAGTCAAAGGAGCAAGACACCTTCAATAGTATGATGAAGAACCGAATGGACTCCCTAGCCGCAATGGGCCACGGAAAAGGAACAAGATTCACGCGCCAAGTCGTGGATCGCGTCGCCCCAACAACGCTTAACTTCTCCATGCCCTCAGGGCGCAAAGAATTCGTCGACGTTGTCTGCTCGATCTAAACGCCAAGCCGACTCCTGGAAGCGGAGGACGAGACATAAACAAAGGCAAGGCGACAGCTGGCGGTTCGACATCGGCAGGAGGCTCGGCGGATCGGCTAGTAGCAGGCGGTTCGGCACCAGCTCGCAAGCCAACATCGGTGGTCGATCTGGAAGATGACGCTGAAGAGGACAACCCCGACGAACCTGGACAGGCGACTCCGGGACAAACCTATTACTCCGAAGATGAGCAGTATGCCGAGGAGCTCGCTGAAGAGGAAGAACGCCTCCGCTGGGAGAGACGGTGAGCCCCCAAAACCCGTAGAGTTGCACCATGAATGCAGCAGGATGAATTAGATGAGATTCGTGCCTCTATGTACCAAAATGATATGGATATAAAGGCGATGCGTTCGCAAATGCATCGAGCTACCAGCACGGCTCCAGAGATCGATCGAGTGCTTGAAGAAGCGCAACGTACGACTTTCACGGCTCGCATCTCGAAAGCAAGATTGTCCGACCTTGAAAAGATTAAAGTGCCAACCTATGAAGAAAATTCCGAACCAACGGATCAGATAACTGCTTTCACTATAGCAATGGGAAGAGCCAACTTCAGAGAAGATGAAAGGGATATTGGTCAATGTCATATGTTCGTAGAACACCTTAAAGGGCCAGCTCTCCAGTGGTTTGCTGGACTTGAGAGTAACTCCATCGATAACTTCAGCCAGTTGTCTGAGGCCTTCCTCAAACAGTATGCTATATTCATAGAGCGAAGAACTCTGGGAGCCGACATGTGGACAATGATGCAGGGACCTACGAAGACCCTCCGCAACTTCATCGAACGGTTCAAGACCATCCTGTCAAGGGTAAAAGGCATTGACGATGCATCGGCCCTCGAGACCTTGAGGAAAGCGTTGTGGTATGAGTCAGACTTCCAAAAGGTGATAATCGTGAACGAGCCGGCGATAATCCAGGATGCTCTCCATCGAGCAACCAAGTTCGCAAGGAATGAGGAGGAGATGAAGTTGTTGGCGAAAAAGCACGGGAAAACAAAGTCGTCCAACGTTTCTTCTCAGAATCAAAACCACCAAGGCAACAAGAAGAACAACCAAACACCTGGATTCGTCCAGCACGAAAGAGGATTCGGGGGAGCTCATAATTATCAGATCGACTTGCTAGGATACGGTCGCGGCCGGGGTCGACGTCAAGGTCGTGGCGGAGGCCCCCGGAGCAACACATGGACAAGAGATCAAAGCGCTTATGATGAAACAGCTTTCTGAGTTCCATCAAGCCGCTGGGCACTCTACTGCAAAGTGTCATACTTTGGGACTCAGACTCGCCGCCAGACTAGCCGCCGACACGCTCAAGGGCGACATTAATATCAAAGATCTCAAGACGGATGACCACACTGACGAACCTGATCAAACAAACGGCAATAACCCGAAGCGAGGACAGAGAAACGATGACGAACCACCACCGCACGAACCCAGACAGCGAATACACAAAGTTACTTCACTTGAACAACGAAGCGGCTTGATCCCTGCAAAGGGTACGTAGGGAACCTATTTTCGGATGGGTACAGCTGCCCCCTCCTTAAAAAGGGGGGGAATGGGTACGTATACCCGTATACTCTCTTCACCGTACACGGTTTACCGTTCTTAATCAATCGAAAGCCAAGTGTTCACTTGCAAAACTTATAAAAAATTAACTATTAAAAGCCAAGTGTTTACTTGCATACTCATTCAAAGTCTTCTTTAAAACATACTTCTTCTCTTTATTATCTCGCCGCTGTTGGCCACAGTGACGAACTCTTTACATCTCCAGCGGATAAAGCGCGCTATATAAATTCAGTGTTCATTGCTGGAACGGACTTGTTCACGGGAACATATCCGTAAACCATAATGTTCAACTCATAAACCCAGCACACAACAAATCGCTGGTCTAATTTCAGTGTTCATTGCTGGAGCGGACTTGTTCACGGGAGCATATCCGTAAACCAGAATGTTCAACTCAGAAACCCAGCACACAACAAATCGCTGGTCTACTTTCAGTGTTCATTGCTGGGGCGGACTTGTTCACAGGAACATATCCGTAAACCAGAATGTTCAACTCAGAAACCCAGCACACAACAAATCGCTGGTCTAAATCTTATGTTCATTGCTGGAGCGGACTTGTTCACGGGAACATATCTGTAAACCAGAATGTTCATATCAAAAACCCAACAACTTCGTTGGTCATTACACAATAGCGTGGTCGTTTTCGGAGCGGGCATGTCGATGCAGACTCGTCTGTAAACCGAAATGATCATTAGAAAACCCAGTTAACTTATCACTGGTCCCAACAACAATATAGTTGATCTTTGGAAACAAACCAATCAACGACAGCCTACCTCACAACAAGGATAAGCATCATCCTAACTCAAATCGTTATCTCAAATAACGTAAGGCAAAAATGACGATAATTCTGAACAAAAGGATGAACACCATCCAAGTTGAATAAAATGCTAAGTCTGAAATCAAAAGTACGACAAAGTGCTAAAATAAAACTCAACTAAGGCTTGATCTCCTCAACGTCATCGACAATCTCAATGGCTTGCTCAAAAGGAATCGCCGCCGCAGAGTTTGATGGGTTATCATCGCTTGACGAACTCGAAGAACTCGAATCTGAGTCAGCCACCTCTTCAACGGCATCAGCGTTCGAGTCCACAACTCGATCATCAGTTGTGCCAGCAGGCAAATCCTTAAGGATCCCTCCAAGTTCGCGCACATGCTTAGAAAATACCCCATCCGCGATCAGTAGGTCTGCCTCCTGCTTCACAAGGTCAACGAGCTCTCCACCGAGATCAGGCGTCTTTTCACTCTGAAGTAGCTTTATGAACTCAATGTTACTCCGGACTTCAGCAAGATCAATTATATCGATCCTCGGCTGGTCATTGATCATTTTGATCTTCTCTTTGGCGCGATCGATCTTTGCCTCGTACCTTGCCACCAGCTCGCGCTTCGCTTCTTCTACAGCCCGCTGCACAGCCGTATCTTGAAGCTTGGCAGCAACATCTAATCAGGTGGTAAGGTCACAGACTTACTTCTGAAGATGCTTTCTCTCGGATTCAGACTCCGTGAACGTTCCATCCATCTCGCGACGCCTATCTTCGGTTTCCTTCATAGCAGCTTGGAGAGTAGCAACGCGATCCTCTGTATCCCTTTTCTGCTTCTTATGATCGTCACAAGCCTTCTGAACATTTGCAAGCTGACGAGTCAGCGAGCGAACAGTCACCTCATAGTCGATCGCGAGCTTGTTAAGCGAAAAAAAGAACTGCCAAACGGAGAAACAGATCACGGAAAATAAGTTAGAAGATCAGGAAGAAGGAAAAGGCAAATCGCTATCTCACGAGAGTTGCCACGAAATCATACCGTCATACAATCGAAGGCCATGCTTGAGTAAGATCTCTTCTTCGACATCTCTACTGGAGAGGGAAACTTAGTGCCTAGGAAGACAATCTGGGACAAATGCGACGCCGCCCACGCAGCATCACGTCGAGGAGTTGAAGCGTGCCTCGATCTGTTCAAGTCCTCTTTGTCAACACTGCCTTCTCTTCTCGCGAACGCATACGACTTGCCCCCGCGTGATCATCCCTTCCCCTCATGTCATCATGATGCATGTGCGATGACTCAGATCGACGATTGGTGATGACAATATTTCGCTCTAACTCAGGACGACGCGACCTAGGTGCAAGGGTTCCAGTAGTGCCAGCTCTGGGGACAAGCGTCGACGGTCCAGCTCGTTGAGTCACTCTCGCGCTCGATTCTGTCCTGGCCTCGGCGGCTCTCCTCTCACGAGCAGCTCTCCTCGCCAGCCTTTTTACTAAACCGTCGAGTCGCTGAGTCACCAAAAAAAAAAAAAAAAACTCCGAGTTAACTCAGTGAGTCAACTCGTCTGAGTCAACTCGTCCGAGTCAACTCAGTGGGTCAACCCCGCCTCGCTTCACCTCGCCGTCGATTCACCGAGAATCTCGATGACCCAATGTCTCTCCTCGTCGATCGGAACATGTCTCCACGTCGATCAGAGCTTGTCTCCATGTCGCGACACGATTCCGCCTCGATCAAAGATTGCCCAGATTCGTTGAGAGACGACAACACGCTCTCTTCACCGACTCGAACCAACGACTCGAACCGACGACAACACGCGAGCATCTCGAACCGACGAGTAGCTTCTCCTCTTGTCACGAATGGACGCTCTCTCGATCAACAGACAACGATGACAATGACGACGACAGCACAAGTAGATGACAAGGCTTGACCGGCGGCGGCTCTCACGAACAAGGAACAAAAACCTTAAAAAAAAGTGAAAACAATAAAATAAAGAGGCGGGGAGATTATTTTTTACCTTTGGCTGAGGAAAAGTGATTTGGTAGAAAATAATACCCTAGAAGCAGACTTATTTATACCTGGAGAATTTCTGAAAATCACTTTGTTTCTGGGAAAAATTCCAGCAGGCCTCAAGGCCCACGAGCGAACAAGACTATCAACTTTGTTAGGCTTCTAAGTAAAAGAATAGGCAACAACGAGAAGTCCAGGAAAACACGGTGACATCAACTCAATACGGAATAGCGGAAACTTCTCGAGTTTGATGATAAGACGTTCACGCCTGCGACTTCGCAGTCCAACATATCGATCTCAGATTTCAACAACTTTTACCTCGGCATCATCTTAACTCGATACTGCCAAACTGGGGGGCTAACTGTAGGGGTCGGATTTCATCCCTATGGGATCGATATAGCGACAAGATCAACTGGGCAGCATCCCAACAAAATCGGAGCAAGTCTACAAAGGCCTAGTCTGAATCTAGGCCCAAAATGACATTAAACCCATTAACAAAAATGGGCTCAATGGATTAATGGGCCTAATTTTAATATATTGCTTAATGGGACAGGTCCATTTATTAGCTGGCCAATTTTACTTAGAAGTACTATATATAGTTCATTATCATCTCCCAAAAAGGGGATCGATTCATTTTGTAACCAGAGCTTTGCAGAAACAGCAATAAAACATATCTTCGACTTTTGCTTTGTGATTCATACTCAGAAGACTCAGTTCTCCTTTCAATCCTTGACAAATTCAACTGTGTAGGATTCGCTGGCCACAGTCCTCTACCGCTTCCACCGGTCTAACTCAAATCTGGTTTTTAGATCAACCCGGAACGGGTTATATTAACGAGTTACGGTTGGTCCGGTCCGATCCGATTTTTAAAACTTGATTTTTATATACCTAAATCATTCGGCGTATAATTTATTATTTTCATTTTTAATATAACTATTTAGCGCGTTAAAGATTATTTATGTACAAAAATATTAAACAAATATATGTACTTTTAGAACTTTAAAAAAAAAAAATAGCGTGCTATAATACTTTTTCGCTATTTTCTAATAACAATTTAACCATTGTCATTTAGCAAAACAGTTCTTCAATTTTTGTCATTTACCCAATTCACTCTATAGATCTATATTGTTCTTTCAAATGGTAATTATATTTATATCTTCTATATATTAAAAAAAAAACATTAGAGATCATTTTAAGTCAGTCTCACAAATTTTCTTAATCTATTATTATTTAATTCATCTTTACTCATTATCAAACACATTTTAACTCCAAATAACTTATTATCATTTACTCCAATCCTAATTACCAAACACATTAAAATATTTAAAAACTTACCTAAAACAATTGTTCAAAGATTGTAATAATTATTTATTTTTATTTTTTTGGGTCAAAACTCTTGTAATATTAATTCTTACCATTAAAATTCAAAAAAATGAATATCTATCTAGAAAAAATTATATATAATTTTAGAATCTTGATTTAGTTTTATGATCAATTAAATAAATCCAAATTTTTATTTTTGAAACTATATTATTACCCACAACCTATAAGATTCAATTTATATTTCCAATCTTCCATTTTGTATATTTGAATTATAAACCATACTTTAGAAGATTATGATAACAAATAAATTTTATTAATAAGTGATATATGATGACTAAAAAATTAAAAATCTGTTGTTTTCAATTATTTCACGGATGAAGAACATTTTTATACAAAATAATTTCAGAATATATATATATATATATATATATATATATATTTCTAATAAGATAGCACCTAAAATTTCTACTAGGATAGCACCTAAAACAGTTTACGACCAAATAATTAAATCCGAATTTGTATTTTAAAAATTACCCACAAACTATAAGATACAACTTATAATTACCCATAACCTATAAAAGTCAATTTATATTTCCAATCTTCCATTTTGTAAATTTGAATTATAAACCATACCTTAAAAGATTATGATAACAAATAAATTTTGGATTCCGTATAATAATTCATTCAATAGCTATAAATGGTTTTTTAAACTAAAATTATATTAATGATTTTACTCGCTAATCATATTATATCGCGTATAACGCGAGTAATTATCTAATATATGTATCTAGGAGTTCAAATACTACATACGTTTAGCCCATTTAGTTATAGCAACACCGTATATTTAGTTTTGTGTAATTTACTTTTCCTTTATAGTTTCTCATGCAGTTTTTATCACATCCACTAATTAACCAGTAATTTTTTATATTTTTACGAGAAATCAAATAATTTCATGAGTTTAAAACATTATACTATGTAAAATATAAGTTTTTACCACATTATATTTACTTTGGCTCTAACTAGTGACCATTAAAAATGTAAAGAATGGGAGGAACATAACATTCATATTCATTCATAATACTTTTTTACCATTTATATGTAATAAAGATTCCATGTCATTTCTTTTCATTCATAATAGTATTAAGGAATATAGAACCAAAGTATTTTCCTTCTAATTTGTAAAGCAAAAAAAAATGTATTTTTATGTAGAAACTTTTTTTTATTATTTCAAATATTTATATCTTTTTTGTTACCATTGTTTACAATGACAATTCGTCCAGAACAAAGTGTGGCCGACTATGGCTCCAAGTTAGTATATCACTTCCAAATATGCTTTGGCTGGTTCCTAAGAATTTTACATCATTTGTAGTAAATTATAGTCATTTCGCCTTATATATAGATATTTTCTTTATAGTCATATAAGGCGAGATCAATTTATAAATAAAAAATATATATATACAGGATATGGGAAAGATCATTACAAAATCATAAAAATACAATGGATTGATCATAAATTGAACATCATCAGGTGGGATTTAATAGCAGGAAGAGTGCCGGGACGAGAGGCAAAGGAGATAGAGAGATATTGGATAATGAAAAACTCCGACGATTTCTCCAACACACGACGCCAACTGCACTCTCTCAACAGTTCTCCCCATTCTTCTATTTCCCTTTCTTAATTTTTTTACTAGATTTTGACCATATCAAACGTGGAATTAAATAATTAAAATATGTTTTTAATCAGTTTTAATATATTTAAATGTGTATGACAAATCATGTGATTTCTAATATTTATAAATCTACTAAAAGGGTATGCATTGTGGATAAATGTACTAAAATTAAATTTTATCAAGCATATTTTGATACCATTAATTTTAATATTTATATCCGCAAAATTGATCAAAACATATAACAATGTTATTTATTTCAATAAATTCTAAGTGTAAAATTAATTTTTATTATTCATGTAAATTATAGAGTATGCGACAAATCAGATTATTTTTAGAGTTATATGAATGTGTCGAATATAAAAACGAAAAACAATATATGTTTTCCAATAATGAAATTTGTAAATATTTGTAAGTGTAGTTTTATATATATAATAGACTATCATAATTAAAATATTTTTGTATATCATATTAATCTAAATACATATATCCACAATAAATAATATTGTTACAAAAAAAAAAGTTTTTTAATATAAAAAAATAATTGAAAGTAGATAATGTGGTAAGTCTAAATATTACATTTAGTTAAACTTAGATTGTAAAACATGTTTTTAATGGACTTCTGTTATAAAATTAATAAGAATATGTAGAGATTTTTATCATGGCACATAGTTTTTATTGATTAATTTAAATTACATGTTTCTTAAAACCCTCATTGAGTGACACATAAAATTTTGCACCTTAATATCTCTTCAATTAATATATAGAAGATTATGTACAAAAAGCTTTATCTTCAACTTGGCGTAATTTCTTTTAGAAGAGATCAACTTCAAGAATTTGTTGTGTCTACAAAAATTATGCTTGATGCCTTAAAACATTCTCATATTTTTAAGGGGCAATTAAAAAATGCCATTTTTTGTGTGCACATTTGCAAGAATGTCACTTAGGGGTGTCTATTTACAAAAATACCACTAATTATAGATTTATAAAACATATATCTTAAAATTCTAAACCCTAAAAATTGTTTTGACATCTAAAACCCCCTAAACATTCAAAACTAAACTCTAATAGAACATAATTAACCTAAACATAAATAATATAAAGAAAAAATAATTTTGAAAAAGTGGCATTTTTGTAAAGATTTCAAAAGTGTGATATTTTTGTAAAGTGGCACTTAAAAAGTGGCATTTTTTGAAATTTCTCTATTTTTAATTTCTTCTAAAGTTCAAGATTTAAGATTTTATTATAGACAAAAAAAAAATGCTTTAAATTTGTTGAGAGGAACAAATCTTGAATGTGTTTACTTCTCTTCATATAAATGACTCAGAATTTTTAGATTGTCTTTGCAAAACAAGTAATTTGAGCGCTGATACAACTTTGATCACCATTTCTAAAACCGCTGCTTTGCAGTTATTTTTAACATAACCAAAATGTATAACGGAGAAACAAACAAAACAAATTAATACTATTAAATATTGAGAAATTTGAAAAAATACCACTTTTCAAGTGCCAATTTACAAAAATGCCACACTTTTGAAATCTTTACAAAAATGCCACTTTTTCAAAATTATTTTTTCTTTATATTGTTTATGTTTGGGTTAATTATATTCTATTAGGGTTTAGTTTTGAGTAATTTTTAGGTGTCATTAACTGGTGTGTTGTTTTCAAAACTATTGGAAGAAGAAACAATCTCAAAATGTATCAGAGGAACAAACAAAAAACAATTTTAGTGTATACAGTAGTAGATAGCAGTAAAAGAAAATAAGATTCTTACAAATTGATTATCATTAGACTCTGCATTTACCATTTTCACCAATGGGTAGGTAAATCATGCATCGTCTGTGTGAAACTCCTTCTCCACCTCCGCGACTGTCTTCTTTGCATCTTCAATCTCTGGACCTTCCTTCTCGTCCGTCTCTTCCAATTCCGCCTGCAAATTCAGTTTTTGTTAGTGACAAAACACAGAGTAGGAATTTCACGGTGCACTTATTCATTGTTTTTCTTCAAAGAAGGACTAAGATGCTTTTATGCATGGGATGATCCGACTATGCAATCACTATATATACATAAATGTTTTAGTTTGAAACTAAAGTGCTTCTAAACTTTGAGATCACACTTTATGGTTTGTTATAGACTATATCGAGATCATCCCATCTTTTAGATTGAGAATGAAATGGAGTGCTCCTAAATTTCAGATCACACTCTATGACTTTGTTATAGGCTCACATGTATAAAGCTAAAACGACAGAAAGCGTATATACCAAAGTGGACTTGAGGTCAGCTAATGCAGCCTCAAGACGTTTGTGGCAATCCGGGATCATCATCCTTGATTCGCCAAGCACATTTTCCTGCATCACCCACATGGAAAAATAAGGAAAACCCGAGTCTGAATCAAAATCAAATGGCTAAAAACCGAGTCTGTAACCATTTAGCAGACATGATACAAATGGCTAATCACAAGAAATTCAATGCATAAAACATATCCTAATTCAATAAGGAAAAACCGAGGCTGAATCAGAATTCAATGACTAATAACAGAGTCTGTAGCCATTAAGCACACACGATACAAATGGCTGATAACAAGTAATTCAATGAATAAACATCCTATCATGACAAAAAATGAGCATTTCTAGAGAAACTTTCTGACGAACAAAGACAGTTTTGAATATATCAACACCAATAGCATCAAAATGAAAAAAAAAAAAAAAAAAAAAAGAAGAAAACGAGTAAAGATTTGAACCTGTTGCTTAAGGTCGTAAGGATCGGCACCTTTGTCCTTCATATCAGCAGTCTTAGCAGCTTCTCTCTCAACCTCTTTCTCATAAGAGTGAAGCTCTTTCACAATCCTTTTACAAGTTGATGTTTTTATCTTCAAGTTTCTTATCGTTGCCATTGTCTCAACAAACCCAGATCTGAGTCAGTTCAAAGATACAACACCCAGAATTAGGGTTTCTACATTACCACCGAACGCATCGATTTAACTAAATTGCGATTCCCATAGAATCAAATTCGAATTCCAATCTAAAATCCAGACTTAATTCCGATGGAAACAAAAAGCTATTAACATCAATTGAATGAAAATTAGGGTTTAGAAACGAACCAGTCGACGATCGAAGAAGAAAATGATGATGATGGAATCTGAGAGAGATAGCAGTGGGAGAAATCCAACAACAACAACAATAAGCGCTTTCCCCTTATGTTTTTTTTTTTTAACCCTTTCTTTCTTCTATTTCGCGAATCCAGGCCCATTTCTTTATTTTTTTTTTTGTTTTACTTCCAATATTCATTTTTCTTGTAAAGAAAACACTTTATTACTTATTTACTAGATTAGTAAAATTTTAACAAAATTTTCATGAATATACCAAAATGAAAAATTTAAGGTACTTCCTTGTCTTACAAACAAAGGTACTTAAGTTGCTGTTGGTCCAAGCAGATCGACAATGAATTTATAATAGATTAGAAGTCGGAGAACTTCGTGTATAGAAAATCGAGTCGAAGAGATGTATTTATTGATAGGTTGCTAAAGATAGCCCGGACAGATCCCGCACTATCAGTTCGCTACTCAGAGATCGTGGTAGGTCGGACATATCCGAACTACTAGATGTTGAGTATAAAGGTTATAATTTAGGGAGCTCGCGAGTGGTGGCGTCTGTATCTCTTTAGAGATGAGTTCCCCCCCCCCCCGTTACATCACCCTTTGGCCTCTATTTATAGTGAACGGTGGTGGGTTTAACTCGAGTTCAGCTGACCGCGGTTAATCTGATATACCCTGTGCCCTAGGTGCGATTAGACCGTGGTTATGTTTGAGGTGGGCCTCTGGCAGCCCGCTGGGCTTTTCCCGAAATCGCTGGGCTTCTGCTTCCTTTGGTGATCCGCGACCTGCTCAGATTGTTGGGCCGCAGGTCCGGGCCCAACAGTAGCCCCCCCTCAGTCGACGAAACGAGGCGGTCTGAGCTTCGTCGATCTTAGGTCGTTCGATCTGATTCTGAGAAGTCGCGAGATCGCCACGTGTCAAAATTTTACTGGTTCTCGCTGCGGTCTCGTTTTTCCCGAGGTGTGACCCTTCGTATTCAGCTCTGCGCCTATAAATACGGCACTTAGTTTCTGTTCTCCTCTTCATTTTGCTTCGCCTGCTTCTCTCTCTAAGGTACTGTTTTTTCTTTTCCTCTCTCTCTAGCTTCCTTCTGTTTGCGTTTTCTTTGATTTCTCCGATATATTTTCCGTCGTGGTCTCCATAATCACCATTGGTAAAGGGCCGTATCGATCTAGAGTCTAGTCAGATCTGTTCCCACTGCAATTATGGTCTCTTCAGCCACCGATTCCCAGAATGATCATCTCTACGACCTTGGCAGAACTGATCCGTCCTCCTCTGAGAGTCCGGTCGTTTCGACTCGCGAAGGGACTTCGTCGGATGCCGATGAGAGGGCGGCTAGCGGCAACCTTTTGGCCGCAGACGACGTTGGATCCAGCTCTGTTGGCCATCCTGGGGTCGGAGCTTCGCAGCCCGCAGTTAGTAAGCCTCGTCGGGCCAAACGTCGGTCTGTGATTAAAGGTCAGCCCGAAGTTCGGTGGGATTACTCGAATCCCGACTCCTTCGGGCTCACGTCTGTCGACAGACTTGTGTTGGAGCCTTTGGGGCCGTCCTTAGGTCCTGGCATCGAGCTGACAAGAAAGGACGACTTCGATTCGGAGGCCGATTTGTCTATCCTCAAGAACATCTGGTCTATCCGCGATCTGCCGAGGGAGGTCAAATTTCGTGTTCCCCAGAGCGGTGAACGTCCTTGGTCGCCCCGGGAGGGATACATGTGTCTCTATGTATCCTTCTTCGAGGAGAGCGGGCTGTTTTTCCCGATTCCGCGGCTGTTAATCGAGTACTGTGCTCGCCGCGGCCTGGCCATCTCTCAGCTAACCCATGGGTCTATCAGGAACTTCATGGCGTACCTGGTTTTGGCTGCAGAGCAAGGACTGGTCTGTGACTGCGACGCCTTTGAGGGGCTAACTGCGCTGAAGCGGAGAGGTTCTTCAGGCCGCTATTATGTTTCGGCCAAACCCAAGTACAATCGGTTGATCACAGGCTCTGATGCCGATAAGAGTGCGGACTGGGAGTGTTTTTACTTTTTCGTAAAAATAGATGCTGCGTCCGTAGAAAATCCCAAGTGGCCTATTCGTGCGGGCTGGAATGTTAACATAAGTACGTTTTTGACGAAATATTTTTCTTTTCTTTGTTCGGGCTGACGTCTAATTTTTTTTTCTTTGTTTGCAGACCGCCGCCAAGAATACTCTACCCCGAGCAGTCTGGTGAGAAATCGCTTGTTGGATTTATTGAGAAGTTGGGCCCCCAGATCTGGCCTGAATTCGTCGAACAAAGGGTCCAAAGGTGCATCGGAAAGATCCTAACCGGTTAGTGTCCGCCCTGTTCTCCCGATCTCGGATTGTCAATTCTTCCTTCTTCTTTTTGTTCTGAGGATGCCTTCGTTTCTTCTGCAGGCTGTTTCGATCTCGAGCTCGAACCTCTCCGCCCTTTCTCGCACCCTCCAGTTGTTCCAAAGGCAAAGACTCTTAAACGAGCAGCAGAGCAGATGGGTAAGAAGACTAAAGGGACGTGGAGGAGGGTAGATTACAACGAGGCCGCATTAGATGAAGCGGTCAAGGCTTCTAAAGAGAAGCAGGTCGCCCTAACTGGGCAGACCGTTAAACAAAAGCAGGCCGTCCCTGCTGGAAAGGTCGCTCCGACTGAAAAGGCTGGGCAAACTTCGGCCAAGGTTGGCGCGAAGAAGAAGAACGTGGCCTCTACGCTTAGAGGAACCGGTCCACCTGGAAAGGGGATGTATGGGCTTTCAGTTTCATGTTTCTATTCAGCGGGCGTGGATATTGGCAAGAATCCCTGCTGGGGGGCAGTCCAGAGCCCCGTCTTCCAGGCGAGCTGAGGCCATGCTGGCAGATAAGAAATCTGGCAAATCAGTTGCTGCTGTAGCCGAGGGGCCTGCAAGAAAGGTCCCTATGGATAAGAGGCCGCTGGAGGATGCTCCAGAGGGGCGGAGCAAGAAGGCTCGGACTGTCAACCGGGTAGGTTTCTCTGCTGTCCCCGAGGCTGTCTCGGCTGCCGCTTCTCCTTCTGTGGACTCTAGGGACTACACGCTCGAGATGGATTTCAGGGCGCCTGAGCACATGATAAACAACACTAGGGCGTGCGCCGATCTGTGGTCTCGATTCCCTTGTAACGAGGCCTATGAATTTCCTAAGCCGGAGGAGCTCGAGGAATTCGAAGCATATTGCAAGATCTGCGGGGCTTCGGTGGAGGTGAGCACTTGTTTGTCTATTTTGTTTCTCTTGGGGTTTTTTCATTGTGTTTGTTAACCCTTAGCACCCTGGTTGCCTTCTTTGCAGTTGATGACCTACACGAACTCGATGGTCCTTTCATACGAGCGCAAGCTCTTCAAAGTCTCTAAGCAGCTTGTGAAATATGAATCGCAGCTTAAGGAGTAGGAGTCGATGAAGGGGGAGTTCGAGTCGATGAAGAAGGAACTCGAGTCAGCGAAGGCGGAAGCGAAGAAGGTTCCCGACCTGAAGTCCAGGATCAGCAATCTTGGCAAGATGATGGCGGATTCGGATAAGATCATTGAGGATCTTAGGTCGCAGAAGAGGGATGCCGCGGAGCAGTTGGAGCTGGCGACCATTCAGAAAGACTCCCTTCAGGCTGAAGTTGACCGCCTCCGTAAGTCCCGGGGGTCGGTCGTTAGGAGCACCGTGGAAGCCTGCAACAAGAGGCTAGCGGGGATAAAGAGGTCGATCGCTGATTCTACGGAACTGATGAGTCAGTCGCGGGCTATTAAGGGCTATCTGGTCAAGATGGGGGAAGAGGATGGTATTACCATTCCTGAGGAGAGGCTGAAGGTCCTTGATGACAACTTCGAGAAGTTCAAGGGCCAGCTCGAGGTCTTGGAAGTCGAGGAGGCCGAGGAGGAGGACTTTGTGATGCCTCTTCCCTCGTGGCTATCCGCCGCACCTCCTCAGGTCGCTAATCCCTCGGTTCTGGTCGAGGTCACTCCGGCAGCTGGTAATGAGACCAGGACGGAGCCTGTCGCTCAGAACCCGGATCCCGGAATCCTTGCTGCTCCAGCCGTCGACCAAACCACAGGCGATGAGCTGGCTGACCTTGACGGCATTCCGGTCATTCAGGATCCTCCGGCGCGGACTGATAAATGAACCTTACGTTGTCTTCTCTTTCTTCCCCCCTTTTTTTTGTTGTTGTTTGTTGGTTTTTTTTCTTTCCGGCCGCCTGTGGCCTTTGTATCTTGTTGTAAAGATTTGAACCTCTCTTTCGAAGATATATATATATATATATATATTTTTCAGTTCGCGCCGTTATTGTTTTTTGTTTTAACTTGTGTGCGACCCTGAGGTCGGCTTTTAAGATAATGCCTTGTACGTAGCTAAGTATGCGAGGCGGGCTCATCTTAGTACTTAGACGTTTTTAAGACAGGTTGCGGGACTGGCCCGGCTTACGGTGTTTGTCCGATGCGTGACTAAGTAGGCGAGGCGGACTCGGCTTATTGTACTTAGACGCTTCGAGACTGGTTGCGGGACTGGCCCGGCTTACAGGTCACTTAGAAGGGAGTTGTTTATTCTCCCGTTCTGGCGACGTGGTTGATCAGACCACTTTAGTTCACGGGGAATGTAATTTGGTAACAACAGTAATATGTATAATAGACGTATATTTGAGTAAATTGAGTATATATATCTTTGATTATTAGCTGTGCCTTCTGACGGGCTGCCTACGTACCTATTGCAATAGGGATCAAGCCATTCGTAGTTCATATATAAGTAATGATATTGAGCTCGTAGAGCGTTCTTTTTTTTTTTTTTTTTTTTTTTTAAACTGCGGTCCGTTTCGACTCGGTAGTCGGACTGACTGCCGTCGAAGGAGGATTTCCTCAGTCTTTTTGTATGTTGAGCACGTTGGTGTTGTAGTAGTACCGCTTTAGGCTCATCGAGTTCCAAGATCGGGGAATCATTTCTCCATTCAACGTCATAAGCCGGTAGACTCCAGGTCGGACGATTTCGGTTACTTGGTATGGTCCTTCCCGGTTCGCGCCGAGCTTGCCGGCATTGTACTCCGCGGTGTTATCGTAGACCTTTCGAAGGACGAGGTCGCCAACGGCAAAACTGCGGTTGCGGACGCGCTTGTTGTAATACTTCATAGCGAGCTGCTGATAGTTCTGGATCCGGACGAGGGCCTCGCCGCGAGCTTCTTCGATATGATCGTGGTTGTCGACGAGCACATCGTCATTTAGGTCGGGATTCTTAGTCATCATTACGCGTCGTAGGCTGTTGATGTTGACTTCTGCAGGCGCCATGGCTTCCAGACCATAAACGAGTGAGAACGGAGTTCGGTTTGTAGACTGACGGGGGGTAGTTCTGAATGACCAAAGTACTCCGTCGAGTTTGTCTGCCCAGAGGCCCTTCTTTTCCTCAAGTCGCTTCTTGAGTCCGTCGATGATTATTTTGTTTGACCCTTCGGCCTGACCATTGCCCTGCGGGTATCTTGGTGTGGACTTGCTTAAGTGTATCTTCCATTTCGCGCAAAAGTCTTCGAAGGTTGCGGAGATAAACTGCTAGCCGTTGTCAGTGACGATTTCGTACGGGAGTCCGTGGCGGCAGATGACGTATTTCCAGACGAAGTTTTGGACGTCATTAGCTCGTATCGTGGCGTAAGCTTCGGCCTCGACCCATTTGGTGAAATAGTCCATTACAACGATGATGTACCTCTTTTGCCGAGACGTCGGGAAGGGGCCCATGATGTCCATTGCCCATCGCATGAAGGGATAGGGCGCAGTTGCTGTAGAAAGTGGCTCAGTTGGCGAATGGATCATCGGGCCGTGACGTTGGCACTGTTCGCAGCAGCGGGCATGCTCGGCGCAGTCTCTAAGCATAGTCGGCCAGTAAAAACTGAGGCGCTTGATTTTGACCGCAAGAGCCCGACCTCCGGAGTGGCTTCCGCCGGTTCCTTCGTGGCTTTCGGTCACTACGCGACGTACTTCGTCGCCGGCCAGACATTGTACGTCGGCAGCATTCCTTCTGTATAGCTCACCGTCGAGGATGGTATAGTATGCGCTGCGTGTTTTGAGACGTCTGGCTGCCCACTTGTCGCCCGGGAGTTCGCTGGACATTATGTACTTGATTATCTCTTGGCGCCAGTCTGTTGTTGCGGGCTGGTCGCTCTGTTGTGGGGGAGTTGTTGTAGGCTCGAGCTGGTCATCGAACTGTGACGTGATGATGCAAACACCCTTTGGAAGAGTGATGCTTGGTTCTGGGATGGATTCGACGGGGATTACTCGTCGGAACTCGGAATCCGAACTGGAACAAAGAGAGGCGAGGGCGTCGGCCTGAGCGTTTTCTGCTCGTGGGATCTTCGTGACTCTGAACGTGTCAAAGTCTGTGGTTAGTTCGCGCGCGAGCTTTAGGTAGGCTTCCATCCTTTCATCTTTGGTGTCATATTCGCCGTTGAACTGATTGGCGATGAGCTGGGAATCACAGTATGCATGGATCCTAGTTGCGCCGACCTCCTTTGCCAATCGTAGTCCGGCGAGGAGGGCTTCGTACTCGGCTTCGTTGTTGGAGGCTTTGAATTCCGGACGGAAGGACTGTTCGAGTACTTCTCCAGCCGGGGATTCGAGTCGGATTCCGATTCCAGCGCCGTGTCTAGAGGATGACTCGTCGACGTGAAGGGCCCATTCTTGAGGTAGGTCGGCGTCTGGGGAGATTGGCGGGAGCTCAACGATGAAATCTACGAGGACCTGGGACTTGGCGCTCGTTCTATTCCGAAACTCAATGTCGTACTCGCTTAGCTCCACGGCCCACTTGGCCATCCGGCCCGACACACTCGGGCTGTGGAGGATAGTCTGCATCGGTTGGGTTAACATGACCACGATGGAATGGGACTGAAAATATGGTCGTAGTTTGTGGGCTGCGATTATGACGGCAAGAGCGAGCTTCTCCAGTAGAGGGTAACGCGACTCTGCCCCGTCCAGGGACTTGCTTATGTAGAAGATGGGTTTCTGGTCGCCACGATCTTCCCGGACAAGTACTCCACTGACGGCTGCGTTCGTGACCGCAATGTAAAGGAACAACGGCTCTCCGGTCTCTGGTTTCGCGAGCACGGGCAGAGTTGACAAGTAAGCCTTCAGTTCGCTGAACGCGGTCTCACATTGATCGTCCCAGAGAAACTTATCTTTATGAACTTTAAGCGCCTTGTAGAATGGAAGATTGCGGTCCGTAGACCGAGAGATAAATCTGTTGAGGGCGGCAATGCGACCCGTGAGTCTTTGGACTTCTCGCTGGTTCTTTGGAGAAGGCATATTGATGATCGCTGCGATCTGATTTGGATTGGCCTTGATCCCGCGTTGAGTAACGATGTAACCGAGAAATTCTCCCGAGGTTACCCCGAAAGTGCACTTGGCCGGGTTGAGCTTCATGCCGAATTTGTTGAGTACCTCGAAAGCGCAGATGCGTGATATGGTCGCTAGCCTTTTGAGATTTAACCAGCATATCGTCTATGTAGACTTCCATTGAGTCGCCGAGCTGACTAGCGAACATTTTGTTGACTAGTCTTTGATATGTCGCGCCGGCATTCTTCAATCCGAAGGGCATGATGCGGTAGCAGTACGTTCCGCGATCTGTGATGAAAGCGGTTTTCTCTCGGTCGTCTGGATGCATCATGATTTGGTTGTAGCCAGAGAACGCATCCATAAAGGAAAGGAGTTCGTTGCCTGCCGTGGCCTCGACGATCTGATCGATACGAGGAAGAGGAAAGCTGTCCTTCGGGCATGCTTTGTTGAGGTCCGTGAAGTCGATGCACACTCGCCATTTTCTGTTCTTCTTCTTAACTACGACTGGATTCGCTAACCATTCGGGATAATGGACCTCTGTGATCGAGCCCACCTCGAGGAGCTTTGTGACCTCGTCGTTTACTGCCTGAGATCGTTTTGGTCCGAGTTTTTGCCTCTTTTGCTTGATCGGTTTGTACGTTGGATCGACGTTCAGCTCGTGCGTCGTTATCTTTGGGTCAATCCCCTTCATGTCGTGGATCGACCAAGCAAACGTGGAGATGTTGGCGGACAGAAATCGGATCAGTTTGCCACGGAGAGGTTCTTTGAGTTCGGCGCCAATGTTGACTTGGCGCTCAGGATGTTGCAGATCGAGAGTGATTGAGACCGTGGCCTCTTGTTGTGGCGACGTGCTTGGGGCCGCTGCAGATCGTCTTATGTTGCAGGTGACGCGTCTTAGTTTGTGCTCCGTAACGAAGCATTACCTGGCCACCTTTTGTGACCCTCGGATCGTGAAAACTTCGTATGAGGCCGGGAATTTGACACATTAGTGGTAGGGTGATGCCACAGCCCGGAGTGATGAAAGCCACGGTGTTCCGACGATGGCGTTGTAGACTGTTGGTTTATCTATCACGACGAACTTGGTGATTTTGGTGATGTCGCCTGCATGGGTCGCCATCCTGATTGTTCCAATTGTCATCGACGTTACGCCGTCGAAACCGGTCAGTGGTTTGACGCTTGGCTTAATCTTGTCGTCACTGATGTCCATCTTCCGTAAAGTTTCCAGGAAGATAAGTTAACCGAGCTTCCTGTGTCGACTAGCACGCGGGTGACATCGCAGTCTTCGATGCTCAGCTCGATGACCAACGGGTCGTTATGCGGCATTGCCACATTCTTGGTATCCGCCTCAGAGAAAATAATCGGCATGTCGACTGCGGCCAGAGTACTGCACTCTATTTGCTGGGAGACCGCCTTCTCGTGCTTCCTGAGAGAACGGACTGAGCTTGAAGCTGCTTTGAAACCTCCCATGATCATGTAGGTCTTCTTTTTGGAAGCAGGCCGGTGTGGCCCCGGACCACCGTCGTCTGCAGGTCGCTTTGGAGGAGATGGAAGGACGATTTGATTGTCAGGCTTCTGTTCGTTTTCGGCCTGCCGTTTTGCGGGCTGATCGATGTGGACCGCTCCACTGTTGTACTTCGCCATCAGTTTCGCCTGCAACTGTTGGCATTGGTGGGTCGCGTGACCGAACTTCTGATGGTAGTCGCAGAACGACCTGATGTCTTCTTCCTTTTCTTCACCGCGAACAAATTTAAACGGCCATTTTTTGTTTTGTTGCTGGCCTTGATTTTGCTGTTGCTTCGCAGGAGCGGGCTGAGGCGCCTGGATTACGTTCGCTGCTAGGAATTTCTTTTTCAATTCCTTAAATTCTTGATCAAGATGTTGAGATGGTTCGTCGTGGTCGGTCTCTATCACATCTTTGGCTTTAGGCTTTGTGGCTGCCGGTTTGATCGGGGAGTGTTTCTTGAGATTGGTTGCTCGATCTTCCTCAAGCAAAACGAAGCTTGTCGCCCTGTGCATAGCATCGGCGAGAGTCAGAGCCTTACGGAGAATTAGATCGGCCCGGAATCCCGATTCGTACCATAGCCCGTTTTTCAGAGCGCCGATCGCGGAGGTCTCTTGAACGTCGATCGTTGAGAGGATCGCTTTGAAACGGCACATATAATCCCTAAGGGATTCCCTTGGTCCTTGGGCGAGAGCCCACAGGTCGGCTTCTGAGGCACCGTCCTGGATGTACATGGAGTAGTCTTTGAAGAATGCAGTCGAGAGCTGCGTGAAGCTTCCGATTGAGTTCGGCCTAAGCCGAGAGAACCAATCGAGTACAGAGCCGACGAGATGTTCGACGAATAGCTGACAACAGGCCGCCCCCCGCTCTTCGGGAGATAGCCGTATTCGCCCCATGGCGATGGTGAACGAGGTCATGAAATGCTTCGGGTTTTTGGTTCCACCAAAGGGCTCGATTCGCAACTTGGCTATCTGACGGATCGGAACCGCAGTGATCCGATCTGTGAACGGCGTCCTCTGTGTTTCTTCAAAGACTCGGTCGATCTCAGGCGCTGAGCTTAGGGCTTGGTGGACCTTTGATTGCATTTCCCGAAGTGAGGCCTTAATGCTCTCGAGCTCAGAATCGTGGGCTGGAGAGCGTTCTCTCGAGTAGGTTGCGCGCTCGAGCTGCACGCTAATCGGGGTTCGTGATGAGGTATTGAGGTTAATAATCTGATGCTGGACGGCTGGGCATCCATGTTCTTCTTCAAGAGACGGAGATGAGTTCGCCCTGGGATGTTGCGAGTTCATAAGTCGGGAAGAGTCGAGCAGCTCTTGTATGACGTTCTGAGCCGTTGCGAGGGAGTCCAGGCGGGCGTTTGTTTGACGGACCATGTCGTCTTGTTGGTCAAAGCGTCTCATGAGGGTTCCCAGGACGCGAACGAGATCAATCTGATCGTCCGTATTTGTTGTTGCTTCGGGACCACGAGTTATGGCATTCGTTTCTTCATTTGTTGCGGTCTGAGTGATGACCGGGCTAGACTCCATTGTGATGGGTGGAGCTTCGCGAGCTGCTTCTAAGATTCTCTGATTTGATGTTTCTCCGAGTTGTTGACTTATGGACACGTTCGGACTCACATTTCTTTGCGTTAGAAAATCTCCAATCCCCTACCTGGCGCGCCAATTGTTGGTCCAAGCAGATCGACAATGAATTTATAATAGATTAGAGGTCGGAGAACTTCGTGTATAGAAAGTCGAGTCGAAGAGATGTATTTATTGATAGGTTGCTAAAGATAGCCCGGACAGATCCCGCACTATCAGTTCGCTACTCAGAGATCGTGGTAGGTCGGACATACCCGAACTACTAGATGTTGAGTATAAAGGTTATAATTTAGGGAGCTCGCGAGTGGTGGCGTTTGTATCTCTTTAGAGATGAGTTCCCCCTGTTACATCACCCTTTGGCCTCTATTTATAGTAAACGGTGGTGGGTTTAACTCGAGTTCAGCTGACCGCGGTTAATCTGATATACCCTGTGCCCTAGGTGCGATCAGACCGTGGTTATGTTTGAGGTGGGCCTCTGGCAGCCCGCTGGGCTTTTTCCGAAATCGCTGGGCTTCTGCTTCCTTTGGTGATCCGCGACCTGCTCAGATTGTTGGGCCGCAGGTCCGGACCCAACAGTTGCAAGGATGACTTTGCAAAGTCTCTAAGACTGTTTTCAAACAAAATAAAAAAGAAAAAGAATATTCTTTTCTTCAATAAAAAATTATGCAATCTAAGTCGTCGATTTTCAATAAAATCGGATTACTCATATTAAAGAGGTGAAATGTTACTAAATGCTTTTGATACAATCTCAGCCGTTCAAGCTTATTAAAATCTAACGGTTTAGATTGATAAAGAGTTTGTCAGATCAAAAACATATTGCAAGGCTGTGATTTGACGCAAGTGGATGGATTATTGATTTTGGGTAATGGTTATCATGGAAAATTTACGTGTTCAATATATCGTGGATATCTAATGGATCAATAGTTTCGTGGATAAGTTACCGTCTCAGAAAGTGGAAGGAGATACAAGATGCTTACGGTATTGTTTCAAAAAAACAACTATTTGCGATTAGTCAATCCATCATAAGCCCATTATCTTCAACTTTAAAAGCAAACCACCCTATATCGGATGCGGGATCAAAATCCTTCCAAGATCCGTCAATGTAGCATTTCACACCTTCATATGTTAAAGGGTTTGTCGTTGACCCCATAGCTGACGATCGGGGTGATTCCTCAGTCTGAGCCGTCTCCCTTGCATTAGCTTCTGCCTCTGCATTTTGTAGAACAATTTTGGGAGCCACATCGATTTCTCTCAAAACCTTATCATTCATTGCTTTCCAGATATACCATAACAGCCACAGAAATATCTTATTCTGATAGCCGGATAGGATCCTTAAAAATAGAAAGTCCATATTTGTAAAAACTGACGATACTGAAAATACCCCTGGTGCCATAGGGATCGTCGATAAAGCCCATGTTTGGAAAGCGGGAGGACACTAAAAAAAAGCTTGGTTGATCGTTTCGTCCATGCCACGTCGAGTGCACTGTGTATCGTACCTGATACCCCTATTATTTAAGTTGACACTCACCGAGAGACATCCCGTTATAACTCGCTAGATAAAATGCGCAACTTTGTCGGATATTGTATCTTCCAAGATTGTGCTTGCAACGCCTTAGTAGTCGGTCCAAAGACCAAATTTTGATCAGCATACAAGGTATCATTTTCTATTTGATATCCGGTCTTAACCGTATATTTTTCAGATTTTGTATGTCACCAGCCCACCGAATCTAAGCTTAGTATGTTTCCTACTGGCATACTGCGTATAATTTCCACGTCTTCGGGAACTATTATCGCATTGATCAACGCTATATTCTAAGTCCTCGTCAAAAGATCAATCAAATAAGTAACCTTAAAAGATGGGTAATAGTTAATAGTTTTACAAGTTCCTGCCCCTAGCGGTTAAGCTGGTAGCCAATAATCGTTCCAACATATATGGAGGATCCTGACTTTACTCGTTTGATTAGTTCTCTTCTAACCAAGGGTCTAGCCGAGATGATACTTTTCTAACCAAAAGACGGAGAGTATGAAGTTCCGAAATCCATCGGATTGGATTTTCGATAATACAATCTTTTAAAAAATTTAGCAAAAAAAAGACTTCAGGTTGTCCATTAACCGCCACAACTGCTTTGCTAACAATGCCGTATTGAACGCCTCAATCGTCTGAAACCCGAGTCCTCCGTTTTGCTTATCTCCACACAATTTCTTCCATGCAACCCAATGCATTCCTCGTTGACCTCCATTGGAACTCCACCAGTATTCTGAGACCGCACTAGTCAATTTTGTGGTAATAGTTTTGGGCAACCTGAAACTAGACATGACATATGTCGGTAAGGCTGTTGCCACCGATTTGATCAACACCTCTTTTCCCTCCTTTGAAAGAAATTTTGAAGTCCATCCGTTTATTCTACTCTGTAGTCGTTCCCGTACAAACGCAAGACTTGTGTCTTTGCACCTCCTAAACTCTCAGAGATACCAAAATAAGTGCCCATTCCCCCGACCGTCGTTATACCTGATAGTTGGTAAATTCCCTCCCAGACCGTTTCATCCACCAGATGTCCAAATTGTATTGAGGATTTCGAAAAATTAACTTTCATACATATTTAGTATACTCTGAAGTGTTTGTCATTCTTCCTTTGTTGCCTTGGTTTTGGGTCGGTTAATAGATTTGGTTTTTTTTCTTTTTTTGCTTCTAGAGAATCTCTTTCATTTAATGATTTTTTTTTTCTTTTGACCTTCAATCGGTCAATTTATAACTATCCATCTTTTATAGTGTTGGGTGAAACGATTAGACATCTTTTAGGAATAGAGACCTAACCCATTGTTGTTTTTTCTCAATCAGTACATTTCTATGTTATCGATGTCGACAAGTGAATGAGTGTAACCTTAATTACAATCGTGTCTTTTGGTACATGTCTTTTCCTTGTCTATATAATAGACATTTGCAGAGAGAGACACCAAGAGGAAACTCTAGAGAGAGAGAAAAACGGTTTAGAGAGAGAAAGCTCTGAGAGATCAACTGGAAGGGCATTTGAACGGTGGTTTGTGGTTGATTTCCGTCAGTGATCTCAACCTTGATCTCTGCATCGATTCCTAGTCCAATCCGTGCCAAGTTCTTCACCAAACCAGCCAAGCATGTCATCGGTTTGTAAGAACATCATTGCTGAGCTTAATCGAGGAGACAAACTGGATGGTGATAATTACGATATTTGGTATCGTAAATTCCAGTACATACTCGAAGAGCAAGGGGTGAAAGAGACTCTTTTCCATCTCATGGAAGAGCCTGAGCAGGGTACTACAGCTCATCACATGAGAGATCAAGAGGCATATGTTGCCTGGAAAAGAAAGAATAGAATAGCTCGCATCACGTTGCTGAGTTGCATGCAAGATGATTTCATGTGTGAGTTTGAGGAGTACGAAACTGCAAAAGGCATGTGGGAGGCCTTGAAAGAGAAGTTTGGTACCACATCGGCTACCAAACTTAGGAGACTTAATCAAAGGTTTAATGACTACAAGAAGTGCCCAAACCAATCCATGAAGCAGCATCTTAGAGTCATGTCAAACATGATTAGAGAACTCAAGAATGATGGGCAGACTATGTCTGATGAACAGCAAGTGCAAGCTGTTCTACGGTTTAACGCTTCCGCATATAAGATTAACTTGGTGTCGATCGAATGAATAGATTAGCTAGAGAAGGGCTTCTAGGCCCACTCGCCTGAGTTGATCTTCACACATGTGAACCATGTTTATTTGGAAAAGCAAAAAGGAAACCATTTATAAAAGCAATCAGAGCTGAATATCCATTGCAATTAATTCATTCAGACATTTGTGGTCCAATGAATGTGAGGACGAGGCATGGAGCTTCATATTTCATCACTTTTATAGATGATTTCACTCGATTCGGGTATGTGTACATGATTTCTCATAAGTCAGAAGCAATAAATTGCTTTAGACGTTATATCACTTTGGTCGAAAATCAGTTGGAGAAGACGATCAAGTGTTTGAAAACGGATCGAGGTCGTGAATATCTATCTAAACAGTTCAAAGAACTATATGATGAAAAGGGTATTGTTAGACAATTAACTACACCTTACACACCGCAGCAAAATGGTGTTGCAGAAAGAAGAAATCGAACGCTTCTTGAAATGGTTAGGTCCATGATGGCGCAAGCTAATGTTCCAGTTTCATATTGGGGAGATGCATTATTGACTGCTGCCTATATATTAACCTTGTGCCCTCCAAATATGTTACTTCTACCCCTTATGAATTATGGAAGGGAAGAAAACCCGATTTAATGCATCTAAGACCTTGGGGGTCTGCTGCGTTTGTTCGTGATACTTCACACCCTCATGGAAAATTGGATCCGGGAGGGAAGAAGTGTATCTTTATAAGATACCCTGAACAATCGTTATGTGCTTATCGGTGAACAATCGGATGGAAGTATAATAGAAATCGAATCACAAGATGTTACGTTCTTGAAAATGATATTCCAAGAAGAGGAGAGATTGGTAGGAAATTCCATCTTCAAGAGATGGTTAACCCAACTAATGTTTCTACTAATAACCAATATGTGGAAGTTGGTGAAAGTTTACGTGAACCATCCCAAGTTAGTGGGAGAGAGACATTGGTTAATGATCCTTCTAGAGAAGAATCACATGAACCGTGGAAAGGTTCCTCGACGTCGTTTTGAAATCGAAGGGGAAGCTTTTATGGTTGCTCTGTATGATGACATTGAACCTAAATCAGTTCATGAGGCTCTTCCTTCTCCAAATTCAGATGAATGGAATGATGCAATAGGAGAAGAACTAGAGTCTATGAGGGTAAACCAAGTATGGGACTTGGTTGATCTTCCGCCAGGACGTCGAGCGATCGGAAAAAAATGGGTTTTCAAGATCAAGCGAAAGGCGGATGCATCCATTGATAAGTATAAGGCTCACTTGGTAGCGAAAGGATATACTCAACAAAAGGGTATAGACTATGAGGAAACATTTTCACATGTGGTGAGGTTTGCCTCAATTCGCCTTGTTCTATAGTTGCTATATTGGATATAGAAATACATCAAATGGATGTTAAGACTGCGTTTCTTAATGATGAGCTAGAAGAGAAATTTACATGGAAGAACCTGTTGGTTTCATTGTAGAAGGCTAGGAGCATAAAGTTTGTAAGCTCCGACGTTCAATATATGGTCTAAAACAATCTTCTAGACAATGGTATCTTCGTTTTTATCGAGCTATAATATCTTATGAGTTTACAATGATTAGTGAAGACCATTGTGTCTATGTCAAGAGCATTGGACAGTCCTTTGTGATTCTATCTCTATAAGTTGACGATATCTTATTGGCTGGAAACGATATGGAGTTTCTCATAACCATTAAATAGTGGTTATCATCGCATTTTGAGATGAAAGATATGGGAGTAGCTGATTATGTACTTGGTGTTAAGATACACCGAGACCGATCTCGGGAACTATTAGCTCTTTCACAAGAGTCATACATTCGTACAATCCTAGAAAGGTTTAAGATGCATGATTATAATCCCATTGATACTCCAATCGCAAAAGGTGAAGGCCGAAGGCTTGATATATGCCCTAAGACATGTGAAGAGAAAAGTGAGATGGAAAAATTCTCGTACTCTAGTGCTGTGGGAAGTTTGATGTATGCTATGATGTGTACCCGGCCGGATATTTGTTATGTTGTTGGCTTGGTAAGTCGTCACCAGTCAGACCCCGGGAAGAAACACTGGATGGCGGAGAAAAGAATCCTTAGATAGTTGAAAGGAACTATGGATTATTCCTTATGATATGAAGGAAGTGATTTACGGTTGACAGACTATATAGATGACGGCTGGGCTGGCATTCTGGATGAGCGTAGGTCGACTTCAGGGTATGCGTTCTTGTTGAGTAATGGTGCCATTACTTGGAGTAGCAAGAAGCAAACTTCTACTGCTTTATCTACGATGGAAGCTGAGTTCATTCCATGTTTAGCATCAATTCAAGAAGCTGTATGGCTAAGGAGGTTCTTACAAAGTTTACAAGTCACTGAAGAGGCTTTGTGTCATGTGACTATTCATTGTGATAGTTAAGCTTGTATTGCTTATGTGAAGGATCCCAAGTATCATGGTAGGACAAAGCACATAAAAATCAAACATCATTTTGTGAGAGACATTTTGGCAAAGAAAGAGGTGGTCCTTAAGTACATTTCTACGCATAGGATGGTAGCCGATCCGTTTACTAAGCCCATTCCTAGAGATGTTTATCTTGCTCATGTTCGAGCTCTAGGTTTGCGTAGAATTTGATGTATGTACTAAAGGAGGTTTGATATTTGACATTGTATTAATGTTTATGGATTTATATGTCTAAAGATATTTCAGACATAGTTCATGATGGTTATTTTTGTTGCATTTGCATATTTACACACAAATATTGAGAAGTGTCACTAAGTAGGACATTGGTTCACTCACATGAACAATCGCCTCAAATTCTTTGTGAAATGTTGAGGTGAGACATGACGAGCTTGGCGCTAGTGGGAGCTTGCCTCGTAAGGATAGTCAATGCCGCCTTGAAAGAGTCAATATGAGATATGCCTATCGAGATATCGATCATGATTGACCAGAATCATGAATACTTGGAAGAGCTGGATAAGTACATAATCAAGCGCTAGATAGCGAGCTGATAGTAGCTTGATCCACATAGTAGTATTTGGTTTAACCAAATGACATATGCTCTTGAAGAAAGAGTTAACTACTATGACATGTGATTTATACCACATGTGCTAGTACGATCATATAGGAAGCTAGTGATATTATATTTGTAATCCCTATCACTCGCAATGTGAGTTCCTATTAACTTTAATATGGTTTTAAGTGTTACCCTTGAATCTGCGTCTATGTTCTTGAAGGGATAAGCTAGTGTTCGCTACTTTAGTATGTTTTCTGATGGTGATGGAATAATTAGCCTTACGGGACATGCTAGGAAAGCGGTTAGTTTGGAACAGATGGACATGAGTACGGAAAGTGAAAACCTATTTGTTTGTACATTGACATATGTGTTTGCTGGCCAGCCACTATATCGGTCAATTGGAGTTTGAATATAGTAAACGCATGATGTGAAATGTCTAACATATGCTATATGGATAAGATATGTTTAGATTGATGTAAAACAAAAATAAGTTTGGGGAACAGCGAGACATGGTGAAATGCAAATATTTTCTCTTTTAGCAGTTATGTATCCCTAACAGGTGCATAGTTTAGCTCCCAAGTGTAGGTGTACTCGCAGGGTCGCACGGTTCATTTGTCGTATGATTTCTGGATTACGATTCTCGAACTTAATCTCTAAGATCTCTCTAATACTAATTATCTCCCTATCATGTGTGAGTGGGAGATGTTGGTTTATGGTCGGTTTGCGCCCATGATTTGGCAGCATACCGAACTGGTTTAGTTAACCAGTAGTTATGACATATTGAATAATCATAACTATACAAATGACAATCGTGTCTTTTGGTACATGTCTTTTCGTTGTCTGTATAATAGACATTTGTAGAGAGACATAGACACACTTGTGTCCATTGACACCAAGAAAAAACTCTAGAGGGAGAGAAAAACGGTTTAGAGAGAGAAAGCTTCGAGAGATCAACCGAAAGGGCATTTGAACGGTGGTTTGTGCACTACAAGAAAAAATAGTTTTAGCGTCGGATTTGTGTCGACGCAAAATTAGCGACGATTCTGCGTCGTTTTTGTGTCGTTCAAACCATTCGACGCAAAATTGAGACGAAAAATAGCGACGCTAAATCGACGCTAAATTGCATCGAATTAGCGTCGATTTAGCATCCAGATCATCAATTCGACGCTAAATTAGCGTTGATTTAGCGTCGGTCCTATAGCGTCGGTTGTAGCGTCGAATATTCCGTCAAACTTAGTAGGTAGATCGCACGTTTTTAATGGGTTCACCTACTTTTATAAAACCGACGCTAAATCGACGCTAATACGAAGCAAAGTCGACGCAAAATAATTCGATACTAATTCGATGCTAAAATGCGATACAAATTCGAAGCAAAGTCGCTGCTAAATGTCTTATATATACTTCCCCAGATCACTCCCCAAATCCAAAATCATTGAAGAAAAAAAAAACCTTTCAATAAATTTTCTTAGTTAATATTTTCTGAATAAGATGGGCGATATATACAAACTAAGAAGTTGGATGTATCGATGTAGAGATGAAAATGGAGGAATTTCAAAAGAGTTCCTCAGCGGGCTTGAAATTTTCATGGCTCAAGCGAGTAGTGTGCCTACAATTTAACGGACCAGAGTGATGGTGTGCCCGTGTCGGAAGTGCAAAAATTTGAAGCCGCAGACAATTGATGTCGCTGGTACGCATTTATTTAATAGAGGGTTCACACCTGAGTACTATGTTTGGTTTTATCATGGAGAGGGATATGGAGATGAAACTTCGGGTAGTACTAGTTACCAACCTATGGATCAGGGTTATTCGAATGAACAATATGATCAGTCTCATGAATTTGTTAATAATTATGAGACTGATGTCGGGTTAGACCAAAATAGGTTCGAAGAAATGGTAACCGATGCATTTCCTGGAGTTATGTCTACTGATGATGATGTTGTTGAGGAACCCAATGTAGATGCTAAAATTTTTTATGATATGCTTGATTCTGCAAAACAACCAATCTATGAACGTTGTAGGGAAGGTCTCTCTAAATTATCATTGGCATCTAGGATGATGACAGTAAAATCTGATCATAATCAATCTGAGAGTTGCATGGATGATTGGGCAGCTCTTATAAAAGAGTATTTGCCAGAGAGTAATCAAGCTGCTGAGTCATATTACGACATACATAAACTAGTCTCTAGTTTAGGTTTGCCCTTGCAGATGATAAATGTTTGCATTGACAATTGTATGATATTTTGGAAAGATGATAAAGATCTACAGGAATGTCGATTTTGCCACAAACCAATATTTAAGCCCCAAGGAACTGGTAGAAGTAAAGTGCCGTACCAGAGAATGTGGTACCTGCCCATAACAGATAGGCTACAAAGGCTATACCAATCAGAACAAACAGCTGCATCAATGAGGTGGCATGCGGAACATTCAACTAGTGAAGGAGAAGTTCATCATCCTTCTGATGCAAAAGCTTGGAAGCACTTCAAATCGGTACACTCTAATTTTGCTAAAGAGAAGCGCAATGTTTATCTTGGGCTATGTACATATGGTTTTAGTCCGTTCGGTATGTCTGGCAGGTAATATTCTTTCTGGCCAATTATATTGACTCCTTATAACCTTCCGCCTGATATGTGCATGCAGAGAGAATTTCTATTTTTGAGTATTTTAGTCCCTGATCCGAAGCATCCAAGAAGATCTATTGATGTGTTTTTACAGCCGCTGATTCACGAATTGAAAATGTTGTGGTCTCATGGTGTTCGTACTTTTGATTACTCTAGGAAAAAGAATTTTAACATGCGAGCTGTGCTTATGTGCACGATAAGCGATTTTCCAGCGTACGGAATGTTATCTGGTTGGACAATACATGGTAGATTGTCATGTCCGTATTGCCAAAATGAGACAGACGCCTTTCAACTAAAAAATGGTAGGAAATCTTGTTGGTTCGATTGTCACCGAAGGTTTCTCCCTATGAACCATCCGTACCGGAGAAACAGGAGGTTGTTCACAAAGGGCAAACGTGTACATATCCCCCACCTCCATATCTTTCAAGAGAGCAAATTGAAGGTCAACTTGATTATTATGGAGCTCAGGATACAGCAAAACGTGGTGGTAACTGGCTTAATATTCCGACCAATCTCCCAGATAGATACCTTGAAGAACATAATTGGTATAAGAAGAGCATTTTCTGGGAACTACCGTACTGGAAGGATCATCTATTGCGCCACAATCTTGATGTCATGCACATTGAGAAAAACTTTTTCGATAACATCATGCACACCATCTTAAACGTTCCAGGCAGGTCTAAAGATAATTTGAAGTCTAGACTGGATTTGCCTCTTATATGCTCTAGAGTTGAGTTACATCTCACGGGAGATGGGAGAGCTCCAGTGCCTATCTTTAGATTGTCAAACGAAGGCAAATCAACATTCTTCAACTGGGTTTCCACCGAAGTTAAGTTCCCAGATGGATACATGTCAAAAATCTCTAAGTCTGTGGAGCAAGGCAAAAAATTCTCTGGTATGAAGAATCATGATTGTCATGTGTTTATGCAGAGATTATTGCCTTTCGCCTTTGCGGAGCTTTTGCCAACGAACGTGCATGAATCACTTGCAGGTCTATTTTCTATGACGATATATTAATATATAAATAAATGATGTGTGTTATTACATTTCGATATTTTCTATTGATATTAGAAATCTGAACTTTGGTTTTAGGTGTTGGTGCATTTTTTCGGGATCTGTGTGTGCGAACTCTGACTCAGGATGGAATTGAACAACTAAATAATAACATCGCGATATTGCTGTGCAATTTAGAGAAGATATTCCCTCCATCTTTCTTTGATGTGATGGAGCATCTTTCTGTCCATCTCCCATACGAAGCCGATTTAGGATGACCCGTTCAATTTCGTTGGATGTATCCTTTCGAGAGATTCATGAAACACTTAAAAGAAAAGGCAAAAAACCTGGCAAGGGTTGAGGGATCAATTGTTGTGGGAAGTTTAACCGAAGAAACCTTTCATTTCAGCTCATATTACTTCCCGCCAACTGTCCGGACACGTAAAAGAGCTCCACGTAGGTACGATGATGGTGGCATCGCACAATCATATCCAGTTTCTGATGTCCCAGATATATTCTGTGCAGTTTGTAGGCATGCCGGAATCATAAGAGAAGAAGACTGGTCCTCGCACGAAGACTACAATTGTGCACACACATATATTCTCTTACAATGCGACGAAATTAGCCCATTTCTGAGGTACATATAATTACAAACTATGGATTGAGTCAAAAGGGTTATTTTTAACGTATATATGTTTATGATTTTATTTGTTATAACTATATTTTCTATTAGTGAATTTCTTCGCCAGGTTACCGAGGCTTTCCCAAATGCATCACCCGGCGAGATTGAAAAACGTAAAGACCAACACTTTGCTAAATGGTTGAGGAGTCAGGTAAGTTAATTAAAAAAAAGTTTTATATATATATATGGTTTCGATTAAAACATATATCTATATATATACTATGTATATTATATTAATTACATTGTATATACTATATTTGGCAGGTTGATTATGGAGACACGTCGTACCCTGTATGGTTTAGAGAGTTGATCCAAGGTCCATTGGGAAAAGTTATGTCATCCCAATGTATTTTACACGAGGTTATGTATTCCATACGTTCGAACGTGGAAAAAATAGAGCAACTGCGAACTACAGTGTCATCGTTCGAGCCGGGGACACCAATTTTTATGGCATTATACAAGACATTATTGAAGTGCAATACCCTGGTTTAGTTAACTTAAAGTGCACACTTTTCAAATGCGAGTGGTTTGATCCAATTATCGGGGGAGGGGTTCGAGTAGGAAAGTTTGGTGTCATCGATGTTAATGGATCGTGTTCTTATGCAAAGTATGATCCATTTGTGCTTGCATCACAGGCGGATCAAGTTTATTTCATTCCATATCCACAGCTCAGGAAAACGGGGATTTCATGGCTATCTGGTCTCAAAATAGCGCCGAGAGGAATTATAGTTCAATCCGACGACGCGCCAATGCAATATGAAACTGCTGTGGATCTAACAACACTAGAACAAGATCTAGACAACATCATTCTGATAGATCTGCAAAATAGAGAAGTTGAAATACTTCCCGATGCTACCGATGCAGAAAATCCCGAAAACGAGTTTATGAACGAAAGTGCAGAAAGTACCAATGATGATGACGATACCTCAAATGATAATTCAGACAGTGAAGCATAAATGTTAACTTTATTGTATCTTAATTGCGATTGTATAGGTATATATGTATTCCAATTTTAAAACAAATATTACGAATAAAGATTTCAAATAACCTATATAGTTTTACATATATCAACAGTAACATTATGTACAATTATGTATTTACCAAAAATTTCAAATTTTAAAACCATTCGGTTTGAAGAAAGATTGACATGATTAAGATTGTTTTTGTATCCGATTTGCTATCTTTAACCAAAACTGAAATATTTAATAATTTTGGTTTAGCGTCGACTTAACGTCGATTCTCACAGTTCGACGCTAATTCGATGCTAATTAGCGTCGATTTAGCGTCGCACAATTAAAAATCCGATGCCTTTTCTATTCTTTACCCTAAACTCTATACATCAAACATTTTGAGTTTAGCGTCGAAATAGCATCGAATTGTTCAGGTTCGATGCTAATTCGACGCTAAACATAAATATTTGATTTCTAGGGTCTAAGGTAAAGAAATCATGAATGATACAAAAATATTCTTAACCATGTCAATCTATCTTATAACCGAATGATTTTAAAATTTGAACTTTTGGTACATACATAATTGTACAAAATGTTACTGTTGATATATGTAAAACTATATAGGTTTTTTCAAATCTTTATTCATGACATTTGTTTTAAACTTTGAATACATAATTATACAATCGCAATTAAGATACAGTAAAGATAACAACTACGTATGAACAAGATTGATGATGATATATGAATAAAGATTTCAAAAAACCTATATCGTTTTACATTTATTATCATTAACCTTATGTACAATTATGTATGATAAAAAAAATTCCAAATTTTATAATTATTCGGTTATAAGAAATATTGACATGGTTAAGATTGTTTTCTATCCTTCCTGGTTTCTTTACCCTAAACCCTATATATCAAATGTTTTAGGTTTAGCGTCGAAATAGCATCGAAACAACACATTTCGATGCTGATTAGACGCTAAATCTGAAATATTTGATGTATAGAGTTTAGGGTCAAAAATAGAGAAGGCATCGGATATTTAATTGTGCGACGCTAAATCGACGCTAAATCAAAATATTAAATGTTTCGGTTTTTTTGTTAAAGAATCGCAGTTAAAATATTTCAGATTAGGGTCGAATTAGCGTCGACTTGTGGACAATCGACGCTAATTCGACGCTAATGTGAAATATTTTGGCTTTACCACCACGTCGCGCCAACACAATCTTTACGCAGAAAATGAAAAAATATTAATTCTATTCGATGCTAATTCGACGCTAAATTAGCGTCGAATTAGCGTTAATATATAAACGAAACATTTCTTCTTCTTCTTCACTTTCGCCAAACACAAAACTAAATATCAAAGCTTCTTCTTCTTCACTCCGATTTCACCACTGCCGCCGGTTTCTTCACTGTCTCTCTCTCTCTCTCCCGATTTCATTCCATCTCATTGAAATGGTATGTGTATTTTTCTCATTTTTCTTATGTGTATTATGTTTAGATTTGTATTTTGGGTTTAAGAAGAAGTGTTAGGGATTGTTATGAATGAAATGTAGGTTTGTTAAGGTGTATGAAATTTGTATGAAATGGAATTGTAGGAAAGGGGAATTTAGGTTTGTTAAGGTGTATGAAATTGTTTTATAAGTTAAATTTTTGGATATATGAAAAAAAAAAATTTTTGATTTAATAATAATGAAATTATTTTTCAAGTTTTGGATTTATATTTTGTTAAATTATTTATGAAAAATAAAATTAAAACGAATTTATGAATTTATCTTTTTAAAAAATTATTTTACAAGTTATTTATGAAAAATATAAAATTATTTTACAAGTTAAATTATGTGTTTGTAAGAATAAGTTATACATAAAATTTATGAATTTATGAATTTATGGTTTGCTCTATAAAATTATTTAACAATTTTAAGATTGATTTTTTAATAAATTTTGGTTAAAAAAACGAATTTATGAATTTATTTTTTACGTATTTTAATTTAATAAATTCGTTTTTATTTCACCATTTATGTTTACAAATAATTGTTAGGTTTTTTTTTTAAAAAAAAATTATTAGGATTATTAGGATTTTTTAAAAGTAAAAACAAATATTTCGTGTTTTAGATTTTTTTTTTTAGATTTTATAATGTATTTAGTTATTGTAATTTTATTTAATATTTATACTTTACATTGTTTATTTTAATAAATTTGTTTTGATTTTATAGGTGGGTCCACCTTCATACGGAGAGTTATTGGGCGAGGATTCTACGATTCCCGGATCCGTAGGTGGTCGTCGCGGATCGGGATCAGGATCGGGCTCGGGTTCCCAATCTGCTGGGAACTATCATCCACGGCCTCCACCACGAGTTCAACCACGAGCTCCACCACGAGCTCCGCCACCGCCACCGCCACCAAATAACCCACAAGCAGACGAAGACGAAGCAGCTCATCCCGATGATGCGCAGCAGGCGCCTCCACCGCCAAACCTGCCTCTTATAATGCGGATTGCTGAGCTTCTTCGCCAACCTGGTCGTCACGAACGGGTTAAGATGCTCCATCCGCTGAAGCCTCCCAACACTTTTTGGTATGTTTAATTTTTTACAATCTTTCTCATTAATTTATAATTATATGTTTTAAATAACTTATTAACATCGAAGTATTTTGTTATATAGGTTTACCGATAACTGTGTCTCTCGTTCGGTCACCAAAGTCATCATCGGCTATTTTCATATGTCGCATGCTAATTGGACGCAGACGCCGCAATCGGTTCGTGATATTTGGTTTGAGTCATGGGCGGTAAGCCATATTATATTATTTATTTTTATTTAATAAATTATTTGATTTTAGAACTATTACTAATATTATTCGTATTTTTGTAGCAAAAGTGGCACTGGGAAGAATTTCGTACTCACGAAGTGCGAGAGGCCTTCGAGAAGAAGGCTAAATTGCGTCTCAATGGCACTGTCGGTAATTGGAAGAAAACTTGGCGGGAGAAAGGCGATGATGCGATGCCTTTAGAGATGGATCCCGATGTTTGGTCGGGTCTAGTTCGGTATTGGGAGGAACCCTCTTCGATAGCTAAATCATCGAAGTGTTCTGGATCCCATCTTACGCCAGTGGCCGAAGGAGATGGACCGTCTAAGCATTGTGCGGGTCAATCATCATACGCCACTATACGATTAGATATGGTATGATTTTAATTAAATTAGTTTATTAGATTATTTGATTTATATATTATATATATACAATCTAATTTTTATTTTTATATATATCTTACTCTTTTTTTTACAGTCCGATGGCGACCAACTTGCTCCGATTGTGAAAGTCATGGAGAAAACTCATCGGCGCAAGGATGGGACGTTTGTTACCGCTCAAGCGGAACAAATGTTCAACGCCTACAACTCTCGAGTGGCAGAGCTAGAGTCACAGTACTCTCCGGGTGGTAGTTCTGTCTAGTCTACATTGGGTGTCGCTGATTACGATAAAATTTACGAAGAGGTAATTTTTTTAGTTTTTAATATAATATTTTAACTTATTTTCTATCACATTTTTAACAATTTGATTTTATAACGTTTTCATTTTATAGGTTGCACCGAAGAAAAAAGGACAGATCTTGGGTGTTGGATCCATCGCCACTCCGAGTTCTTTTGACCTGCAGTTGGCAACGCAGTTGACCGCTGCTAATGGTGAGATTGAGCGGCTAAAGACGGAACAAGCGGATATGCGGTCAACCAACAGTTCGATGCAAGGCCAACTCACGGTATTGACAAATCTGATCGACATTATTGCAGTGGATAACCCGACTTTAGCTGCTGCCCTCTCCCAGATACCGCGTCCTGTACAGCCACCTCCAGCTAGAGGTCAACCGCAGTTCGACGAAGAAGCCGAAGCTATGATGAATGAATATAGAGACGACATTAATTTAAGAGACGAACGTTAAAATTATAATTTCTGCTTGCATTTTCAGTGTTTTTAAACAATTTCTGTTTTTATTTTTCGTATTTATATATAAAATTTTCTAATTTTTTAAAAAATTTGAAATTTATTAAAAATATTTTCATTTACAAATATATATATTTTTTAAATCATATAATTCGATGCTAATTCGATGCTAAAATGACGTTATATTAGCATCGATTTAGCATCGACATAAGACGGATCCGATGCTAAATCGACGTTATATTAGCGTCGAAAACAATCGATGCTATTTCGATGCTAAATTAGCATCGAATTAGCATCGAATTAGTATCGAAATATAGCATCGTTTTAGCGTCGAATTTTCCGACGCTAAAATAGCGTCGATTTAGCATCGGATCCGTCTTATGTCGATGCTAAATCAACGCTAATATAACGTCATTTTAGCATCGAATTAGCATCGATATATAGCATCGAGTTAGCGTCGAATTAGCGTCGAAGTCGGTTTAGCGTCAACAGTTTAGCGTCGAATTGTCATTCGACGCTAAGTCGGTGCTAAAGGATTTTAGCGTCGATTTAGCATCGAATTTTGCCGACGCTAAAACTGTGTTTTCTTGTAGTGGTGGTTGATTTCCGTCTGCCATCTCAACCCCAATCTCTGCGTCGATTTCCAGTCCAATTCGTGTCAAGTTCTTCACCAAACCGGCCAAGGTATGTGTTCCGATTTAACGCTTCCGCATATGAGATTAACAGAGACGAAACTAACAATTGCTGGATCAGATTTTATGTCATACGAAATCAAGTAATTAACCATCTTTATCATCATGGATTCATTGATACAAAAATTGAAGAAAAGCAAATGTTATCATATTTTTCTTTGCGAATTTGAACAAATGAATATAACGACTTGTGACAAAAAAAGAAGAGTATCATGAATATTTTATCCTTGTTTAACAATACTTTTTTATCATAAAATATAATATATACATGAAATTGTTATCACACTAAAATATATAGAAAAATACATATTTGTATATGATTTTAAAGTTATATAACAATGGTCATGAAAAACATACATAGTAACTAAATAAATATAAATAATTACCTTATTTTATAAATTCTAAATACATGAATGCCCACATAGGATGTCTCTGAGTGAACTAGTGTTAAAACAATTTTGAAAAGTTTAGGATAATGAAGAATAATTTATTGTTTTACTCTATATTTCACAAAGGTTTTCGATTCTACGAAATGTGGAAAATTGGTAAAAGGCAGTAGCCTAGAATGTTTATAAATGATAAGACTTGTTTGTGCATACGAAGATGAGAACATTTTGAATATTTGTTGCTCATCATTCGATAAAACTCACTGAGAACCATACCGTACCACACATGTCTTTTGCTTGAACTTGATAAGCCAATAGAGGTAGGAGAAGACTGGATCTGCAAGCAACAGTGGTCCTCTTCACTTGTTCTTCTTTCTTAGGATTAAATCTCATCTCTGTTTCTTTCTTCTTTAATCACATATCAGTTTATGTGTCAGTGGTCCTCTCCATCTCCAGCGATTATACTCTTCATATCATTTACTCCGTACATGTTGCCTTTCAAATTGTTCCTGTCTCTTCACTGTTGGCTTTTTCTGGTTTTGTGTGTCCCTGTTTTACCGCCATTTTCAACTTTATAATTTCAAAATACTCAAAAGGATAATAAATCTTGAAACATCATTTGTGAGTGAATTAAATCTGTTCATCATAATCACAGACAAAACAAGAATTTGCTTAGTGATCAATTCTGTCTTCATTAACAAGTGTGCTTGCACGCCCTTAGTGATCATGTTTTGATTAAAACGACAATATGATAACAAACTTTTTATCATTTGCTTCCACTCATAAAAGATAAAAAAACATTTTGATACTAATTTCACTAGACAGAATTATACTAATTTCACTAGAGATTAGGTAACATTACATTAAGAGGGCTTTTTTTTTTTTACTTGGTAAGTTGACGCCAGATTTGCTCGAAAACCTGAATGATAAGATCATGATACTCCTTTGGATTCAAGGAAAGGTAACAAGCAAGAAGATCCTCCAAGTCTTTTGATGCTCTGATGCTGTTCTCTTCTATCATCTCCACCATTGACTCTCTGAAATCTTTCTTTGGATCAACGGAACGCTTCACCACTGCGAAACTCTCGAGAACACCTTGTTTGCTCTCTGTTCTCGACGTGCTTCTACGCGAGCCTGAGAGTTGGATTCTAGGTGAATTCACTCTTTTGAGGTTTATCCCTGCAGAGGATTTTCTTCCACTTGAAGCATGCTTCTCGTACTTCTTCTCCGCTCTAAACTCATCTTCATATTCTTCTTTCTCTTTGTTGATCTTCACATAAAGGCGGCTTTTCTGCGGTTTCTTGGTTTGGTTACTTGCAGGGAAAGCTTTCTCTTTGGAATCAGACTCTTTGACCTTGTGCATGGTGAAATCTCTGTTCTTAGAACGCTCATCATTCTCCTCTTCGTAGAAACTGTACACAAAAGACTCAGGGGAGGTTTCAAGAGCTGGAAACAAGAAGTCAGAGGAATCTTTACCCTTGATTTTGCTCTTGTTGAAATCTGCAGATACAAGAGATGGCTTGTAAAGTGTCTTTCTTTTACTCATCCTTCTTGCGTGAAGTGAGTTTCTTGGTGAGTTATTAGCTACTAAGCTGATGGAGAAATGAGAGGTTGAAGAGTAATTAGGAAGAGAATCTGAAGGAGAGGGTTTCTTCTTGTTACAAGTGTTTGAGGAAGAAGAAGAAGAAGAAAAAGGTTTGGATTTGGGTTTAGACTGTTTGGTCATGTCTTTGAGCTTGTGAAACCATGCATTTGGGATCATATCTGAAATCCTGAACTTGTAATTACCCATCTCTTCACAAGATTTTGTGATGTTCTCTTGTGAAAACTCTGTTTTTTTTTTTGTTTACTTAGAAAGGTTGGAGATTTTTGAAAGTGGAGAGTCTCTCTATGTAACAGATAAAGAAGAATTGGGCTGAAGATTAGAATGTATGTAGTGAGAGGAAATTGAGGGGCCCACTTTTAGAGAAAGCTTAAAGAAGAATGACTTTTGTTTGCATTGCATCATCATCACCATGGTCCAGCATCACAATGAACTACTTGAAAACATCACATTTACTACACACGCATGAGTTCACTCAGGATCTAAATAGTAACTGTAGAATATGACTGAATAATTATTCAAATTAGATTTTAAAATTGTGAACAGAAGAATCACTGAAAAATTATTCGATGAAAAAAACTAGAAGTCACGTGGCGAAAAATAACTAAAATTTTTTCTTGGAGTGCATGAAATAGTAAAACAAACAACATTATTCAGTGTTTCATTTTGAAAAATGTTCAAGCATACATATTAAAAAGCTTATTTTTAAAGTAAAACATTATTTATTGTTTACCCAAATTAACATAAGTCAACCCATAATAAAATAAATTGGATAATACTTTCAAAGAAATTGAAAAAATAATCAACTGGATTGGAAATTGAAAAAATGGTTTAAAATGAAACAAAAATATAAATTGGATAATACTTTCAAAGAAATTGAAAAAATAATCAACTGGATTGGAAATTGAAAAAATGGTTTAAAATGAAACAAAAATTTTGACCTACAACATAATTTAATATAATACAAAAGCAATGTAAATAAAGCGAATTAACGGTTTTTAACGGATTCCAGTTGAAATCTAGCATCATTTCATGCGGTTTTCCAATTCATTGGATCAAAAAGAAAAAATAACTTTGCAAATAATGTAAAAAACCATTGATTAAAAAAAAAAAAAAATGCCACTTTTCAAGTGCCACTTTACAAAAATACCACACTTTTGAAATCTTTACAAAAATACCACTTTTTCAAAATTATTTTTTCTTTATATTATTTGTATTTGGGTTAATTATGTTCTATTAGGGTTTAGTTTTGAGTGTTTAGGGGGTTTTAGTTGTTAAAACATTTTTTAGGATTTAGAATTTTAAGATATAGGCTTTATAAATCTATAATTAATGACAATTTTGTAAATGAACACCCTTAAGTAACATTTTTGCAAATGTGCACAAAAAATGGTATTTTTGTAATTGCCTCTAAAAAAATTGTTAATTTTTTTTAATTAAATACATTAAACTTAGACTATTGAAAGTTTTAAACGTTATAAATTAAGAAATTTATTAAAATATTGGTTATAACTTATTTTATGTCGTACAAAAAAAATAAAAATTAACTTAAATTAAAAATCACAGAATTTATTTCCTTAACTGAATTTTTCGTTTTTTTTCCAGGGAATCCACTAAAAAGGTTTAAAACAAAAAAAATTATGACTAAATGGCAATGACAAACAAAAAAAATCGCAGCTTTTTGACTGAAATCGTTGAAACGGTTTGCACCATTTGCGGCCTTAGTGCCTTACTCTAGATAAATTCAATTTTAAATGTAGAAAGTTTCAACTTCAATTAAATTCTTTCACATATTGACAGTCGATCTTGGTTTTAGTACACAATAATGAAACACTTTCCTTTATGTGCTTCTTTGAATTTGCTAAAGTCTGAACCTTATCTTATGTTTTTAGGTAGAAATAATTCAGTATTGTCTTTTGAGGAACTTTATATTATTATACTATACTAATGATGATAATAATATAAATGTGATACAAGTATACAAATGATGAGATTTAGGATAATCAATACGTTTTCCTTTGAAGATTTTTGAATAAATGAAGCAACTTTTTAGTCATAATGATGAATTTGAGAAAAAAAATTGGTCCAATATGTCCACTGACGCCGAACACTTTGAGGGACACCCTCTTCTCTGTACATTCCTTTTCCAGATCAACATCTTTGTCAACTATTTAATTTTCTACAACAAAAGAACAGATAATTATCAAAAATAAAATAACTACCATTAGGATCCTTTCTTTAAATTAAGAATGTTCAAATGTCGATTTGAACTCAGTTTTGGTTTAATTTTGTTTGTTTTTTTTTTTTGGGTTCGGTTTTGGATTTAGATTTTGTTTTTCGAAATTCGAATACAAGAAAAAAAATATTGAAACCAATTTAAGATATGGTATTGTTTTTAGATTGATTATTTTGTTATTATCGGTTCCGATTTAGAGTGGATCGGCTTTCAAACTGAACACTCATATTTTAGACATGCACAAGTAATACCAAGCATTGAATTAGACTTGCTATCTTAGTGGTGAATGTTGTTAACAAATAACAACCCAAAATCTATGAAGTTGATTCAACAGCAAAAATATGTATGTGCAACATAAAAAGCCAGGCTAAGTCACACAAACAACCAATATTTCGAGAATTAATTACTAAATTCCAGAGAAATTTGTAGAAAGCAAAATAAAATCACAGCTTAAAGAAATCAAACAAACATGATCTCCATTCGGATTCTAAACATGGCCTAATTATATAAACATACTTGACAGGATTTCGAAGCATGAATTCATATAACATTATTTTAGTACCATATTTTTGATGAAGGGATGACTAAGGCTCACTGTACTCTATAAGGTCGAAAAAATCCATTCCATGGTACATAAGATATAATTCATCTTCTTCTCTTGCTCCTTCACAATCATCTGTGTAAGGAGAAGAAGTAAATAATATTTAGTCTAAAACAAAGACAAAATTTTGCCAAAAAAAAAAAAACAAAGACAAAATAAAATATTGTCTATACCCTACAAAATGATCGGTTAGAATTAAATGTTCACCATGGGCGTTAAGCATCTAATATATTGTAGTGATTGCATGAGTACATGTTACAGAGCATTCTAATTAGGGGCCGCGTTCGTTTATTCGGTTCAGTTCCGGTTTTTCGGTTTTTAGAATATAAATCCTATTTGGTTTTAAACTTTAGTTTGGTTCGGTTCGGATTTTTTGATTTTTCTATTTTTCGGTTTCTAAAAGATAGATCCCATTCAGAATCAAATTGACTAATTTTAATTAATATTGTAAATTTTTAATGTATTTCAATATATTTTTAAATTTAATTAAAATATTAGTTTTCTTAAAGAAATTGGTTCATTTGGTTAATTCACTTAGGTTTGCGATCAATGTAATTTGGCTTTAAAGTTTCTATTCAATTCAAATTTTTCGGTTTTCGAGTTTTTCGGTTTTAAAAAAAGTTGATCTCATTTGGTTTTAAACTTTAGTTCGGTTCGGTTCGATTTTTTTGGCTTCCGGCTTTTTCGGTTTCTAAAAAATAGATCTCATTCATAATCATATTAACTAATTTTAATTAATATTATAAATGTTTAATTTATTTTTGATATATTTTTCTACATATTTAATTAAAAATATTAGTTTTTTCTCTAAAAAGCATCAGAATACTCAATGATGATGGTTCGTTTGGTTAATTCGGTTCGGTATGGGATCCGGTAATTTGGTTTTGAAATTTCTGTTTGATTATTTTATAATTTAGTTCAGATTCGGGAATTTCGGTTCGGATTCGGAAACTTTGGTTCGGTAATTTTGCTCACCCCTTATTTTAATCCACGGAGAGAACAACTTTTCTTAGCAAAAACATACCTAAACACAATGGAACACTGATGCAATTGGTTTCTCACATATGCTCCAATCTCAATTTTGGACGTTAAAGTTTTTTTTTTTTAATTACTAGGAGGTTGCGGCCGAAACGTGCATTATAGTTACATGAGTGATATTAATCTTGTTCGAAATGTCAATGGATGTTAAAGTTACAATCAACACAGTCATAGAGAGAAGCCCGACATGATGTAGAACAAACACTACAATGTGAAACTTGGTCTTTGCCGATCATATATTGATAACCAATTTTTTTGTTTTCTTTAATTGAAATTATACCAACCGAAAAATTGATACAGTAGAACCTCTTTACACACAATTATAGACAAAATAATTGCCTCTTTACACATAATTCCTTATAAATGTATTCATCATGATAATAACCATGATTTTCTAAATTTTATACATAAAACATGTATCATTTTAATTGAATAGTGTATTATGATGTTAGCATTCATTCTATTTCGTTAATCAAAGATTTTAATCATAATTTTAAGTAAGTGCACGTCATTTTTGCAAAAAGTTCAACTAAATTCCTTGATATAACATCATTCGATGAAAAAGAATTAAGAAAATTATTACCTAAAATAGATTTCTCTCTATAAATTAATATTTATTAATTTATCGATTAATTAATATCTCTCTAAATTAATAAATTTTGAAAGTCCCAACATTATTAATTTATAGAAGTTTTACTGTATTTGATTTACAAAGTCCAAAATTGAAAAACAAAACATGATTTAACTGTTTTCACACAAACTACACCGCGAGACACTGGAGCCGATGTTGGGCAATCCAGTTCCTTCAACGATTGAATCTAGCGAAGCAAAGACCGGCTGAACTCCAACCTTTGTCTTCAATCCAGTCAGAGGAGCATCCGATGAGGAAATCGTAGCCAATATTGATCACCATTTTATGCATTAATTGATCGAAATATGTATTATGTTTGGGGACAATTACAAAAATACCATTTTTGGTGTGTCTATTTTCAAAAATGCTAATATGGATTGTCCATTTTCAAAAATGCCACTAATTATGATTTTTTAAAACATTAAATTTTAAAATTCTAAACCCTAAAAAATGTTTTGATCCCTAACAAACTCTAAATTAAACCCTTAAAACTAAACTCTAATACAACATAATTAACCCAAACATAAATGATATATTGAACAAATGATTTTGAAAAAGTTGCATTTTTTACAGAAAAAAAAAAGTTGCATTTTTAAAATTTGCATTTCAAAAGTGGCATTTTTCGAAAAATTATATTATGTTTGTAGTAGCGTTTGAATTAAGTGAAACTCAAAAGGAAACATAATATTCTTGTAGCAAATAATGAATTTTAAAAAAATATGTTTCATCATTTTCAATGCAATCCTAGCATTACATTTCTTAGTAAAATGTTTCATCATTTTCAATTCTAGGGGTGAACCTCTCTTACTCACCTTCTTTTAATTAACCAATCAAAATTTATCATGTAATCTAATTAAACAATTAATATTATAGAAATAAAACAATTAAATTAAATTATTAAAAATAATTAAAATTAAATTTGTATTTTATATAAATTACGAATGGTTGTATATATGTCTACTTTTTACATTTTAATCAAAATAAAGAGTGGGTTCATAAAATATTTTAACATGTTTGTTTCATTATTCATTTTTTTTTTAAAACTTAAGAGTATTAAACACTAATATGTGAGCCAAAAAACCCTCACAAAAAAACGTACAATATTGTTTGATTTAAAACACTCTATTTAACTAATTAATTTAAAGGAATACTAAACCCTAAGATGTTAGCCAAAACCTTCACAGTCAAACATAAAATATTGAATGTTTTAAAACATTTGATTTGAATAATTTAGTAAATTTGAAGGGGATAATAAATCCTAATATGGAAGCATAAACCCTAATATAAAAGCATAAAAACTATATATATAAACAACCATTACTAATTTATGTAAAATACATATTTTAATTTAATTTTTTTTAATGATTTAATATAATTGTTTTTATTTTGATAAACATTTATTGTTTAATTAGATTACAAAACAACTTTTGATTGGTTAATCTATACTTATAAATGAGAAGTCGCAAATCCTATGTGGCGTCTCGAAAAGGAGTTTAAGACTTGCTTTGCCGAAAATGCCCTTAATGAATCTCAAAATTACACCCCTTGCCATCGAGTATTTTTTTAGGCCGAATTACATCAATTACATTTAATTATTGGATTTGGATCTGATATTTCTATTGGCCCATAAAGAATTTCCTATTTGTGAAACCCTAATTCTATAAGAATATATATATTGATCTTTGTCACTTCCTCTTCATAAAATTTAGGTTTAATATTAGTTGTTCTTTGTTCGTTGTTTTATTTTATATTATTGCTGGTTTTTATTCTAATCGATTCTGATATCTCAAAATTACACCCTTTGCCATCGAGTATTTTTTTGGGCTGAATTACATCAATTACATTTAATTATTGGATTTGGATCTGATATTTCTATTGGCCCATAAGAATTTCTTATTTGTGAAACCCTAATTCTATAAGAATATATACATCGATCTTTGTCACTTTCTCTTCATTAAATTTAGGTTTAATATTAGTTATTCTTTGTTCGTTATTTTATTTTATATTATTGCTGGTTTTTATTCTAATCGATTCTGATTCTTTCGGGTTTGTTTTTGTAGTTTTTTTTAGGTACTTTTGGTTTGTGTTCTGCATACAGATTCGATTCTTCAACAAGGTTATACAACTATTAGGTTTAAAGTTTTGTTCATCAATTCGTATCATTTTATATATGTGTTGCAAGATCTCCCATTACGTTCTTTTTCTCTTTAAATCAACTTATTTTTAATGTGGATTCCGTTCTCGATAGAATCATATAAGTTTTAACAATTTGTTTTTCTTCTCTTTATTGAAAGTATTGATCTTATGTTTTTTTTATTCACGAAAGAAAACCAACGGATGTTAATCAACAAACTCCTCTTCTAATCGTATCGTAACCAAGATCCATGCGTTTGTTTTTGTTGATAATTGCAGTTATCTACTTATGATCTTGAAAATCAATGTCGATTTATTCAGTTTTCGGTTAAATGAAATCCATCATTTTTTGGAGGTTTTGGTGTTGTGTGTTAGGGTTTTTGACCAAATCTCATAAATTGAATCTAACATCTATTTTCTCATCTATAACGTTGTCGTATTGAATTTAGGTTTTTGGAATAGCTACACTTTTGATGAGTATCATATGTTTTTGTTTTAGAAAGTAGCATTGTGCTACGCGTATTGCATGGAGACAAGTCCTAGCCGGAGAGTTATATTGACTTAATTAGTTATGGAGATTCTTTTTTGATTTTTGGCTAATTGTGCATCGTATATTTTCAGAATATTTGGCGAAGACGATGAGCCTTCACCGATCGATTGCAAATTTTGTTGATGTTACATGGGTGGAAATAGCTGTGGATTTGGATTCGATTGCCGCACCACCATTCATTTCACTCTCTCGCTCACCGTGATTTCGTCTCTTTTCTCCAAAACTTCGGTGGAGGAGAAAAGACGATGTTGACAGGGCATAGACGCGGAGATGGTGCACTCGATGTTGGAGGTGAGCTCCGACAACACGACGGTGGTGAATGGTGTTGGTAGAGTTGTCTGTTTCATCACCAGATGAAGAGAAGCCAACATCGCACGTGCCATGAGAGCCACAAAAGTATAGATGAGAGAGTCGGCATGAAGAAGATAGTGGAGAAGAGATCTCCATCGATGGGAACAGCGGTGGAGGCAGGACCGTGTCCTCCAACGTTGCAGCAAGGGCTCATGGCGCAGCAACAACAGCTACATACCAAACCAGAGGCAAGATAGCTCAGTTCGAAGGTGGTGTTTTTGGAGCTTCACCGATGGGGCCTGTATCGCCGTTTGAGCTCACCATAGGGACCAATGTGACCATGCATGAAAATTAAATGCTAGATATAGTGGGGACGTCGTCTAGAGGCTTTGCTTTCTGGACAAGAAACTACTGAAAACTGCAATATGAAACTTGGACAAGACCCAAAACTGCTGAGGGATCAGTGACAAAATCATTTCCGAATGTGCGATTCGAATGATTTATTGATTTTCGTAGTTTTTTTATTTGCTTTCAGGCAGATTTCTATCGTTTTTTATTTTGGATTTAGTCAGTTCAATCCTCTAACTAATATTTTTTGGGATACATGGATATATCACAATGGTTTTTGCTATTCCAGGTACGAAAACTACCTTCCATGACAAAGCCTTATGGTAGAAGAAGATGAGGCAGTGGAAGAACTTGATGAAACTCAATACAGTAAGTTGGTTGTTATGCAATTTAAATCCTGAGAATCATGCTAAGAAACATTACTGTTAAATACAGTAAGTTGCCGTAAGAAAAAGCCACTCTTTGTTGTCAATCTTGCTTTCAAAACTAATATATCATTTATACAAGCATATATGTAAATAGCAACATATTCTTTATTAAAAGTTATAATGCAGGTTATCATCTAAAATTTGTTTTTTCTTTCGTCGTATATTCAAATTTATTTATTTTTGGATTTTTATTAATAATCTACTCATTTTCTAATCTATTATGTCGTTTGTTTTTTTGTTGATGATTACAGTTCGAGCTTATGGTCTCAAAATCATAATGTATGTTCTTCTCTTTTTTTTTGTTTACGCTTATATGCATCTATAATTATAAAATTTTTTTATAGATAATGATCTTTAAAGAAAATAAAGGATATTGATCATTTAAAAGATTTAAAATCAAAATATTAAAATCAAGGAAAATTATCTTGTACAAAACCCAATATTAATAGAAGATAGAAATCCAAATTAAAAAAAATCAAATCATAACTATCTTATAGAAAGAACATGTCAAAGAAACTAAAAATATTCCAAACCATTACATTCTAAAATACGGCGAACATCAACAACAATTTTTTTCATCGACTCTCATCAAGAAAGGTTCGTCGTAGGATATTCGTACGTCTTTTTGCATCATGTTTGAGCCTCTGCGTAGGATATTCCGAGCAATGGAGGTGGAGGAGGTTCATCGACGACGAAAAGTTTGAAAAGTGGGATTGTTGAGTTTTTTGTTGAGTTTAGTTTCTAGGTAGTCTATGAGAGTGGGATTGGCATGCGATGAGTCAAACTTAAGTCAACAACGTGTACGGAGGAAAAAATCTTCGACAACGTCGAGGAACATCAGATTTGCATCCATGAATCATAAGCAGCAAGCTCAATGATCAAGAACTGGTGAATCCATTTTGTATAGAAGACATAAGCAATGATGATTGTAGAAGATCAAAATGCATGACTTTTCATGGAGGCGTGTCTTTGGGTGGCTTTACCATGTGGGCGAGGTTGTTGAGCACGCAAATGATATGTAAAGCGAACATGGCATCACTTAAGTCGATGGCATTTGCGCAATGAAGAAGAAGCTGCTCCATGTTGTTAGCATCGTACTGCTCCATGCCGTTAGCATCGTACGCCGTGGATCATGTACATATGTCAATAGAGAAAATTATTACACATTAAACTGCTTTTAACTACACAAACGTTATAAATTAGTTGTTCTGTCATCTTTTGTTCTTTAAAATCTTTTTTTGATCTCTGAATCCTCTAAGATGTTTTGTTCCATAAATTATTTTCTTTTTCCAAAAAATAATCCCAAAAAGTCAAACATCGGGTGTAAATCTATTTATATCGCGTGCATATAGGATTAAACATTTTAGTGGGATTTTCGTTCAACAACATTTTTGTGCTTCTATTTAATTAATTTATTAATTTTCATAAATCCTTTCGTTTTTTTTAATTTTAAATATTATTGATTTATTTTATATTATAAGTATGTAAAAATTGAAATTACTAAGAGGTATTTGGCTCAATAAATAAATGTTTGTTGGGTAAGACGAGAGAGAAAGGATCAAAAATAGCAATACCTCTCACAAGACCTCTTACAAGTGGATTTTTGGTTCCATTTACTTTTTTTCATATCATAATTTTAATGTTTCTCCTAAAAAAATGACTCATTTTATATGGTTCAATGGGATTTTATATGTTTTAGATGGTGATGTTTTAAGTTATTAAAAATATATTTATTGTTTTTAATTTATTTTTCTTATTTGTTTTGAATTTATTTTTCTTTTGTGGTTTTCCATGAAACATTTATGTCAAATTTTCGATATATTTAGAGTTATTACGGATGGTGGTAAAGTTTAAACTGTTATGGCGACTTTGAATTCTTTGTTTCTTTGGGCTAGATGAAAAGTTATAAGGTTTACCTAGAATATGAAACTCATTCAAGGAAATGGTGATTGCAATTCACTTGAGCTTGCAGCATTCTTCAAATGGATTTTAGATATTGGTGATGAAAAAATCAATAAAAACCGTATAATGAAATCAAAGCAATGGATAGACAAGCACAAGGGATAAATGCTGGTACATAACTTTGTGAGAAGACGCAACGTGAACACAAAAATAAACCAAACATCCCACAGTTAACCGATAATTTTTACTAAAAACCAAATTAAATTGAAAAATTATTTCTTTATGTAACGTTGCATACAAATCAAACTTTTCTACATCCGAACTGAACTAAACCGTAGTTTTATTCAATGTGTGAGGGTTAACGATCCCTTCTTAGGGTCTAACTTATCTTAAAAATTGAACCATAGTTTTATTCAGTGTTTGAGGGTTAACTTTTTTTTTAATTTGCTAAACATTTAATTTAAATGTTTTGCGCATATTTAAATTAAAAAAATGTTTTGCTTAAATTTATGATTGCTTAACCTCACATATTAATGTATAAAAATTTTTAATTTGCTAAAAAAAGAAATGGTATATATACATTCAAAAAAAATTCATTAATATAAAACAAGTATTCGATAATAACATTTTATTTTATTATTTTAGTAACCAAACGAGGATTGTTGTAGTAATTTCACTAAAAGCCAATTCAAAATTAAATTTTTGTTTTGTTTGCAACAATATATATATGAGCCAAAACAAAATAATAGTCGAATTGAATCGAATCGTCGTTTTATGTTGTGTTTGGGTTAAGGCTCCCTCATCTTAGGGTCTAGCTCCTCTAAAGAATCGATTCATAGATTTATTCAGTCTGTGAGGGTTAAGGCTCCCCTCATAGGGTTTAGCTTCTTTTAAGAATCGAACCATAGTTTTATTCAGTTTGTGAGGGTTAAGGCTCCCCTCATAGGGTTTAGCTCCTTTTAATTTGCAATAAAAAAATAATTGTAATTGGTTTTACAACAATATATTCTTAAATCGTTTATTATAAATCATAACTTTCGCGTTGGGCGATATGCAATGGGTGCATTTAAAAATAAAATAGAAACTACAATATTATGTAAATTATACTTGATTTGAATTTACATTATATTCAGTTTTTAAGGTTTCAAAACAATGGATTGAATTTTGATGAAAAATTTGTGGGTCTGGTCTAGAATACTAGAATCAACCTTACAAAAAAAAATACATGGCATGAAAGTTGCTTGTGTATAACACATTTTGTTAAAATATACACTAATCACATAACCTCACTTCAATTTGTTACAAACCAATCACATTAATCAAATAGACCGTTAGATCTCTTGAGTTTCTTATATTCGATCCATTTCCCTAAACCCTTTTCTATATCCCTCTTTTCCTAAACATACACTAAGATTTGGCATTGTCCCTCTACATGCTTTAATTTCACAGTTTTAAGTTTTCTTTAAGGTTAGTACAAGCAAGTTAGTATTCTGTTTAAACTTGCTCTTAAAGAAAAAGTAACATAATGAATCACCTACATGATTGTTGTTAGTTGCAAATCAAACGTATCCTTGGTAAATTACTACTTCGATTTTGTTACATAGTTCATGCAAAGGGATCTTCAAATTTCTATGAAGACAAACAATAAATGTTGTACGTCTAAGCGGGTGACAAGTGGTTCTATCGCACAGGGTCCATGTGAAAAAATTTTAAATTCTTTAAGAAAAATGGGTCCAATTTTTTTTTTTTAATTTCTCTTGCAAAGGGTCTAAAATTTTTTTATTTTGCCTAGGACCTTACAAAAAATTGAGACGGCCCTCGTAATACCACAAATAAGCTAAGGATAACTATTTTTTTTGGTTTTTTATTCGTTAGTTCGTTTGTTGTTTTTGTTCATATGCATGATATTCCATATATGATCAATTGTGATTTTTTTTAAGATGTTTTCAAGGAAGGTTCTTTTGGTTTGTGTGATGAGTGGGGGGGGGGGGGGGGGGGGTTCTTTTCTTCAAAAAATACATCTATTAATCGATCTATTTTGTTTCATATGTTTTCCTCTGTTGTTTTTTTATATATATTTTTAAAAGCATAAAAGGATTTAGTTAATATTATATTTTTAGTTTTAATTTGTGCACTGATGTTTGAGCCTTTAAAAAACATGTTCTCATGTGAAAAATATTTTTGAAATTCAATTACGGTGAATGCCATCTCATCGGATCAACATTTTTATCTCTTCATGCCCATATGGAAGAGAACTATCTCAAAATAGTTTGTCAAAAGGTGTTAATTGAGGAAGAAAACTCTTTCTTATTCTTCGTTAATTTTTAAGTTTTCTTCCACTCACAAATTGTCAAATAAATGTAACAATACTGTAAAGCGGTGTAATTTGAATTGCAAGATCTACCAAATATATTCGTAATATATATTTTGAATTATGTCTTACGCATTTCAAATCATATAAAATACTAAAAATCATTTGATATTGGCAATGATTTATCAAACTTTGACATAAAATTAAAATTTTAATTCTTTTTAAGTTGAAAGTAGTGGATTGATGAAATCAAAGCAATAGTTAGATAAGCACGAGAAATATATGTTGGTAAGGAACATCATGAGAAGAAGAAGCGTCGCGGAAACACAAAAACATGCACCACAATAAAAAGAGCACCCCACCATTAACTCGATACTTTTCAAAATAACAAATCGAATTAACACTTTATTTTTTTCTACAATGTTACATACGAACCAAAAAATTTTTATAGCCGAGCTGATTAGAACCGTAGTTTTATTCACTGTGTAAGAGTTAAAGCTCTCCAAGGGTTAAGGCTCCCCTCTTAGGGTTTAGTTTCTCTTAATTTGCACAAAATCGAATTGTTTTAAAAGTTTTACGTACATTTTTATAATTATTTAACTTCACATATTAAAGTTTAGAATTTCGACCCAAAACAAAAAAAATGTTTAGAATATTTTTTAAATTGCTTAAAGTATAAATGTTATACCTATAAATTCAAAGGAAAATATAAGCTATTAGTATAAAACTATTGTCATTTGAATAATTGAATCGATAGGTCATTTGAATATCCTTTAATTTGTTTTGATTTCTTTATCTAAGAATACGTGTGTTTGTTTCTCATGTTTAAATTTGGTTTAACTCTCATATATTGGATGATCTACTGAACATGTGATCAATAAATTCGTGGCTATGATTTCAACCTTTCTTGATGAGAGTCACTGCAAAAAGGTTGTTGTTGTTGTTCGCCGTATTTTAGAATGTAAAGGTTTGGAATATTCTTAGTTTCTTTGACATGTTCTTTCTATAAGATAGTTATGGTTTGATTTTTTAGTTTGAATTTCTATCTTCTATTAATATTGGGTTTTGAATATGAATTTTTTTATTTAATGTAGTTTCTATAAGAAATTTTTCCTTGATTTTAATATTTGATTTTAAATATGAACAATATTCTTTATTTTCTTTAAAGATTATTATCTATAAAAAAAGAAAAAAATTCCGCACAGGACGCGGATAATACACTACTAGTCAAGATAAAATGAATAAAAGAGAATCAACCCAATAATTTTTCTAAGAAAAATTGGATACACATACATTTACATCTAAATTCCGATATCTGATCTAACAAAACAAACAACATCTAAAGGCAAAGGATCTGAACTCTCCAAAATCCATGAAACTATCAGATCATTTCATTTTCACTCGATGTGGGACCGGTTTATGTTCAACAATGAACACATGCGGTTTACATTGACCCACCAATCAAGCAACGACCTTTCCAATAAAATAAAAAATAAAAAATAAAAAATAAAAACAAAAATCAATTTCATCATCTTGGATTTTGTTCATAAGCAAGAGCCACCAAACTTCATGGTAATACAAAACTATTTATTCTCCACCGTTTTTAAAAACTTCATGCTACTCCACCATCATGATGACTTTCACACACAAAGACGTGAACCCAACGAAACACAAAGCCAAATCCTCTAACCCTTATACCACACCCAAAACAAAACAAGAAGCCAAAGAGGATCACCACAACACAACATCATCACAAAAGATTCAAGACAATGAGAGTGAAAGCAACTTTGATTAACTTCAAATCAAAGCTTTCTAAATCATGCAACAGATTTGTCTCTCTCTTCCGCTTTAGAGTTAAAAGACCTGTCTTTATTAGACCTCTTTTTCGTGCTCGTCATGGCAATGTCAAACCTAGACATCATCATCATCATACCAAGAAGCCAATCTGTTGTTCTTCCTCTTTGCTTTCTTGGCTCTGTTTTCTCAGCACAAACAAGAATCAGAAGATGATCCACAACACCAAACCTAGAAGCTCCTCTTGTAAGACAATTTCTCTACCATAATGTCGAATAAAAATGTTCTATTATGAGTTTGACATGGAAATTTATAAGCTTTTTGATCTCTTTATTGTCCAGTTAGTGTGAAGGATGATGATTCTTTGAAGTTTATGCAATCAGCCAAGAAGCTGTTCACTTCACCCACCACGACGCCTGCTTACGCTGCACGGACCAAGAAATCGCTGAGTCAAAGAGATGCGTTCGAAGACAATGTTGTGGAAGATGCTTGCAGAAGCTTTGAGAACTATCTGATTCATCTGATTGTTGAAGAAGGGAAAATGGATGACTTAATGGACATTGAGGAGCTTCTCTTCTGTTGGAAGAATCTTAAGAGCCCTGTCTTTATTGAACTCGTCTCCAGATTCTATGGTGAGCTCTGCAGAGACCTGTTTTCAAGTGAATGAACATATCAAAATTGATCAAAAACAAAAAAAAAGTTTTCATCTTCCTTTTTCAACCAAAAACAAAGACGATTTACGGTTCTTGAAATCATTGAATACACTATCTTAAGGTTTCTATGTTCGAACTGGACACTGAAGTGTGTGAAGACTATAAAGATTTGTATTTTTTTCGGGTTTCGTAACGAAGAAACTTGGATATACTAACTATAGATTGGAACAAGAATGTGAACAATAATAAAGACCAGAGATATCATTTTCTTTACCTATAGAACTTTCAAAAAAGCAGAGATCTTGCTTGACCTGAAAATTTCGAAATAATCGAATATGCAGAGCGATTCTTTTCTACACTTATGTTTTCGAAAGATAAACATGAGATTTAACCACTGTATCTCCAATTTTAAACCCAGGCATTGTGATGAACTCAACGCTTAAATCGCCTTGTCTTTCTTCTTTTTCATCATCCACTACAGATTCCATGTAGACACCAGAGAATCTGGTTCCTCTTCTGACCACAAAGATGTTAGCTTTGAGATCTAAGGATGCTGCAAACGATCCAAGAATCCATACCCACTTTGCCATTCTCGCAAAGATTCGATAAAACATGGTTCTTGGATGCTTACCGAGCAAAACTAGAGCCCTCATATCCAAATTCCCGAAGAAGGAAGCCTCCATCGACGGATGAACAACTAAAAGATACTTCTGACCGCAGAATCTTGAAAACGCGGAATCTGGATACGCTGTTAACGCGTCCAGTGGATCATCAAACCTCATCAGTTCGGTCACATCACACGGATTAAGCTTGATGCCATGAAACATTCTCCGGACAATGTATGACTCAAAAGCATACTTCTTATCTGAGTGTTTAGCATATCCTACTTTTCCAACAATTGAATCCACTGCTTTGTCCAAATTCCAATCTGTTGCTTTCATCAGAGTGATTAATGGCTTCGCAAAGTCGTGAATCGACTTAGAAGCAGCACTAAACGCGAATTCAAACGAAGAAACACTTACAATCCTCTCTTTGAGTTTCCTATTCTCATCAAACAAACAGTCTAGTTTCTCCTTCAGAGAGTGAATCTCATTCTCCTTTGTTTCCACTTGTGCTTTGAGTTTCTCCAATTGCTTCTCATTCACTTCAATTTCATCTCTCAATCGATCCAAACAAGACGATGCATCATCAACAAGCTCGGTTTTCGCACTGAGTAGTTTCGTTTTGAGGTAGAGACGCTTGATTTTGCGTAAGGCCTCGAGCTGAGACACGACGAGGTTGTCTGCTTCTATGATCTTGTCTGGATCATAAGGCAAATGAGCTTGTTGAAAATCAAGATAAGCGAGCTTAAGCGTTGAAACAATGTCGAACAGCTTCGAAATATCATCATCATCATCCAAACGAAAATTTCGAATCTTTCCCGAGGGTTTGCAATTACTTAAGCCAATTTCAGTTTCCTTGGCTTTATCATCCTCAAAGATTTCAACTTCACAAATCGGTTTCTGGTCAGAAAACACACCAATGGATCTAAATTTACAGACTTTAGCGAATCTAGAGATGAGTTCTGATAGATTCGAAGAGGGAATTGATGTTTTAGTAGCAGCGGCATTGTCCATAGAAAACCTAAACAAAAAGGAACCACCTTGTTACAGAAATGAGATTTAGGGTTTAGCGTTTACAAAATGATTCGGAAGAAAAATCCAAAATTTCTAACAATCTCTGATTTTGTCATTCAGACAAGCAAAACGTCAAAACCAGTTTGAATATCATCAATTTTTAGGAATTAAAGTCAAAGCAAGAGACTAATAAGAAACACAAAGAACTAAACAGAGACAAAACCACTAGCAAAACATGGAGAGATTGTAGAAAGTCCAAAAACAGCAAAGCAACATTGGTTTTTACTGATCAATCTGGACAAAAAAAGGAAAAAAGAAAGCTACAATTTACACGATAGACAAAGCCACAACAAAAAGAATGACAACGAAAATCACCTGTTTGTTTTCTTTTTGTACACTACTAGTTTAGTAGCAGCCAAAGCAAAGCTAAGCACGAGGAATGCCAAAGTTCGAGCCTTTGTGTTTCTTTCTTTCTCTCTCTCTCTCTCTTTATTTCAAAGAAAATGCTTGTTGCTCAACATTGGAATGAGGTTCATTTATATTCTTGTTTTTTAGATCTTGCTCCTACTTAAGAAGACCAAATAAACAAAATTACTAAAAATAAAGATATACAGCCTCGTTAATTGTGATGATTCTGGGATTCCTAAACCATAAATCGACTGTAATTGGCGTTTAGTAGTACCTTTTTTTTTTTTTTTTGAAATATCGAAAACAGAGCGTGTTTGGAATAAGTACTAAGAAGCTTTTGATCTTCACCAGTTTTCAAATATTTTATTTTTATTTTATTGTTATTTTGAATAAATCCTGGGAATCCAAGAGAAACCCTCAGGAATCTCCACAGGCACCGTCGCGGAGAAACAAAAACTTTTGTCTCCTTTTTATTTTGGTTTCTTTCCTCGAGTCTGTCATTATAATTTAAAAATGATTTTCTTGTTCTATAATCATAACACGGAATTTAAATATTCAAAACAAAAAAAAATTCGATTTTTTATAATTTATGAGAAAATTTTGAATAACAAATATCAAATATTATATGTCCGATATAGATTTATCTTACAAAAATTAATTAACATGACATATAGATTAAAAAAAAATTTCAAAAAATGCCACATTTTTGAAATCTTTACAAAAATGCCACTTTTTCAAAATTATTTTTTTTTATATTATTTATTTTTGGATTAACTATGTTCTATTAGGTTTTAGTTATGAGGGTTTAAGGGAGTTTAGGGGTCAAAACATTTTTTAGTGTTTAGAATTTTAAGATATAGGGTTTAAAAATCTATAATTAGTGGCATTTTTGAAAATGAACATCCCTAAATGGCATTTTTGCAAATGTGCACCTAAAAATTAGTATTTTTGCAATTTCTCCTAGATCAAATGTAAGGTTTTTTATGTATATAGAATACGTTTTACATTATCGGTTTTTTTATGTGCCAAAACTAAAAAAAATAATGCCTTAGTATGTAAAAATCTTTTTAAATAAAAAGTTTAAAAAATTCAAGCATTAATATTTAATTTGTAAAGTTGTATGTTTATAACAAAATCGCTAGTTGAATACATTTTATTCGTTATACTGAATAATATTTTATATTTTTTTATATAATATATCTTTTCAATTCATATTTAATCACATGATTGAATATCGTTAGTTTCCGAAAAAGTTGGACACGACACAGGACCAACAACGATCATAATGATTAATTTTTTGAGGGGTGTAAATGGTGGTGATATGGAGGTTTTTTTTTTTTTTTCCAACAAAGTTACTTCATAAATTTAACCGATCAAAGTACAAAGGAAGCGAATTAAGCACCTTCCATCAGTACTATAGCATAATTGAAATGCAATAAAACTTAGAACAGATAAATCATCGCAGAAGATGGTAGACAGCGGATCCAATGTATGTCTCGAATGCGTCCAGAAGGACTTCGCAGCAAAGCCGGAGAGTCTCAAGTTGGTCACTTTCCAATGTGACTTTTAAGGTCTCGGCATGAAACTCGGGATTTCGACCACTCGCCACGAGAGGGAAGAAGATACGATCAATCTCAAAAAGATGGAAGAAGGTGCATTAGACTATTCCACCGAGAGTAAACTACAGGGTTTGAGAACCCAAAAAACTTGTGTCTTCTCACAGTAGAAAATATATAATCACTAAAAACTACAGGATTTAGAATCCAGAAAACTTTGTACTTCTGAAAAAAAGAAGCCAAGAAGCTCAAAAGCATAAATTTTTTTGAAAATCTGCATTTTAAACACATTGAGGCCGGTCCTATTAATTTAAACAGAAACCTGATATTTCTCTTGGGCCCAGCCGAAGGCATTGACAATGGGCCTAGAAGCCCAACCTTAAAATTCATACTGGGCCAAGCCCACATTTTTTTTCCCTCATGAAGCATCGAGCCTAGAAGCCCAAATTGAAAATTCAAGTTGGGCCAAGCCCACATCACTTGTCTTTCGTGAAGCAGGGGAGGCGCCGTGGTGAAGACAGCCGGTTGCTTTCCGACGATACCGGAAGAAGCTCCGGTCAGCTTTAATCGAGGCAGAAAACTGAGCTTAACTCGATGTACATCTCCGACGAGGGAGGAAAAGTTTAGGTTCTTTTGACCTGCTCCGAGCCGGCGACGCCGGATCATAAGACCAATAGGGGCTCTCAGAAGGTAGCGAGGGTAAGGGGATAGCGGCGCCGGGAGAGTCAGATCCGGCTTATATGATATCGGAGTAGCAGCAGTAGAGAAGCTCAGAGGGGGTGAAGGGGAAGACGGTGGTGGAGGAGGGAGGTTGGATCCGGTGGATCCGGGAGATCTGGTGGCTCCGACCGGCGAAGAGAAGGCAGCAGCGCCGGAGAGGGCTTTCCCTGACGGTGACCGAGACGCAGCATCGAGCTTGTCGGCGTGGATGAAGGAGACGAGACGACAACCATCGAAGAAGAAAAAGATCTCGTTGTCAGAGAAAGTTGGGGAAGGCTCTCACCGGCAAGATGACGAAGCATGTAGCACCAATCAGAACGAGGGGGCAACAGTACCGCCGGAGACTTGTGGTGAGGCGGAGATCATTTTGAAAGCCAATACAGCTACTTCAGGTTCAGTGTCCGAGAGGTTTCTTTAGGGCGAACCTTAGAGATGACTGTTTAATGATATGGAGGTTAAGTTGACTAATAATTAGTAGAAAAAAATGAGAGGAATTAAGATTTTTTTCTCCCATTTTTCCTTCCTTTCTTTTTTCTTTTGCTTTTTGTGGAACCCAATAAAATTGAGTGGAATGCAATTTTGGTGATCTTCTATAGGAATTCAATGGAATTGTTAATTTCACTCATTTTTATTACTCTAATAAGCCAACCATGTGCACCCGTGTCAAGAAGCCTATGAAATTGTAAAGAGGTTTCTTGTGTATTAAGATTAAGGATATTGTATTTATATAGAGGTTACAACATTGACCTAGTATCGACTCAATAAAATGATAGTCCAATTAGGCCGAATACCCCCCCTCAAGGTGGAGTGTGGAGGTTACAAACACCCAGCTTGAGTAGAAAACCTTCAAACTCTTGACGACCTAACGCTTTTGTCATTATGTCGGCAAGCTGAGACTTAGTCGAAACATGCTTGGTGGAGATAGTATCACGAATTGTAACGCCCGTGAACCAAAAAGGAGATTTTTTTGGGCATGTGTGTCGATCCACGGGGTAAAATCAGACCGACGGTTTCGGTTTCTGATTTGCCGGTTTGGGGAACGGTTTAGGAGACACCTTAGGGTTTGTATAAAAGGCTAGAACAGACGCGTGTTGGTCTCATTTTGGCCAAAAATCAGAGAAAGAGGAGGATTCGAGAGAGAATCAAGAGAGGTTGTGAGTTGTGTGTGATTGAGGGTGAAGGATAGCTTCTGTTCGAGTGTTTGAGAGGGCAACCGGCTGGGCAATTCGAGGAGGATTGGGGTGAAACTTTAAGGGTAAGTTTTACGATCTCTGGTCTCGATTTGGGCGAAATCCGTTCGTCATTTCGTTGAATATTCGTTGAGTTATGGCTGTTTGAACTCGATAAGGTTGTGCAGACTTGTTGCTGCGATCAGTCGGCTTTGGGAAGGCTTTCCGATCCAACCAGAATGACTTAGGAGACGATCAGCCTATCTGTAGAAAGTTCTCTCTGTCTAGTTTCTAAATCAGGTTTCTGATCCTGATTCTGAGGTATTATCTGTTCTCGATGTGCTTTCAAAGTCAGTGTGTCGTTCCTGTCTTCTGAAATCCTAATTCGGTTTAGGTGATTTTTGGAGGAGACGAAAGGCTAGGCAAATCAGGTCGGACCGGGATGAAACTTTGTGAGTAAGTTCTCCAATCCTTTTTCTTGATGTGGGTGAAAACCGTTCGTCAATGGGTTGAGTATTTAGGGAGTTATGATCGTTTTAACTGGGTAGGTTTCTACAGTTTTCTGCTGCGATCAGTCCACTTAGAGGGAGGATTTCCGTCGAACCAATAAGAGTCTGGAGACGATCCGCATACCGACTTGTAGCTTGTTCTGTCTAGTTTTCAGAACCGTTTTCCGATTCGGATTTGGATAATCCGTTCGTCGTGTGCGGGGCGTTCTTGTAGGCATCGTGTTCTTCATCTTTTCAATTCTTTCAAGGTGAATGCGTGACCGTAGGTTTATCTGGGTAAAAGGATTGATCCCAATGCATTGTTTGATGATTTGATGGTTGATTCTCGTGTTATGGATTTATGTGTTGTTTGGTATTGTGGTTTGTCTCTTATGCCTGTGTGTATAACCTGTAGACGGGATGACCGTCTCACTGCGTATTGTGATAATACTCACGCAACTGTTTTTGCCATGTGTTGCAGGTAAAGAGAAAATGTGATCGTGGAATCATGGCCAAGAAGGAGAGATGATCTAGGGTCTCGTATGGCTGTGTGCTGTTGTAGAATTGCTAGGTTGCTAGTGAATTCTGAGTTGTAGTTAATTGGTTTATTGGTTATTGGTTATTGTTTGGATTGTTGAATTGAACCGGCTAGATTTAACAAGTATGAAACCATTGAATTGATTGAGTTGGTTTAATTATTTTATGTTTTCCGCATGTTGTATTGATCCAATTGAGGATTATTATCTGTGATGTTGATAATCTGAAGGGAAATTTTTAAATTTTTGGGTCGGGTCGTTTCATTTTGGTATCAGAGCCTTTATGGTTCTAGGGCGGGTGCAATCAATTGATTGTGTGATAATTGATTGATTGTTGTGTGGGTTTGGGGACATAGATCATCTCTTCCGAGCCTTCAATGAGATTCCACGGTAAGTGTTGTATGATTCTGTTTTGTTCTAGTACTTAGTAATCTGCTGTGAGTGCAAAGTTATGGCTAGAGGTGCTAGAGGCAGAGGTCGTAGGGGCCGTGGAGGCCGTGGTGGTCGTGGTGGGCGCGGGCGAGGACTTCAGAGGGAGTCAAATGCCATGAGTGTGGCCCAGGAGACCACGCAGGAGCAGGTGGCGGACTCGCAGATGTTTCAGGAGGGGTGTGTAGGTGTGACTGCTACGAGTGCCAGTGTGAGGGCTGGTGGGGCCAGTGTGGGTCCCGGGGTAGCTGGTGGTGCGGGGGGGCCGGGTGGGGGTACTTCCGTAGGTTTGGCCCAAGATCGAAATGATCGTCTGGCGTGTTTGCTGCAGTTGATTCTGGAGCGGTTACCAGGTGGGGTACCGGTTCCGGGTCAGGCTCCGGGAGTTCAGCCAGGTGGGGCTGGGGTTCAGCCAGAAGTGGCTGGTGTGCAGCCAGTAGTGGCGGGTGGTCAGCCGAGAGGGGCTGATGTGCAGCCGGTTGTGGCGGTTGCGGAGGAGCTCCCTTCCTACCTAAGGATGATGGAGCAGATGCAAAGGATTGCCACCGGGTTTTTCTCGGGCGGTGCCAAGCCTGAGGAGGCCGATGAGTGGCGGCAGAGATTGGAGCGTAATTTTCGCTCGATCAGGTGTCCTGAGGGATACAGAGTGGACCTAGCGGTTCACTATCTGGATGGTGACGCGCACCTCTAGTGGAGAGGCGTCGAGACAAGGAGGGTTAGGCCGAGATGGTCTGGGAGGATTTCTTGGCAGAGTTTAACGCCAAGTATTTTTCACAAGAGGTGGTGGATAGGATGGAGTCGAGCTTTCTGAACCTAACTCAGGGAGGTCGGACTGTGAGAGAGTTCGATTTGGAGTCAGTCGGCTGTTGGTAAATGCTGGGAGGGGCATGGAGGGCGAGCAGGCCCAGGTGAAGAGGTTCCTCGGGGGACTTCGAGCTGATCTGAGGACTCGCTGCAGGGAGAGTAAGTTCGCCACGAGGGCGGAGTTGGTAGAGACGGCTGCTGCTATCGAGGAGGATCTCAGGGAGCAGGCTGTGGTGGTTACACCACCGGTGCAGCAGTAGAGGAGGCAGCAGTCGGGTTCGAGCAGGGGCGGCAAGCCTGCTCAGGATCAGAAGAGGAAGTGGGAGAGCACTTCAGGGCCGAGCCAGGGAGGTCAGAGTGGTTCGGGATGCTTCGGGTGCGATGGCATGGGCCATAAGGTGGCGGACTATCCGAAGAGGAGGGAGGATTGGGCGGCTCAGGTGTGCTACCACTGCAGGGAGCTGGGGCACATCAAGCCCAGGTGTCCTAGGCTATAGCAGATGGCGGTAGCAGCAGTACGGCCGTTGGCGGTCCAGCCTTTGGCCCAGATTGCGGCGACGCCGTGGGTCTTCACTTCGGCAGAGGCGGGTGGTTCTAGCGCCAGACCGATCACATGTATAATTCCGACTTGTTCTTTTAAATTCTTTTAGGGTGTTTGAATTTTAGTCTGGTTGGAAATTGTGAGTCTGCGTTAGAGTGTCGGGTCTTAAAGCACATGGGTATTGTGCAGGGACCTTAGTTATGGGAGGATGTGAGTCCCACGTGTTATTCGATTCGGGAGCTACGAATAGCTTCATTACTCCGGAGTATGCGGAGGGTAGCGGGATCCGGAGCGATTCCGAGGAGCAGCCGGGAGTAGTCAAGGTTGCTAGTGGTAAGACGTTGGCTACTTTCGGGCAGGCTCGTGGTGTGGATGTGCTGGTGGCGGGAGAGTCGATGCCAGCAGACCTGATCATCAGTCCGATGGAGCTGTACGATGTCATTTTGGGGATGGATTGGTTGGATCGGTACAGGGTCCATCTGGACTGTCGGCGTGGACGAGTAGTGTTCGAGCGGGAGACGGGGAGGTTGGTGTTTCAGGGTGTGAGACCGACTTCTGGGAATCTCGTGATTTCAGCGTTACATGCCAAGCAGTTGATCGAGAAGGGTTGTGAGGTGTATCTGGTGACGATAGTTATGCCGGAGACTGTTGGAGAGGTTGTAGTTGGAGAGATTCAGGTTGTTCGGGATTTCCAGGATGTGTTTCAGTCGCTGTTGGGATTGCCACCGTTGCGGTCAGATCCATTCACGATTGAGTTGGAACCCGGGACGACGCCCATTTCCAAGACGCCTTACCGTATGGTTCCAACAGAGATGGCAGAGCTGAAGAAGCCAGATGGGTATATAGCTGACTTAGCAAGCTGTGCAGACATCAGTGGGAGCAAATTTTCTGGAATGAAAAGTCACGACTGCCATGTTTTTATCGAGCACTTGCTTCCTTTCGTGTTCGCAGAACTCCTCCCGCAAAACGTGGACCAAGCATTATCAGGTATATATATAAATTAAGATATGAAATCCGACAATCGATCATATATGATATTATTTTAATCTTTTTAAACATTACTTACACATATGTTATTCTCATGAATTGGAGCATTTTTCCGTGATCTAAGCAGCAGATCATTGGATCAAAGTCGCATCCTAATTTTGAAGGAGAATATTGTGATGATACTGTGTAACTTGGAAAAAATCTTTCCACCTTCTTTCTTCGATGTGTGGAGCACCTACCTATACATCTGCCATACGAAGCCGAGCTTGGTGATCCTGTGCAATATAGGTGGATGTATCCGTAAGAAAGGTTTTTTAAACATTTGAAAGGCAAAGCAAAGAACAAAAGATATCCAGCGGAATCGATTGTTCAATCGTACATGAATGATGAGATTTCTTATTTCTCACAACACTACTTTGCCTCTCAAATTTCTACAGCTAGCAGAAGAAGGTAACACATTTTTTTATTAGACTTTAATATATATATTAACCGTGCTTTTCTTAAAATAAGATGAATTGTTTTTGGTAAATTTTGCAGGGCAACTCGGTATGATGAATGTGAAGTACCTATCTATGATTTTTCCGTTCCGAATATATTTACAGAAGTAGGTCGTCCAAGTGGCAAATGTACTGAATCTTGGTTAACCGCGAAAGAATTCAAGTACGCACATTCATATGTTTCACGTAATTGTGAATATTTTCAACCGCTTGAAAGGTAATTTTACTTCATCCCTAAATTTAATATAGTAATTGTATATATTTTTCACCTCTTTATTCATAATCAAGTGTTGGCGACACAGTTTGATGGATGCACAGATTCGATTTAAAAATCCGGAACTTTCTGATGATGACAACAAACTGAGAACGATGCAGTCACATATACGGTCGAAGAGATCAATGTCGAAGGTGTAATTGATGGAAATCATCCAATTGAACACATCGATTCTGAAATTGACGACGCTGAGCGACAAGATGAATTTCGATGTAATTTATCATCTTCGGAAGAAGATGATGAAATTTAAATCGGATTTCATATAGAATGTATGTAATATATGTGTGGGATTTAATATTTATATAGAGTTTGTAGAATATTTAGTGTGTAATATTTTAAGTGTTAAAATATTAAGTGTTCGATGCATTTATGATATTTTATATTATTATTAAAAAAGATAAATTGTGTCAACATATATAACAAATATTGTGATAAGAGAACGATTGGCTACAATAGCCCAACGGTTTCCCATTGAATAACACCATTAGAGGATAGAATCCAGGAATGAACAAATTTTTTTGGCTTTTAGCTAAGTTTAGGGATAAATATATTTTATTATTAACACTAAACGAATATGTTATAATAGCACAATGGTTAAACGCAACGATATTGTACTCCCCCATCCGAGTTCGAATACAGGTAGGAACAATTTTTTTTGTTTTCGGCTTACTTTAGGGATAAATACATTTTATTGTTAACACTAAACGAATATATTACAATAGCAAAATGGTTAAACACAACGACATTGTACTCCCCCATCCGAGTTCGAATCCAAGGGATAAACGCCCGACAACCTTTTTTCCCTTCCCTACGTCCAGTGACAAAGTAGTCACAAATAAGTGACGCTTGTGCGACTGTACTGTGACACCTAAGAAAAACAGTGACGCTTGTGCGACTACACTGCAACACATAAGAATAAGAGTGACGCATTAGTGACTCTTTTCCAACTCCGCCTAAGAATTTTGGAAATTTTACAACATATTTGAAGTATATACGATTTATTGGTATGAAATTACATTGTTATACACTAAATTAGTCATAAATAGTTTCATTTATGGAAGGTCAAATTCAAATTCAGTTTACAATTAATGAGATCACATTTCTAAAACTAAAATACTTAGAAGTTTAATGTAGTTTGTAGTTAAGTGTAAGATTTTGTTAAATTAAACTTGATATGTGAGATTTCAATGCACATAAGCAATGAAATGGTTAATAATACATTAGAAGTTGAATAGGAAGGAGAAAACCACAATCTATTGGTCCAAAATATTAAGAGTTTAGGGTATTGATTTCAAGCGTCGCACAAAAATCACAAAAGAGACACAAATCAGTGACGCTTGTGCGACTACACTGCAACACCTAAGAACAAGAGTGACGCATTAGTGACTCTTTTCCAACTCCGCCTAAGAATTTTGGAAATTTTACAACATATTTGAAGTATATACGATTTATTGGTATGAAATTACATTGTTATACACTAAATTAGTCATAAATAGTTTTATTTATGGAAGGTCAAATTCAAATTCAGTTTACAATTAATGAGATCACATTTCTAAGACTAAAATACTTAGAAGTTTAATGTAGTTTGTGGTTAAGTGTTAGATTTTGTTAAATTAAACTTGAAATGTGAGATTACAATGCACATAAGCAATGAAATGGTTAATAATACATTAAAAGTTGAATAGGAAGGAGAAAACCACAATCTATTGGTCCAAAATGTTAAGGATTTAGGGTATTGATTTCTAGCGTCGCACAAAGGTCACAAAGAGACACAAATCAGTGACGCTTGTTCGACTACATAACCACGCTTTTTTGGCTCCAAACTCAAATTTTACGCTATTTTTGCGAAAATTTTGGGCCATTTAGGCGGGCTTATTAGCGATGCTTTTGAGACTCCAAAACTTAATTAAAAACTTAAAATCTGAATTCCCAAATCATTAGACACAAACCTAATTTTTCTACATCTCTTTCTTCTTCTTTCTCTCGAGGCGGAGGCGATTCGATCCCTCTCTCTCTCGATTCGATCTTCCTCTTTCATCCCTCTCTGTCGAATCTTTGTCTTCCTCTTTCATCCCTCTCTCTGTCGATTCGATCTATCTTATTCTTCCTTTTTCATCCCTCTCACACTAAACGATTCGATCCATCTTCTTCTTCCTCTTTCATCCGTCTGTCTCTCTCGATCTCTCTATTCAATTCACATCGAAATCACAATCCTAAGCTATGGTTGTGACCCGAGAAGGTGCACGAGGCCAAGGAGGTTCTCAAGGCGGAGGAGTTTTTCGAGGCGGAGTAGTTCGTCGAGGCAGAGGAGTTTCTCGAGGCGGAGGAGTTACTTGTCGAGGAGGAGGAGTTTCTCGAGACCGTATAGGCAAACCAACCGGCGCTCTTGCTCATGGGAAAGCCAAAGCCGGTGGTGGTGCAAATGCCAAAGCCGGTGGTGGTCCAAATGCCAAACATGCTGCTGCTGTAAAAGCCAAAGCCGGTGATGCTTCGACCACACAAGCACCACCACCTCACAGTAGCAGAGAGGGTATGGCGAGAGACGACGGTGTTGGAAAGCTTCCACCGGTGGTCGAAGATTGTTCAACCTCACGGGCACAGAGAAACAACGCCGGAGATGATACAGCCAGAAAAAGCGGTGGTACACCACTGTAACGACCTAGGTTAGGCGGCGACGGTGGTTCTTCTTAGTGCTCTAACCCACAACGTCGTACTCCAGACTCTCAGGCGACTGTATCAGTTTCTCGAACAACATCTATTCCTCAGCAATACCGAGCCTCAACTAATAGGCTTCCATTTGCTGGCCTAACATCTCAAGCTCCATCCAATCACCGAATTCCCAGCCTCAACCTCAATCGCCATCCACGACAGGAAGCCCATCAGTTTAACCAACCAGAAGTTGCCTTTGATAATGAAGATGAGGAATATGACAAGGATGAAGGAGAAGAACTCGATGGTGAAGAACACCAAGCTGAAGAAAACGAAGCTGAAGGATTGGAAGGTTATCACGTACCAGTTGGGGCAGACGACCAGCAACTCTTGGACAATATTTTGGCTCTTCCAAGACGACAGAGACTATCCCTCCTAAGTGAGGTTCCTAAGCCTGATACGCTATGGTAATTTTATTCTCATATGAACTGATGTTTATCTTGAAATATGTTGGTACTCTCATCTGGTTTAGTAGTAAGAATCGGGTACAAGTTTCAACTGTCTTATAGAATGGTTTTCATTTCACAAAGATGAGCATCATTGTCTCTGTTAGTTTGTATTTAACTTCTCTTTATGTTCATGTCTTAGGTTTACTCGGACAGTGGACTATTGACCCGTGTGATTGCTGGGATATTTCGTCGCAAGTTTGATGGCCCTTTCTATAGCTGGACAGTGACCCTCATATCACAACAAGAGCTCTATTTCTGAACTTTTGCGGTAATGTTTCATTCTTGATCATTACCTAACTAATATACTTCTATTGATCAATACCTAACTGAGTTTTTTACTGTATAGGGGAAATACAATTGGGACATAGGGATCATTGAGCTTGTTAGGGCTCATTTCTGGAGGATTGGTACCAAAAGGATGAGAGAAATTGTGAGTCAGGCTAAGAAGAAGGGTGTAAGGCCAACTTGGATTGGTGAAACCCTTTGGGAACATATGTGCACCTATTGGGAAACTCCAGAGGTAGTGTCTAAGAGCAGTACTACTTTACAATCCCGTAACTCTACTCGTGGTGGACTTGGCATCTACAAGCATGTATCTGGCCAAACTTCTCACTTGACTGTTGAGCAACAAACGATAATACTTTGCTCCTTTCTATCTGTAATAACCTACATCTACTTATCCTCTATCTACATAATCTTTCACATCTATTTGTACAGGAGGAGAAACTGCGCAGACCTGTCTCGTTTGGAGAAGTCTTTGTGAGGACACATACATCGAAGGATGGCACGTTTGTTGATCAAAAAGCGAAGCAAGTGGCTGATGAGTATGACAAAAGACTGGCAGAGGCTTTGAACAGCGGGCAGGAGATGGAGCAGACGACCAGGATAATTCTTCTGACATTTCCACCCAGCGGACTCTCACGATTGGAAAGAAAAATAATATTTTCCTTCAGGTAAGGAATCCTTTCTCTCCTGATTTTTTGTTTCTGTTTGTGTCTTTACTTTATGTTCTCAATCATTGTGTGTATGATTGATGAATCTGTTTCTGTTTGTATGATTGATGAATCTGTTTCTGTTTGTGTCTTTACTTTATGTTTATGTTTGATTGATGAATTTATTTCTGTTTGTGTCTTTACTGATTGTTGCAGTATGATTGATGAATCATTTGGACTTTTACTTATTTGATAATTAATTGTAAACTTGCTTGTTATGCTGAATATGTTTTGAATTGAATACTTGGATTTGAATTTGCATTGAATATGTTTTGTTTGTTGTTGTAGTGTACTGAATTCGATCAAAAAGGTAATCTTTTTGGAATAGGTGGACTACCTCAGAAGTTCAACAAAGGGAAGAGGAAGATAAGCTATGAAACCTCTCCTGCACCTTAACTAGTAGAGATGCAAGAAGAGCTTAAATCTGCTCGTCTTAAGCTAGCTGAGCATGAGTGTGACGACCCAACCCGTCAAAATAAAAAAAAAATTTCGAGCCGGATCACTATTATCACAATTAGTGATCCTCAACGGTCCAATCTAATAATAATGCGGAACAACGATTAAACAATCAAACAACAAAAATCATTTAATAATAATAATATCATTTAATAATCCCATAATCCCATAATTATTAAATATAACACAATAAATATTGGTTAAAAATTCAGTTCGATAATTATTAAATATAATTTAATAATAATATCATTTAATAATCCCATAATTATTAAATATAACACAATAATATTCGGTTAGATATTCAGTTCGATAATTATTAAATATAATCTTAGAATTGCTAACACCCTAGCAATTCTAACTTATCATCACGAAAACGAGCACTAGATCATCTCCTCTTCCCGGCCATGATTCCACGATCACATTTTTCCTTTACCTGCAACACATGGCAAAAAGAGTTGCGTGAGTATTATCACAAATACTCAGTGAGACGGTCATCCCGTCTACAGGTTATACACACAAGCATAAAAGACAAACCACGACACCAAACAACACATAACATTCATAACACGTGAATCAACCACCAAATCATCAAACAATGCATTGGGATCAATCCCTTTACCCAGATAAACCTACGGTCACGCACTCACCTTGAAGAATCAAAAAGAGAATGGGACCAACGGTTACAAAAAGACTTGTACACGACGAACCACTGGTCCAAAACCAAAACGGACGACTGTTCTGGAAACTAGACAGACACAGCTACGCGTTGGTATAAGGATAGCCTCCAGATTCCTTCTGGTTCGTTCGAAAATCAACCCCAAAGCCAACTGATCGCAGATAACTAATCTGCACAAACCCATCGAGTTCAAACAGCCATAACTCGATGAATAATCAACGAAATGATGAACCGTTTTCGCCCAAATCAAGAAAAAGGCTTGAAGAACTTACCCACAATTTTTCACCCTGTTCCGATGTGATTTGCCTAGCCGTTCGTCTCCTCTACAAATCACGTAAAGCGAATTAGGATTTCATAAGACAGGAACGATACACTGACTTTGAAAGCACACCGAGAACGGATAATACCTCAGAATCATGATCAGAAACCTGATATAGAAACTAGACACAGATAGCTTTCCAACCGTATAAAGATCGTCCCTTGGTTCCCAACGGTTCGACGAAAAAACAACTCGAAAGTTCGATGATCCGAACTGGAACAGAAATAACCCGTTTAACAAGAAAGCACACTGGGAACGAAAAACACAACGGAATGAAGATCGGAAACCCGAACTGAAAAGTAGACAGAGAGGGCTTTCTAACCGTATATAGATCGCTCTCTGGGTCCTTCTGGTTCGACGGCAGTTAAGCCCGTAAACTCGATGATCGGTAATGATCGGAACTGGAAACAGCACAACGAACCCAACTTTAAACGACCATAAATAACAATCTAACCGTCCGATTGACAAACGGATTTTTCCTACGACAAGAACAACAACAGGAGTACTTACCCTCCAAATTTCACTCCGATCCGCCGTGATCTTGACCTCCGTTTGTCTCCTCCAAAACACGAACAGAAGTTGTTCTTACCCTCCAAAAACCCAACTCGAAATCACTTGATTTCCTCACTCAAATCCCCACAAAACTGATATTTTCTCTCTGAAACAACTGAGCTCACAAGCCCTGCCGACACTCTGTCTTTTAAAGAGAAATTTTTTTTTTTTTTTTTTTTTTTCGTGTCGATCGACACACACTCCCTGTGTCGATCGACACACGACCAAATATTTCGTAATTTGGTTCGCGGTCGTTACAATGAGGAGGAGAATAAGCGACGTAATGAAGAGCTAAAGGAGTTAAGGCAAAGTCATGCTCGGGTCTCTGAACTGGAGAAGCTCCTCTCGTTTTTGAAGAAGGACAATCCGCAGATCGCAGCATACATGTCTCAACCCACTGACTTGGACTTAACTCAAGTCCCTCCTGCCAATGACAACTCTTGATGGTTTCTTTCTATCCCTTCTCCTTTTTATCCCTTCTCTCAGTTTCTGGTTTTTGTTTGAACAAACAAGTTAGTACAATAGCACTTTTGGTTATGTATAATTAACTTCTTTTATGCACTTTTGTTTGAACAAACCTTAATTATGTAATGTACAATGTTTCTATATTAGCTTTCTGTTGTAGTTTTAGTTTTAGATTCGGAAAACAATTTAATTTTATACAGATTTAGGTATTGTGTTTAAGTCAGTTGCAAATATGCTACACTTTAACGAACAAACAGTTAAAGCGTCACAAAGTAGTGGGTAATTTGTGACGCTAAAATGACAAACATGCGAGTACATCTGATATTCCGTAACAAAAATTTGAAAGCGTCACAAAAAAGTGGGTAATTTGTGACACTAAAGTGACAAACATCCGACTACATCTGATATACCGTAACAAAAATATTGAAAGCGTCGCAAAGTAGTTGACATTTCGTGAAGCTTTAGTGACTAACTTGCGACAACATCTTTTAAAGCGTCGCCAAGTAGTCGCTAATGTTTGACACATTAGTGACTATTATGCGACTACAAATAATCATTCGTGACTAACACAATAGTCTCAAAAGTGTCGCAATTTTACACAGCCGTCATAAATTAGTCACAAATTTAAGACGATAATATCAGTCGTCAAGTAGTCGCAAATTATGTGGTGTCACTAATTAGTCGATAATTTGCGACTCTATATTAACGTCTCAAAGTAGTCATAAATTACCGACTACATATAATGGTCATAAAGGCGTCGCAAATTTGCGACGCGTAAAATTAGCGACGAATGTTTAGCGACTACTGTTTTTCATCGCACAGTAGTCGCAAGTGAGGTCTTTGTGATGAATTTGTGACTTTTTTGGGAGTCGCTAACAATCTGTTTTCTTGTAGTATGGGTTAGAGTTATGGATGGAGAGCTTGAGCAATTTGATCGTATTCGTGTGAGAATATAATTCATTCTCATGATGGTGAGTGGACACAAAAAGGCAGAAAAATTGGAATAAGGAGCTTATTATTTTTATATCAGTGTGCACTCAAGTAGGGGGAGATTTGGAGGTTGAACACTCGTTGGTGTAGGAAAATTTAGAAGACACATTGATGCTTGGAGTGTCACACTTATATATCGTTAGCTCCATGTTTGGAGGTTAAACAATATAGCTTGTATTACACAAAGAAAAGCTATGTGACACAAAGAGAAAGATGGAGGTGAAATATCGAGCACACAAATGATGAAGTGGAGTTTCGGTGTGATATAAAGAGAAAGTTACGCTGGAAGGATTGACTAGAAAAGAGGAACCTGACCAATTAGAGTGGAGCACATCCACTTGATCGTGGTTATCAAGTTAAGATCCTCAAAGATACATCAAGAAGATTTGGAGAATCTAGATGATGTAAAGTGAATGTGGACGACTTGCTGAAGTTGGGCAATATATATTGGAGGCTAGACTCGTGGTTAGGGTGAGCCGTCAAGAGTAGAACAATCAAGAAACTAAAGAGAGAGTTAGGGTTCTTGGTGAGTAAAAAACGTATGTAACACACTTGTTGATGTGTGTCAAATTTGGGTAGATTAGGAATTAATCAGTGTCAAATCATAGTATGATGTCGTGTAATTCTAATTAAACAAGTCTGTAACGATTGTTTAAGTGATTTCTAATAAAGCAAACGGTATTTGCTGAGATTTACTCTGTGTTACGCACTTACTCTTTTGTGTTACACATTGTCTCTATTGTTCTTGGATTTATAGTTTTCAAAATTTTTATTTCGAAAAATTATCTCTCTGCAATGCATGGTAAGACATCTCCAACCCCACTCTGTATCCAACTCCAAACTCCATTTTGGAGTAAAATCCTCCCCAACCCTACTTTATTTTCAATTCTAAAATAGAGTAAACCCATCTTTTTCTTCAAATATGGAGTTATCTCATTTTCCACTCCGTTTTGAAGTTGAAACTTTTTATTTATAAAATGATCATTCAAATTTAAATAATTTTCTTTTAAAAGATAAATAATTATTCTGAACTTGGTGATGATTTTCTGTTTCTTTGATATTCTTTTTATTTAAAGATTTTTTAGATTAGCAAATCACAAAAAGTTGCAACAAAATAATTATATTATATTATAATGTGTGAAATTGTATGTGTCATTTTTTTTTGTTAAAAATAATTATGTATGTCTAAGTCAATGTATGTTATTACGAATTTAATTCTTAAAAGTGCATATTTTAAACTTAATATATATATGTATGTTAATATAACAAAACATAATGTTACTACTTTGATTTATAAAACAAAAAAATAATGGGATCAATGTATAAATTTATAAATAAAATTTCTTATTAGTAATTAATAATAAATAGGATAAAAGGGAAATATACTTAAATATTTTTTTTGGAGTAAGAAATAGAGTAATATGTTGGAGTAAAATTCAACTCCATTTTGGAGTGGAAAATAGAGTAATACATTGGAAATGTTGTAATTGCATTGATGAGATTAGCTTAGGACATCTCTAACCTCATTCTATTTATCACTCGAAAATGGAATTTGGAGTCAAATTTGTTTCAACCCTACTGTATTTTCAACTCCAAAATAGAGTAAAATGTAGGTTTACTCCAAATATGGAGTAATCCCATTTATTCATTCCATTTTTTTTTACTCTTCACTTTATTTTTCCTTCTAAAATGGAATAGGATTAAAGAAAAACATAACTTTATTTTAAAATTACTCAATTTTAGAATAAAAAAATGGAGTTTAGGATTGGAGATGCTGTTAGAGAAATTTTTTATAATTAGTAATATTATGTTCATCACTTATTTAGAATCTACATGAAAATGAGCCATTATCGTTATTAAAAAAATGTGTGGATTGAGTTTTACTAATCTTAAGTCTCGAGTGGTAATTAGGCACAGTCCTAATGGAGTGCAAAGTGTTTCTGCATAGGCCCCACTGTGAGCCCCACAATATGAGTTAAAAGATTTGTAAAAATTAAGACCCTAAATTATTGTAAAAAGGGTTTTATATTTTTGTAAAAATAATAAAAAGGTCCTAAAATTTTAATATATACTATATAACTACCCAAGTGAATGAAGATTTTTCAAACATCGTACTAGAATCTATAGGTCTTAATGGTGATAGCGGAATGTGGCTGAATTGTGGAATCTGGCTGAATTTTTGGTGATTTCTTGCGGAATCCAGCAGAATAACTTAAAATGTAAATAATAACTACTGAATCTAGCTGACTCTGACTAAATTTTTAGAATAAATGATTGATTAAATAAACCTACAAAAATTAGTTAAAAAATTTTGTTGTTTTTGCTTAGTTGAATAAACTAATAAAATATTAACTTTTATATATGATATATTTGATAATTTTAGAAAACATAAAACTATAACATAATTTAACGAGAAAACTTGCAATTCGTCAAAATTATAGGTTAATTTATCTTACAAATAGAATAAACTATTCCAAAGTTTTGTTTTCAGCAAAACTAACGCCAATTGCTTAATTTTGTTTTTCAAATAAAAAATTTCCAAAGTTTTTCTTAAATTATATGTAGTACTACTACTACTAACAATAACTGAAAGTTTTTAATCTTTCCAAACTGAAAATTTTAAACTTAAATCAAAATACATAAACACGATCTATTTTCTTAAATGATAAAACTACATAAGTTATCTAAATTTTTATTTATCAAAAAATTCTATAAATTATCCAAAATTATTTTTATTTATCTGAAATTCCCGAACACGATATGTTTTTTACTCGTTAGATAATGATTTTCAATATCTTGATTATATAAACCATATCCGCATTATTGACCCATTTTTAAAGAACTATTTCAAATATAATTTTGATATCCTTATATAACTCTTATATTCGTTCTTATCCGATTTTTTACTTCAAATAAACATTCACTTAATGCTCTTAGAATTCTTTTTGCAGAATTGTAAAATCTAGCTGAGTCTGGCAGAATTTTGTTAAATAGTAAATGGTGTTAACAGAATTGTTGAATTTAGCATAATTGTAGAATTGTGTTACCATTTATAATCTATGTATGTTGATAATAATTAGTTTATACTTGGAATTCTATTTTGATGATATATAAATGAAAGAGGAGAAGAGAAGGTGGTCCAAATACTGAAAACACAAATTGAAATTCATATAAAAAAATATACTGAAAGCACATAATGCATGAATTCAACACTCGTGCATCTCTTGTCTCTTTCTCTTTCTTCTCTCTTTTCGACTTTAGGCTCTCCTCCATTTTCTTTCCTTTTTTCCTCTCCCTTTTCTCACTATTTATCCTCCTCGGACCTATTTTATCAGTACTCAATTGGTTTGTGTACTGACAAGAGATCTTATCTAAGATCTTCTCTATAAATCTCTCACATTCGATTCGAAGATGGCTATCTATGATTAGGATACATAGCTTACATTGTAATTGTGCTGAAATGATGATGATACTATAAATAGTAATGGTGAATCATATCTAGCAATCAAAAAATTACTATGGTCATAATTTCTTGAAGGGTTTTAATTCCGGTTCACTAGGGAGTACTTATGATTCTGGTCTCAATTTTTATTATGAACCACAATTATTACAAGAATTTGAATTGAGAAAATTACATTAACTCGTCGGATCCATCATCATTCGGCCCACAAAGAGACTACCAAACTCCCTATACGGCTAACCCGTCATCAGGGCCGTGCCCATGTTGATGAATTAGAGGCGGTCGCCTCTGGCCTTCGAATGTTAGCATTGTAGTTATATTATAGCTGGGGCAAATATAATCAAACCATAATAATATCTTTAAATTACTAGATAGTTGTACTAAGACAAAAAAAAAAAAAACTAGGGTAATTAAGGAACATCACCTTACCTCTTCACTTTCTTTCACATCGCCACTTCACTATTAAATAACTTGAATGTTTTTTTCTTTAATCATTTGCAGTATGTCACGGATAAGTTTCGTTCGAGTATGTTACAAGATAACCAAGTTGGCTATCTTGTCTATTGAAAAAGAAAGGGCCGAAACTATTGATATTGAAAACTTGGTTAGTGAATTTGTATGAAAAAAAGTGGACAAATTTATGTTTTGAAATTAATATTCTGGTTTTTGTAAACTTTATTCTATCAGATGATGATTACTAATTTTTTTTTTTTTGGTTTTATACAGGTCTTTTTTTTTAATTTCGCCTCTGGTCTATAAATCCTTAGGAACAACTATGCCCGTCATCTATATTTTTTTTTAAATCTGTATCAAAATTTTTTATTTTATTTTTAAAATTAGAGAAATTAGGCACAATAATCGTAAAAAAAAATTATAATTCACTAAGTAACCAATTCCCTAAGAGCATGTCCAACAATGAGAACCTCATATAGTTACTCAAACAAAAACAAAAAAATATTATTTTAGTAGGAACTAGTTGTTTAATTAACAAATCTCACATGAGAATTTTTGTGGGTTTCTTAAATCTCTTAATTTATAACCCCTTCTCCTTTTCTCTCTTCCTTTTTTATTATTTTATTTTTATTTTTTTTATTATTTTAAACACTAGAACCCCTCTTTAGAGTATGTACATTGGTGAATCTTTAAAATAGGAGATCTAGTTTATATAATAACAATATAATTCTAATTATCTACAAATAATTAAATTATATAATTAAAAGATAAAGTTAAACCAATTAGAATAAGACATGTATTAAGAAAAATTCTAATAAAGGTTCTAAAATCTCTCAGTTGAGAACCCACTCTAACATTCTCTCTTTCTTATTTACTTTTTTTAATTTATTTAATAATTAGAACCTGTCATAGAACCTTGCAATGGACATGGTCTTAGATACTCCAATTGAGATGGTTTAAGATCTAATGGATCATGCCCTTTTGGTTATATTTTGAGTTATAAACTTTTTTTGATTGTTTACCAAATTTTTGAAACTATATATTTCGACATTTTTTCCTAGAGTCGCTGGAGTTGCGTTTTTGTTAAGCTATTGATATAAGACTCGGTGGTGAGGCTTATGATCTAGGAACCGTGGATGGAATCACAAGCTGGCATTCGCTCTTTCTTGTGATGGTGTTAATGGGCGAAGGTGGAATCCAACACGATGGTGATCACTCTTTCGTGTGAGATCAGAAGATTAGAAGTGTAGATGGATCGATAGCACGACACAGAGGGATGATGATTCTCTGATATGGTACTAATGTTTTTCCTATGTGAATCACACACACAAGTTCAAAGAAGGTTGAGAATTCGCTCAAGAATGCTCAAAGAAAATTCGGTTCTTTATTGATAGGTAAAAAGTTGTGCTGGCTACAAAGCTGCAGTGGGACTTTATGAACAATCCATCAGCTTGAACCTTCTAGGGTTCGACTAAAAAATAGCAAGAAAAACTCAAAATTACAGGACTTTTAAAAGAAAACAGCAAAACGTTCAAAAAACTACTCTAAACAAAGTGCAAAGTTTCATTAAAGCAAGAAAAGGAAACTATGGCCAGAACTTTAAAAAAAAAAAGGTTATGTCGTTTTGCACTTGTTCTTAGTGTTGTTGGATGCTTGAATCACCTGCAAAGATAGTATATAAATTGAACAACTCACCTTGACATCCGGTTGCATCTGATGTGGTTTGAACTTGATTCTTGGAGTAGAAGCTCTCTTTTGAGTCTTCAAGTTCCTCTTCTTCTTCTGATTCCATCTCTTGATCAGTCGTGGAGATGTCTTCTTCGTCTTCGTTTTGTGTCGTGATTATTACTTTAGAAGTCTCTTGGCGTTTCATGGTAGACTCAATGTTGTGATGGAGCTGTTTGGGTGATAATGATGCAATGAAGACTTGAACAGCAAGGTTGATCATTTTGGTTAATTGTTTGGATTTGGATCTTGTCATTGCAGGTTGAACTATAGGCATTGGAATTGGGGTTGGTTCGTGGTTTGAACCGATGTCCTCATCATTCCCTCCCTCTTCAAGAGATTTTGGCCCCAAAACAGTTTTTCATGCATCAAAGGAAGATAAATCTGCAACATTGAATGTATGTGATATGTTAAAATCACCAGGGGCTCAAGTTGATAAGCATTGTTGTTGATGCGTTTTACGACTTTGAAAGGACCATCTCCTCTTGGTGCTAGCTTGGACTTGCTCTTTGTGGAAACCTCTCTGACCTCATATGTAACCAAACCCACTCTCATGGCTCAAAGATAATCTTTTTCGTCCCTTATCAGCCCTCGTCTTATATTCTTTGGTCTTCTTCTCAAAGTTTTCCATGGCCTTAAGATGAATCTGTTTGATAATCTCTCCTCGTTTCAATCTGTCTAGGTTTAACTTGATCAGCTTGTGGAATGGGTGTAAGATCCAACGGTGATAGGGAGTCAATCCGTAGACAACTTCAAAAGGTGATAACTTAGAAGCAAAGTGAGTAGCACGGTTATATGCGAATTCAATAAAAGGTATGCATTCTAACCATGTTGTCCTATTTTTACTAAGTGTAGAGAGTGTGCGATTTAGTATCTCTATTTGGCCATCTGTTTGAGGATGGCAAGTGGTAGAGAACAATAGTTTAGTGCCTAGCTTCTTCCAAAGTGTCCTCCAGAAGTGACCAAGGAAATTAGTGTCCCTATCTGACACAATTGTTCTCGGAATCCCATTCAACCCAACCACCTCATTGAAGAATAGATTAGCAATCTGTGTGGCATCATTGTTCTTGTTACATGGTATAAACTGAGCCATCTTCGAGAATCTGTCTATTGCCACGAATATAGAGTCCTTGTGCTCGATCTTTGGTAATCCTACCACAAAATCTTTAGAGATATCTATCCAAGGGGCATTAGATATTGGTAAAGGTAAATAAAGACCATGAGGATGTGACATGGATTACATCTTGAACAGAATCTCTCCACATATTTCTTCAAGTGTGGCCAGTAGAAATGATCCATTACTATGGCTAATGTTTTGTCGATACCAAAATGGCCCATTAGACCTTCTCCATGTGCTTCACTAGGCACTAATTCTCTCATACATCCATGCGGTATACACAAACGTTTATCTCTAAACAGAATGTCATTTTGTAAATAAAACGAACCGTGATGGCCTTTGTCGCATTGTTGGAAACTTTCACCGAACTGAGGATCATCTTTGTATAGTTCATTGATGTGTTCAAAGCCCATAATCTTGGCTTCCATAGTGGCTATGAGTGCATGCCGTCTAGATAACGCATCATCCAGATGACATAGGGGAATGTCTCTATAAATTCTAACCACTTAGCATGTCTTATCTTGAGTGTTGTCTGTCCACGTAGGTGCTTCAATGTTTTATGATCTGTATGGATTATGAACTCCTTGGACTACAAGTAGTGTTGCCATGTCTCAAAAACACAAACAAGAGAATAGAGTTCCTTGTCATAAGTTGGGTAGTTAAGAGTGGCTCCACTCAACTTCTCACTGAAATAGGCTACGGGTTTCTTCCTTTGGTGTAACATTGCTCCTATCCCCAGTTCCGAAGCATTGCATTCTACCTCAAACATATCATTGAAATCAGGTAATGATAAGACCGGTGCATGAGTGAGTCGTTCTTTCAAAATATTAAAGGCGGTTTCTTGGGTTGTTCCCCACTGAAAATGCACGTTTTTCTTGATCACAACCGTGAGCGGGGCTGCTATGGTGCTAAAATATTTCACGAACTGTCGATAGAAACTAGCTAACCCGTGAAAACTCCTTACATGGCCAATTGTAGGGGGTGTAGGCCAATCTCGTATTGCCTTGATCTTCTCCTCATCTACTTGTAGGCCCTGTTCACTTAACACAAATCCTAAGAACACAAGTTGGTTAGTACAGAATGAACACTTCTTGAGGTTAGCATAAAGGCCTTCATTGCGAAGTGATTTAAGCACTAGTTCGAGGTGTTCAAGATGATCAACAAGGTTCTTACTATATATGAGTATATCATCAAAGTAAACAACCATAAATTTACTTATGTATTCACGTAGAACCTGGTTCATCAAGCGCATGAAGGTACTTGGCGCATTAGTTAGACCAAAAGGCATAATTAACCATTCGTATATGCCTTGCTTTGTCTTGAATACGGTTTTCCATTCGTCTCCTTCTCGCATTCTGACTTCACTACAAGAAATATGCTTACTAATAGCACATTGTCATATCTCGGAATTCGCAAATACTATGAAAAAGGGTCTTCGGGTTTTGGTAGTATATGACAGCGTCTTATTAACGCTAAGGAAAAGAATAAGTAAGCGGGAACCAAAAATTACTCATTTTTGCCAACACTTAACAAAAATCACTTAAGCGGCAAAGGTAAATTGACTTACGCGGTCAATTTTTTAGGCTAACACTTAGAAAAAAAAAAGGGTGTTTAGCTCAAATCCCATGGAAATTAGGAAATATTACTAGAACCATATAAAACTTTTTTTTATTACTGACATTTTTTAAATACCTAGCATGCCCTTTTGTTACGTTGTGACAAAAAATATAATTACAAGAATGTCATAGCCACGTAAGCAACCACGTAGGAAATCGCTGACGTGTACTAATGAACTCAGCCGTAAATGGATACGGCTGAGTTATGGTTACGTTGCGGCTGAGTTTTGGTTAGTTGTGGCGGAGTTATTAAACGCGGCAGACTTATGAGAGATCGGCTGACTTACGAACATAAATCAGCCGTTAGTGACGGCTGACTTACAGAAATCTGGCTGACTTATGAGATAACGGCTGACTTACGAACACAAGTTACGGCTGAGTTATACAACGGCGGGCTGATTTATGAGGTAACGGCTGACTTACGAACATAAATCAGCCGTTAGTGACGGCTGATTTACAGAAATCTGGCTGACCTATGAGAGATCGACTAACTTACGAACACAAGTTACGGCTGAGTTATGTTCTCCGGTTGGGAAGCAGTTACGGCTGTTACGTAAATCAGCCGTAATTGGCTGGGTTAACAATAACTCAGCCTTATTATGGCTGACTTATCAGCGGAAGATTAATTACTAGAATAGCATTCATTTGACGGCTGATTTATTTGACGATACGGCTGACTTAATATTTTATAGCCTTATTACGGCTGATTTATTAGCGAAAGATTAATTACTGAAATACTATTCACGTCGCGGCGGACTTACACTATACTTGATGGCTGATTTATTAATGGCTGAGTTATGTGTTCGTTTGGCGGCTGACTTACCGATATTCCATGTCATCTGCTCCGATTTTCCATGTCATCAGCTCTTATTTGCCATGTCATTATTAATTTTACGACAGTCAAATTAGGGTTCTTCATCTACGACCTTCGCCTTCTTCTTACTCTTCTTCATCTAGCTTTTTCATTCATTAGAGATCTTATGGATCCGGTAATTATTGTTTCCGGTAACTGGGTTAAGAAACACATATACGTATTTAACACCGACGGTAGAGGATGTAGAGTTGTGCATATAAATGAGAAAACAACACTAGACGAACTTGCGAAGATAGTACTCGATGATTACGGATTGAAGGAGTCGAGCCATCAGATTCAGCTGAGCTACATGTTCTTGAATAAAGCTTTGAAAACAATGGCGAACGATACTCCACCAGTTTACCTCTCAAATACTCGACAGTTGCAAGTTTTTTTAAGTCTCAGAAAAATTGAACACTTACGTCTTTATGTGGAGATTACGGAGAATGAAATTATTAGCGAAAGATTAATTACTGAAATACTATTCACGTCGCGGCGGACTTACACTATACTTGATGGCTGATTTATTAATGGCTGAGTTATGTGTTCGTTTGGCGGCTGACTTACCGATATTCCATGTCATCTGCTCCGATTTTCCATGTCATCAGCTCTTATTTGCCATGTCATTATTAATGTTACGACAGTCAAATTAGGGTTCTTCATCTACGACCTTTGCCTTCTTCTTACTCTTCTTCATCTAGCTTTTTCATTCATCAGAGATCTTATGGATCCGGTAATTATTGTTTCCGGTAACTGGGTTAAGAAACACATATATGTATTCAACACCGACAGTAGAGGATGTAGAGTTGTGCATTTAAATGAGAAAACAACACTAGACGAACTTGCGAAGATAGTACTCGATGATTACGGATTGAAGGAGTCGAGCCATCAGATTCAGCTGAGCTACATGTTCTCGAATAAAGCTTTGAAAACAATGGCGCACGATACTCCACCAGTTTACCTCTCAAATACTCGACAGTTGCAAGTTTTTTTAAGCCTCAGAAAAATTGAACACTTACGTCTTTGTGTGGAGATTACGGAGAATGAAATTAGTCGAAATGACGGAGCGAGAGAGAAGAATAAAAGGTTATTCAGTTATAGCTCAGAAGTTGAATCTAGATACGAAGATTACTGTGGGAGTTATGATGGTTTCAACTTGGAGGATGAAGTAGAAGAAGATGAAGTAGAAGAAGAAGATGAAGAAGACGAAGAAGATGAAGAAGGCGAAGAAAATGAAGTAGTCGAAGAAAATGAAGTAGGCGAAGAAGACGAAGAAGATGATGAATTTGATAGCCGATTTGATATGTTCGACGACTCGGATGGTGAGTCATCTGATGGTGATAACTTCAGTTTATTCGGTGAGTCTCCAACACAAGACGAAGATTCACCGACACTACCTCCTAAGAAGAGACCTCATAACTTGTCGACGATCGGATCTAAAGGGAATCCGGAGGTTCCAAGGTTAGATTTGTCTTCCCTAAACCTCTCGGTAGGGCAACGATTTGAGAGTAAAGCCGATTTGGAGAAACGACTGAAACTTCTTACGGTGAAGGATCGATTTGATTTTGATGTACACGTATCCGATTCGGATACACTCGTTGTTAAGTGTTGGGTTGGTGGATGTCTCTGGAGAGTTCGTGCTACTACACTAGGGGATCCCCCGACATTTTTTGTTCGTATATAAGATTCGGATCATACATGTTCTATAACTGAGCGTTCTAGTCGATCTCGAAAAGCAACAACGGCTATTTTAGGAGAGTTGTACAAGGACTTTCTCGGCGACGTTGGTCCGTCAGTTCGACCTACGAGTGTCGGAATATCTATCAAAAAGCAATTTGGTGTAAAGATAATTATTAGTACGTTGCGGCTGACTCAACGGCTGAGTTATATAAACTTAACGGCTGAGTTATATAAACTCAACGGCTGAGTTATATAAACTCAACGGCTGAGTTATATAAACTCAACGGCTGAGTTATATAAACTTAACGGTTGAGTTACTACTACGTTTAGGGTGACTTATTTTTACGATGCGTCTGACTTAGTTGTATTATTTTCCATGTGGTCAGATGAATTATTGGAAATCACATAGAACGCTAAGATTTGCAAGGGAACTCGAGATGGGAACTCCTGAGAGTGGGTTTGAAGACTTACTTATACAAGATAAGAAGGGCAAATCCGAGTACAATTGCGCGTCTTCAAATCGATGAGTTTGGAAGATTCATGTATATGTTCCTTGCATTTGGTGCGAGCGTAAATGGGTTTCCTTTCATGCGCAAAGTTGTCGTTGTCGACGGTACGTTTCTTAATGGTAAATACAAAGGAACGCTTCTCACAGCACTAGCTCAGGATGGTAACTTTCAGATTTTTCCAATTGCCTTCGGTGTGGTTGACACTGAAAATGATGATTCGTGGCACTGGTTTTTTACGCAACTAAAACTTGTGATTCTTGACGATGAGGGTCTTGCGAAAATCTCGGATAGGCATAACTCGATAGGGAAAGCAATTGGGAATGTTTATCCGTTGGCTTCTCGGGGAATTTGCACTTATCATTTATATAAGAACATTTTAGGACAGTTCAGAGGAAAAGATATTTTTCGTCTGGTGAAGCAAGCGGCAAGATGTTTTAGGATGCCTGATTTTACTGCGATAAACGAGGAGATTCAAGCGATTAATCCTGAACTCCATGGCTACCTTGAAAGAGCTGGTGTCAACTTGTGGGCGCGTGTTCATTTCCCGGGCGAAAGGTATAATTTGATGACTACGAACATAGCGGAATCAATGAACCATGCACTGTCAAATGCTATAAGTCTTAACATTGTTCGACTATTAGAATCGATACGGGTTATGATGACCAGATGGTTTGTTGAACGGAGAGAGGATGCTATATCGCAGCTAACCACGCTTTCGCGTGGTGTCGAGAAACTACTACATGTAAGTCAGCCGTAACATTTGATAAGTCAGCCGTAACATTTGATAAGTCAGCCGTAACATTTCATAAGTTAGCCAAAGCATTTGATAAGTCTGTCGTAACATTTGATAAGTCAGCCGTAATTTTTTTTATTCTATTTTGACATTTTTTTATTCTGTATTTATAATAGGATCGTGTTACTGCCGCTAGACTTATGACGGCACGAAGGATTGATGAATATCACACTGAAGTTATATATGGATCTTCTGGGGTTTCTTCGCATGTTGTTAATTTGGACGGAAAAACATGCACATGCCGGCGTTTCGAAGGGGAGAAATTACCATGTGTGCATGCAATCGCAGCTACCGAGAACAGGGATAAATGTCGGATATCCCTGTGCAGTCCTTACGATCAAAACAATTATTTGGTAAACGCATATGTTCAGTCGATCATGCCGGTAGATTCAGCGCTCCAAGTTCCAGATAACGTGGCTAACCAACCATGCTTTCCCCCGGTTGTTCGTCAACCACCAGGAAGGCCTAAGAAAGGTAGGATGAAATCTGCTCTAGAAGTTGCACTTGAGAATAAACGTCCTAGGAAAGAACACACATGTTCTCGTTGTAAACAGGTTGGACATAATGCAAGAACTTGTCCAATATAAATTTTTGGTTGTATTACGGCTGAGTTATGGATTTTGTTTACAATATGGCTTTAATTGTATGGATTTTGGTTTGATTTTTGGTTTGATTTTTCCCAAAATAGAAACACGAAACGTTGCAACACGGCTGAGTTATGGATTTTGGTAAGACGAAACGTCGCGACACGGCTGAGTTATGGATTTTGGTTCGATTTTTCCCGCCCAAAATAAACCGGGCGGGAAAAATTATAATTTCAATTAATAAACCGGGCCAAAATAGAAACACGAAACGTCGCGACACGGCTGAGTTATGGTATAGAAAGAAGAAACGTCGCGACACGGCTGAGTTATTATACTTGACGGCTGAGTAATGCTTAATGAGGGTGAGTTATTATATTTGATGGCTGAGTTATTATACTTGACGGCTGAGTTATGTTTAATGAGGCTGAGTTATTGTACTTGACGGCTGAGTTATGTGTAATGAGGCTGAGTTATTATTCTTGACGGCTGAGTTATGTTTAGTAAGGCTGAGTTATTATACTTGACGGCTGAGTTATATAAAAACTTGTATAAATTGTTGTAGGCAAAAACAAAAATTGTAGTAAACGGCTGATTCATTTAGATAAACAAACTCAAAATTTATACAAAATATTTAGGGTTTCAAACATTTATTTAAAATTACATTGTCCAAACTCAAACTTATCTGGGCCAAACTCATCAAACATTTCGACGAGAGCAAGCCAAACTCTATTTGTAATCCAATCAGGCTTCTCGCCGCCATGATGCCATATCCTCTTAAACGTCCGCATTTGAGTTCGAAATAGCGTTCTAGCCAGCAGATTAAACTGTGTCCAAACCGTCAAATTATGCCTCGGATCCCATCTGTATTTTCACTATAAAAAGAAACAAAAAGTATTAGTGTTTAAGAAACAAAAAGTTAAATCTAATATGAAAGTTAAATTATGTTTCCAGTTAGTTTAAGAAACCACTGTCCCTTAACATCATCGGGAATGAAACGGTAAGTCGGCCACGGCTCAACCCATCCCTCTCGAAGAATATCCGGGATCGCCTGCGAGAGATCGTGTAAAAACTTAAACCACGTAACAGTAGTTTGGTCACACCAGACACCCGCACCAGGGTTTAGAAGAGGGAGGTTATCCCGATCTTGCATTTTTGGTTGTATGGCATTGATCATGCTCTCGAACTGGGATGTCATATTAGGGACAATCGACATGATGTATGTTTTTATGAGATTAGGTTTTTTTTCTTAGGTTTTTTCTATAAAAAAAGTGATGGGAGAGACAATGTTAAAGAGAAGGGCTATATATATAGAGAGAGAGATAGGAAGACGAAACGTCACAAGAGGGAGAGAGAGGAAGACAAAACGTCGCAAATTTCCTGCCCAAATTTACATTTGACGGCTGAGTTATGGATTTAGGGTTTAGGGTTTAGGGATCATGGTTTGGGTTTTAGGGTTTAGCATTTAGAAAATATATGATTTAGAGTCTCAAATGAAACAAATTATACACATTCAATTGAAAAAATTCTATGTGGTTTATTGTATATTATTTTGGGTCTTAACTATAGGTAAAGTTTTAAGTACTTGTAAGACAATATATATCTCAAGATCAAGTTAGAGTCTCAACTTGTAAATTGAAGAAAGAAAGTATTCACATTCAGATGATTTATATTTATTTTATATTAATAAATTGATCTTAATTATAATTTTGTAAGTCTTAAATTTCATTTTCGATTTTAGGGTTTAGGGTATGGTTGAGTTATCTAAATGAAATGGCTGAGTTATCAAAACAAAACGGCTGAGTTATATACACTAAAAACATACCATTTACGGCTGAGTTATATACACTAAAAAAATACCATTTACGGCTGAGTTAGAAGGTTCATTGAACATACAAATAGAAGGTTCATAAGGGCTAAATCAGCTAAACTGCGCCAACATATCATATCCCTTTTCATCGAAGATATCTGCTGCCATTTTCACCCGTATACCCTGAATATTTTTATCGCATATCCCATCAAAAGTTACACCAAGCGATAGACACTCGATAAACTTTGCTGAATACACGCCACAATCGCCAGCTTGGGTGTTTTGGGGAATTTTTTTGCCGTTTTTCCGTCTGAACGCAAATTGTTTTTGGCCAACGGTTTTTTTTCCAGGAATGACAGCATTGATCATTGCAGGGATCATTTGCAACAGCGGCCTAAATGCTTATAGCATTTTCTGTTCACTTTCAGGAGTTACCTGTCCAATGATGGGATCGTAGGCATCGATCTTCTCCTTCAGAAGATCCACGTGAAACGCCACCCAATGATCGCCTCCAGTATGAAGCACTCCGTACAAGTGATCGACATCTTCAAGCCACTTTTTGTTTGTCGGAAGGTCAGCGGGAATCTTACCGTATATGAGATTCTCATAACCTGAGTCTTTGAATTTGAACATCTTTGGATTCATCTTGAACTGCTCGAAATCCCGAACCCATAATCCTAGGAACCATGTGTCCACAAAGGCAATGCGCTTGGACCAGAATGGGCTGGGATCTTGCATGGACCTTTTGGTGAGGACTCTCATATACGAAGCAACATGCTGTACACAGAAGATTAAGTCAGCCATCGAATTATCATAACTCAGCCATTAAATAATCATAACTCAGCCATAAATAATCATAACCCAGTCATAAATAATCATCAAACAGCCATTAAATAATCATAACCCAGTCATTAAATAACCATAACCCAGCCACCAAATAACTAAATAACTCAGCCATCAAACAACCATAACTCAGCCATCAAACAGCCATAACTCAGCCATCAAACAACGATAACTCAGCCATCAAACAACGATAACTCAGCCATCAAATAACAAATAACTCAGCCATAAATAACCATAACTCAGCCATCAAATAACTAACAACTCAGTCATAAATAATCAAAACTCAGCCGTAAATTATACTTACAGTATCAAACAACCATCCATACTGTAAATTTGGCCAATGCTTTCTTTCAGTCATGAGTATTCTGTAGAAACTCACTTCCTCGTTATTAAGATCGGTCAGTGCAATGGCCCTAACAATCAAACACAAGTCAGTTTAGGCAAATATTGCTAATAGCTGTATAAAATTAAAAAAAAAAAGAATGGTGTAAAAGTCTATACTCGAATGGCTTTAGATGTTGCTTAAGTTTCTCCAGTTTAGCCGGGTCAACAGGTGCGAGAGGATCATAGATTGCTGATGAAGGTTCAAAACCCTTCCTCATGCACGTCGTCCCATTGTCTCCAATAGAAGGAAAAACTGCTGAAGGAGGATTTGGCATCCCTGCTAACCCAGTTGTAGCTAATTGAACCCTCGACCGATACTCCTTAATTTTCGCTAACCGAAGCCTTTCATCTTCTTCCTCCTCAGAATCCGGTAACAGTTGGTTTTCTTTTGCGAGAACTTCATCGGTCACATCCTCAACATCAGATGGACCTTCCATCTTCCCCTTCATCTTCACAACCGGCAAGTGTATTCTTATTACACCCTCACAAATCTTCTTCGCAGCCGCTTCTTTCTTCTTTAACTCAGCCGCTGCCTTCTCTTCCTTCTTCTTTAACTCAGCCGCTGCCTTCTCTTCTTTCTTCTTAAGAGCGATCTCCTTCCTTTTAGCAGCAGCATCAGACTTCTTCTTAGCAGCATCCTCAACCTTCTTTTTCAAAAATTCCTCGTTTTCTTTTTCTTTTGGGTGCCTCCTGGTGCCGCGTCGTAATTCTTGCTTAGCAGGCGAAACAGTAACGAAAACAAGTTCACTACCAAACAAATTCTTTTTCGCCTCAGGAGTACCCTTAGAAATTTGTTCTTTCGCCTTCAATTTTGACCCCATAGCTTCCTCTTTGGCCTTAGCAACCTCCTTATGTTTTGGAAAATACTGCTGCGGAGTTCGGCTTTCGGCCTTAGCAAGCTCCTCAGGCGATGTGTTTTTAGCCCACGCAACATTGTCAGGGGTCTCAGATACCGTATTAGGTACCGTTCGACTATTATCTGACTTTTGCCCTGGTCACGTTTTTGGATTGGGAACATAGTTTTGGGCACTTTCGGATAAACCCAAAACTTTCAGATGCTCATCCACTGCATCTTTGACTCTATCAGCAAAATTCTTCTCCATTTCTTCCATTTTTCGGGTTAACTCGACAAATTTGGAATCGTAGCCGAAAAACTGCGAGCAAACCCTCTCAAAAATAGAGTCATATCTATCAAATTTAGTGGCAATTTTGTCCAGCGTAGCGATTATAGTAGTCATAGCCGCCGCATCCTCGCTAGCACCCGTTCCCTTTGCATCTCCTCTTGAAGAACGACAGTCATAAAATGGCTAAGTGTGAAAACCGCTCCAATGACATGGCCTTACCGCGACATGATGGTTCCGATGTCGTGTCCCGATGGTGCTGATGTCGAGTAGCGATGGAGCCGATGTCGCGATGTCGCGCCGATGTCGTGCCGATGTCGTGCCAATGTCGTGCCGATGTCGGCACGGGAAACCTTACCGCGACACGAGGATCACCGCGACATGGCCTTACCGCGACATGATGGTTCCGATGTCGTGTCCCGATGGTGCCGATGTCGTGCCGATGTTGTGCCGATGTCGGCACGGGAAACCTTACCGCGACATGAGGATCACCACGACATGGCCTTACCGCGACATGATGGTTCCGATGTCGTGTCCCGATGGTGCCGATGTCGAGTAGCGATGGAGCCGATGTCGCGATGTCGTGCCGATGTCGTGCCGATGTCGTAGCAATGTCGTGCCGATGTCGGCACGGGAAACCTTACCGCGACACGAGGATCACCGCGACATGATGGTTCCGATGTCATGTCCCGATGGTGCCGATTTCGAGTAGCGATGGAGCCGATGTCGCGATGTCGTGCCGATGTCGGCACAGGAAACCTTACCGCGACTCGGCACGGGAAACCTTACCGCAATGCGACATAAGCTTACCACGACACGGCACGGGAAACCCTACCGCAATGCAACATAGGCTTACCGCGACACGAGGATCACCGCGACATGGCCTTACCGCGACATGATGGTTCCGATGTCGTGTCCCGATGGTACCGATGTCATGACATGGTCACGACACGGTCAGATACCGATGTCTAGGAAATTACATACCGATGACAAGTACTGATCATGATCTAATTGGATTTCGATACCGGGACGCTACAGAGTCAACAAAGACGATATCACGTCAACATCAATCTGATGTCATGGCATGTGTCACTGAGCATCCTTGTAGACTTATGTCATGGTATATGTCATTGGGCACTTATATAGACCTAGACTAGATTCGGGTAGACTAAAGTGGAGCATGACTAAGCCACTATCCAGCAGTAGTACTCTGAACAATCTGTGACTATATAAAGTCCATGTACTTCATTTTTTAAGAGGGGGAAAAAAAAACCGAAAATCATTACATAGACATATACAATAAAGCTTTCTTAACAGCAAAAGAACAAGTTCCAAGTCTTCTTTCGTTTGTGTTGGTTTAATCATAGAAATTCAGTTCCCTTCAAAAATCTCTACAAGTTTTGATTGTGCGGGTTTCGACTCCCACAATCCTCCTTCTTCGTAACATCAGCAGCTTCATCCTCCTCAGCAGCTTTCTTCTGCTTCTTTCTGGGTCGCTCAGACTCAGAGTTAAAAGGAACTAAACCCAACTTTGTTTTTTTCTTCTTCTCCTTCTCCTTCCTCTGCACATCCCAATAATCACCTCTTGCATACCTACCAGAATGTAGGTCTCTTATCAGGTTATTCAGATGTGGGTCATCGTCTTCACCCGGCCACTGAGGAAACATCTCCTCTATAGACTCCTTCAAAACCATATGCCTCACACGCACCTACAACAGTAACTCATAACTCAGCCATCGAATAATCATAACTCAGCCGTAAAAGAATAACTCAGCCATCAAATAAAAAATAACTCAGCCATCACACAAACAAATCATAACTCAACCATCAAACAAATCATAACTCAGCCATCAAATAAAGAATAACTCAGCCATCACACAAACAAATCATAACTCAGCCATTAAACAAATCATAACTCAGCCATCAAAATTATCATAATTCAGCCGTAAAATAAAGAATAACTCAGCCATCAAATAAAAAATAACTCAGCCATCACACAAACAAATCTTAACTCAGCCATAAAAAAAATCATAACTCAGCCGTAAAATAAAGAATAACTCAGCCATCAAATAAATAATAAATCAGCCTAAAACCTTACATGACCATGGTCTTGAATCTCCTTTTTGAGGACAGTGTCAAAACTTGCACGTGTGCGCGTTGTGAAACAACCCGACCTGTTTTTTTTTTTTTTTTAAAACATCGAATTAGTATTCCCATAAATACTAATTCTCAACAATTATCAGCAAACGTGTTAAACTAGCAAATCGCACATAACCAGCATAAATCAATTCAAACAATTATCCAATTCCATAACTAGACCAGTTCAATCTCAATTCCAGAATCACTAACATTTGCTAACATCCTAGCAATTCAACATAAACGCAATCAACCGAGACGCTGGATCATTTTCTCTTCCTTGCCCGATTCCACGATCACATTTTCTCTTTACCTACATCACATGGCAAAACGAGATGCGTGAGTATTATCATAAATACCCAGTGAGACGGTCCTCCCATCTACAGGTCAAATACTCAAATGGAAGAATGCACCAAATACCAGGATTATCACTCAACAATGCATAGACAATCGACAGCACAAAACAGGACAGCAGCATCTCTGTCGATCGACACAACCTCTAGGTGTCGATCGACTGACACTTCTGTCCCTCTGTCGATCGACAGACAACAGTCCTGTCGATCGACACGGACCTGCAGAACCCTAAGATCGAACCTATCCTCTCATGGAACGAATCTCAGGCCTACAGATCGCTTCCCAGCACAAATCCACAGCCATTCCACACCAAAACACACAGAAATCAACGTATTCCATCCATTCCTACATCCGAGAACCTATGGTCACGCACTCACCTCAAAGGATCGAAAAGAACGGATGAACGACGTTTACTAAAACCCTCGTACACGACGAACCACCGATCCAATTCTGAAACAGGCGACTGTTACGGAAACTAGATACCCACAGCTACACGTCGGTATGTGGATCACCTCCAGAATCCCCTGGTTCAATCGGAATCCCCCCTCAAACCCGGCTGATCGCAGACAACAATCTGCACGAACCCACCGAGTTCAACCAGCCATAACTCGGTGAATAATCAACCAAAAGACAAACCGTTTTCGCCTATAACACGAGCAGAGATTGGAGAACTTACCCTCCAAAAATCAGCCCAATCGGCCAAGCAAAGCCCCGCCGTTTGCCCTCACAAAAACCGATCAGAAACTGTCTCACTCACACAAACTCTCAACTTCCTCCCAAACCTTTTCACTTCAGATTTCGGATCCAACAAAACGGCCAGGACCCTGTTCCAGCCTTTTATATCAAACCTAGGGTTCTCCCTTAACCAACCCGCAAACCGTGCGATTAACAAATCAACACTCGGTTCGATCTAACCCCCTGTCGATCGACACACACATACTGTGTCGATCGACACAACCTTCACTGCCTGACTCCTCGCGAGTCAAAACATCGACACCCTACCAAAAATCCTATTTTTGGATCACAGGCGTTACAATTCTCCCCCACTGACAAGGATTCGTCCTCGAATCACAAGCCAATAACCACTCAGATCCGTGCTAAGGTCACCACTTAAGCTCAGAAACCCGACCCAACCTTCCCGGAGATACACCACAATGTATCGCTGTAGTCCCGGACCAGTCTGCCCGATCGATCGAACAACAATCAAACAAGAACATGTCCGACCCACCGTAGACCCGGCATAAAGGACTAACTGATCGTGCAACAATCAGACAAGAACATGCACGACCAGGACGCTACATTTCTCTCCGAAATTGCCCGAATCGAGGTTCCAGCACAAATACTAACCCTAGACCAGACCCTACCATCCAACCCACACACTTGACCCCACCGGTCAACCCACCTGAGATCCCTCTCGATCCCCGATGGCCATTCGGTCGCCCACTTGCAACCTGCTCAGACGCTATTGCTCATACTCATACTCATGACTCGTACACATATACACCACACCTACTCGCAGGATCGTCACCCCTTGAGCTACAGTGTGCAGAGAATCCACTATTCCCTGGAGAAACCCACTATCCCTCAAAGTACATGTAGGAGACCCACCGTCCCCAGAGGCCCACTACCCCTCGAGTGCATGCAGGGAATCCACTATCCCCTGGAGAGATCCACTATCCCTCAAGTATACAGGAACCCACCGTCCCTAGAGAGGCCCACTATCCCCTCGAATGCATGCAGGGAAACCACTATCCCCTGGAGAGATCCACTATCCCTCATATCTACAGGAACCCACCGTCCCTAGAGAGCAATACTCTGCAGTGTGCCGTCATAGACATCTATCGACCGACACACCCCCATGGCTCACCATGACATTTCCCCACTGAAAATGTTAACTCTCGCTGTAACCCCCCACTAGGTTACCGTAACCCCCACTAGGTCACTACACATGAACTCGCATTTTACGATCCAACAATAATAAGAAAGCATATCTTATTAATCTCCAAACCGTACAATCGTTACAACAAAACGAAAATACAACAACTGTAGCCACATGCTACTACAAAACCAACAACAGCGAAAGAAGAACTCAAGCCTCCGCTTGCTTCTCGAACCACTTCGGAAACTTGGCCTTCATCTTCACCTCCGGCTCCCAAGTCTCCTCCTCGACACCATCGCAGTCCCACACGACTCTCACCAATGGTATCCTCTTACGACGCAGAACCTTGACTCTCCTCTCGAGAATCCTCACAGGCCTCGCTGCTAATGTCATGTTGGGCTGAAGATCCTCCGGGATCCTAGCCAACACCTCCTCAGACTCATGTAGACACTTCCGCAGCATCGAAACATGAAAGACATCGTGAAAAGCCCTCATACTCTGTGGCAACTCCAACCTGTAAGCTACCGTCCCAACCCGCTCAACCACTCTGAACGGACCCATAAACCTCGGACTCAACTTGTTCTCTGCAATGGATCTGTTAGGACCCCTCAACATGGCTGCCTTGAGATACACCATATCTCCCAACACGAACTCCAACTCCCTCCTCCGCTTATCGGCATAACTCTTCTGCCGATCCTGAGCCTCCTTCATGTTCAGCTTCAAGACACGGATCTTCTCCGTCGTCTCCTGAACGAAATCTGCACCAAACATGCTCCTCTCCCCCACCTGAGTCCAGCACAATGGTGTCCTACATGGCCTCCCATACAGAGCCTCATACGGAGCCATCCTGATACTCGCCTGATAACTGTTGTTGTACGCAAACTCTACCAAGCTCAGATGATCTGCCCAATGACCACCGTAGTCTAACACACACATCCTCAGCAAGTCCTCCAATGTCTGAATCGTCCTCTCAGACTGCCCATCCGTCTGAGGATGATATGCCATACTCATATGCACCTTCGTGCCCATCTCAGCCTGAAACGCTCCCCAGAACTCCGAAGCAAATCTCGGATCTCGGTCTGACACAATGCTCGCAGGTACCCCATGCAACCTCACAATCTCCCGCATATACTTCCTAGCCAACACTGCAGCCCCATCAGTCTTCTTAATGGCCAGAAAATGTGCTGTCTTGGTCAGACGATCCACAACCACCCAGATCGCATCATAGGTCCGCGAGATCGGCAAACCTGTCACAAAGTCCATAGTCACCATATCCCACTTCCACTCCGGCATAGGCAGACTCTGCAATAACCCGCTCGGAACCTGATGCTCAGCCTTCACCAGCTGACACACGTTGCACCTCAAAACCCAACTCGCAACATCCCTCTTCATCCCGACCCAGTGATAGTACCTCTTCAAGTCCCGGTACATCTTGGTCGCTCCAGGATGAATCGACAGCATGCTCGAATGAGCCTCACCCAGAATCTCCTGCCTGAGACTCTCATCCTTGGGTACACAGACCCGACCGTTCACCAGTATCATCCCACTCCCGGAGACCTGATACTCTGAACCCGCCTGCTGAGAAGCATCCATCAAACCCTGATCCTTCTCCTGAGCTACCCGAACTCTGCTCAGCAAGTCCGCTCGGTTAGCTGCCTTTAGCCCCAACGGCTCCTGCGAGATAACACACAGGCTCAACGCGCCAACCTCGCTCGCCAGCTCCTCTAAATCCCGCTCCTGAGCCGAAGCAACCCTCTTCCGACTCAACGCATCTGCAACCAGATTAGCCTTCCCCGGATGGTACTCAATCTCCAGGTCGTAATCCGCTACCAGTTCCATCCAACGCCTCTACCTCAGGTTCAGCTCTGGCTGAGTGAAGAAATACTTCAGGCTCTTGTGGTCCGTGAACACCTGGACCTTCCCACCATAAAGATAAGATCGCCAGATCTTCAGGGCGAAGATCACTGCAGCCAACTCCAAGTCATGTGTAGGGTAATTGCACTCATGCTTCCTCAACTGCCTCGAAGCATAAGCAATCACCTTCCCCTGCTGCATCAGAACACACCCCAACCCCACACCAGATGCATCCGTATACACCACATATGGCTCGCCCACATCAGGCAACGCCCAAACTGGAGTACTAGTTAGCATCTCCTTTAGCTTCCCGAAGCTCTCCTCACACTCCGCAGACCACACAAACTGAACATCCTTACCCGTCAACTTCGTCAACGCCTGCGCCATACTCGCAAAACCCTTGACGAACCTCCGGTAATACCCAGCTAATCCAAGGAAACTCCTGATCTCCGTCGCATTCCTCGGTCTCGGCCAATCCCTAATAGCCTCGATCTTAGCCGGATCCACCGAAACTCCCTCGGCAGACACGACATGCCCCAGAAAACCCATCTCCCGCTGCCAAAAACTGCACTTACTGAGCTTCGCATACAACCTCTGTTCCCGCAGCTTCTCCAGAACCAACCTCAGATGAACCTCATGTTCCTCCGGAGTCTTCGAGTACACCAAAATATCGTCGATAAAGATAATAACGAACTCATCCAAATACTCCTGAAACACCCCGTTCATCAGCCTCATGAATGCCGCTGGCGCATTCGTCAACCCAAACGGCATCACCACGAACTCGTAGTGTCCATACCTCGTCCTGAAAGCCGTCTTCCTCACATCGGCCTCATCTATCGGAATCTGATGGTATCCCGAAGCCAAATCGATCTTGGAAAAACAAGTAGCCCCCCGCAACTGATCCAACAACTCATCAATTCGCGGCAGAGGATACCTGTTCTTCACAGTAACCCGGTTAAGGCCCCGGTAGTCGATACATAACCGAAAACTACCATCCTTCTTCTTCACAAACAACACCGGCGCTCCCCACGGTGAACTACTCGGTCGGATGAACCCCTTACCCAGCAAAACATCCAACTGCTTCTTCAGCTCTGCCATCTCCGCTGGAGCCATGCGGTAAGGTGCCTTAGATATCGGAGTAGTCCCCGGCTCCAACTCAATCGTGAAAGGATCAGACCTAGACGGCGGCAATCCCTGCAACGACTGAAACACATCCTGGAAATCCCGGACAACCCGAATATCAACCAAAGCGACCTCCCCAACAGACTATGGCATCACAATCGTCAGCAAGTACGCCTCACAGCCCTTATCAATCAACTGCGCAGCCTGAATTGCTGAAATCATCAAACTCCCAGAAGTCGGCCTGATGCCCTGATAGACCAACCTCCCCGCCTCACGCTCAAACACCACTCTACCTCGATGACAATCCAGATGAACCTTGTAACGATTCAGCCAATCCATCCCCAAAATGACGTCGTATAACTCCACTGGACTGATAACCAAATCTGCCGGCATGACCTCTCCTGCCACCAGAACATCTACTCCACAAGCCCGCCCGAAAGTAGCCAAAGTCTTCCCTCCAGCCACTCTAACCACTTCCGGCTGCTCCCCGGAATCGCTCCGAATCCCACTGCACTCCGCACACTCCGGTGTAATGAAGCTATTCGAAGCTCCAGAATCGAACAAGACATGGGAATCACGCCCGCCTACTACTAAGGTCCCTACACCATTCATGTGTCACAGAGCCTAAAGTATTATCACAGATACAAGACTCCCAAAACAAGCAATTCACAACGTTAAAAATTGGAAATTCACCAAGTTAAGGTTTAAGTACCTGTGATCGGCCTGGCGCTAGGACCCCCCGTCTCCGCCGAAGTGAACACACGCGGCGCAGCAAGCTGTCTCAACGGCTGCACCTCAACTGCCGCCCCCTGCACCGGCTGCACCACTGCTACTGCCATCTGCAACTTGGGACACCTCACCCTGATGTGCCTCGCCTCTCCGCAATGGAAACACGCACTGCGTAGCCCGAACCTCTGTCCTCTTCGGACAAGCTGCCACCCGGTGCTCCGTGCTCCCACAACCATAGCACCCCGGACCACTCTGACCACTCTGGGCCCTCTGACCGGAACACGAAGAGCCCTCCCACTTCCTCTTCTGTCCCTGAGCCGGCTTACCGCCCCGGCTCGCACCCGCCTGTTGCTGCTGCGGCCTCCTCTGCTGCTGCTGCTGCACCGGTGGGCTAAGCGCTGCAGCCAGCTCTGTCCCCATATCAACCTCAATGGCTGCCGCAGTCTCAACCAACTCCGCCCTCGTGGCGTACTTACGAGCCCTGCACAGCATCTTCAGCACCGATCGAAGTCCCTGCATGAACCTCCTGATCTGGGACTCCTCACTCCCAAACTCTCTACCAGCATATACCAACAGCCGACCGAACTGCTCATCGTAACCCCGAATCGAACTCACTCCCTGAGTCAGCGCCAAGAACTGCGCCTGCATCCGGTCCACCGCCTCCTGCGGAAAATACATGGCATCAAACTCAGCCAAGAAATCCGCCCAGGTCATCCCCGCCTGCGGCCTCCTGCTCGTCACACCTCTCCACCACAGATGTGCATCACCCTCCAAATAGTGAACCGCAAGGTCCACTCTGTATCCCTCGGGACACCTCAGCACTTGGAAATTACGCTCCAGACGGCTCTTCCATGCAGCAGCCTCCTCAGGCTTAGCACCGCCCGAGAAATACCCCGTAGTAATCCTGTGCATCTGCTCCAAAATCCTCAAGTAGGAAGGAGCCTCCTCTGCAGCCGCCACACCGGGCTGCCCCCGGACCACTGCTGGCTGAACACCCGCCGCTAACGGCTCAACACCAACCACCCCTGGCTGTACACCCGGAGCATACCCCTGAGCCGGTGCCCCACCTGGCAACCGCTCAAGAACCTGAAGCATCATCGCTTCCAAACGGTCTAACAGACCCTGAGCATCGCCCCCGCCAGGACCCCCACCTGGGCCCTGCGCCACACTGGCTAACTCTGTACCACCCACTGGCTCTGGAGGTATCTGCGACTCTACGACCTCCTCCTGCGTGGCCTTCTGGGTCCCACTCGACTCAACAGGATCAACCGCTGGTCCCCGACCACGGCCGCGACCACGCCCTCTAGCCCCACGGGCACCACGACCTCTAGCCATCTCCACTGACTCATCACAGACGACTAAGCATTAGAAACAGAAATCATAAACGAACACACTTACCGTGGAATCATATTGAAGGCTCGGAGAAGATGATCCAGGACTCCAAACCCAAGAAACAATCAATTGACTAATTCTCAAAAGTAATCAATCAACATACTACGTTCACCCGCCCTAGAACCGTAAGGGCTCTGATACCAAATTGAAACAACCCGACCCGTTTTTTTTTTTTTTTTAAACATCGAATTAGTATTCTCATAAATACTAATTCTCAATAATTATCCGCAAACGTGTTAAACTAGCAAATCGCACATAACCAGCATAAATCAATTCAAACAATTATCCAATTCCATAACTAGACCAGTTCAATCTCAATTCCAGAATCACTAACATTCGCTAACATCCTAGCAATTCAACATAAACGCAATCAACCGAGACGCTGGATCATTTTCTCTTCCTTGCCCGATTCCACGATCACATTTTCTCTTTACCTGCATCACATGGCAAAACGAGATGCGTGAGTATTATCATAAATACCCAGTGAGACGGTCCTCCCATCTACAGGTCAAATACTCAAATGGAAGAATGCACCAAATACCAGGATTATCACTCAACAATGCATAGACAATCGACAGCACAAAACAGGACAGCAGCATCTCTGTCGATCGACACAACCTCTAGGTGTCGATCGACAGACACTTCTGTCCCTCTGTCGATCGACAGACAACAGTCCTGTCGATCGACACGGACCTGCAGAACCCTAAGATCGAACCTATCCTCTCATGGAACTAATCTCAGGCCTACAGATCGCTTCCCAGCACAAATCCACAGCCATTCCACACCAAAACACACAGAAATCAACATATTCCATCCATTCCTACATCCGAGAACCTATGGTCACGCACTCACCTCAAAGGATCGAAAAGAACGGATGAACGACGTTTACTAAAACCCCCGTACACGACGAATCACCGATCCAATTCCGAAACAGGCGACTGTTACGGAAACTAGACACCCACAGCTACACGTCGGTATGTGGATCACCTCCAGAATCCCTCTGGTTCAATCGGAATCCCCCCTCAAACCCGACTGATCGCAGACAACAATCTGCACGAACCCACCGAGTTCAACCAGCCATAACTCGGTGAATAATCAACCAAAAGACAAACCGTTTTCGCCTATAACACGAGCAGAGATTGGAGAACTTACCCTCCAAATAGCCCAATCCGCCAAGCAAAGCCCCGCCGTTTGCCCTCACAAAAACCGATCAGAAACTGTCTCACTCACACAAACTCTCAACTTCCTCCCAAACCTTTTCACTTCAGATTTCGGATCCAACAAAACGGCCAGGACCCTGTTCCAGCCTTTTATATCAAACCTAGGGTTCTCCCTTAACCAACCCGCAAACCGTGCGATTAATAAATCAACACTCGGTTCGATCTAACCCCCTGTCGATCGACACACACAGACTGTGTCGATCGACACAACCTTCACTTCCTGACTCCTCGCGAGTCAAAACACCCGTGTCGATCGACACACTCTGTTGTGTCGTTCGACACCCTACCAAAAATCCTATTTTTGGATCACGGGCGTTACACGTTGCATCATATCGAAGAAGCGAATTTCTTCCTCATGGATTATTCTGCTAAAACGCTCACGAAAGCAACTGACAGATTCATACGCCCAAGCCAATAAAGCGTAAACCAGGCCGCTGATGGAGTATGTATTTCCTACTGGATTCAACGACTGAATACTACCAACCAGAGCTTCAAATGCAGCCCGACCCCATGGATAAGTCATCATGGCTTCATCATCGAATACTCTTTTTGCAGTTTCAAAAGGTATCCTAGAATTATGATGCCCGGCATAAATTCCCATGGCTTGAAGAACTAACAGCCCTAACCATTTACGCTTTTCAAAACTCCAGGCCCTACAACCTCTTATTGCTGTCCTCAGTTCATCAGGCTTGGGTCCAAGCCCATGCGGCACATTTAACTCCTCCCAAAACTCTCTGTATTGGTCAGGTTCATTGCTACTTTCTATTGGCACTGGATCTGTGTTTAACCCAGTGATCTCACCAAACTCGAGTAAGCTAAACCTGATAGGTTAATCACCAACCACACTCCAAATCTCCTTCTTCTCTACTTTCAGCTGTCGACATAGTAGATAGTGTACAGTCCTACCAGACCACACGCATTTTCCATCAACTAGCTTAGCAATTATTCCAACAGGAAACTTCTTCAGTTCTTCCCACACCTCAAGCCATAATTGTGTTCTAACCAAACCAAAATCTCCCATATAGGAATTGTGATTAAGTTCTCTATTTTCTAGATTAGCAGAGCGTATTGATCTTCTAGGGTAATCAGGTGTTTGATGTTCCATCTCAGTTGCTTGATGTTCCATCTGATGACAAAAGACTTAAATAACTCAGCCGCAATAGAAAACTAACTCAGCCAAAACATAATAAATAACTCAGCCGTAATATACCATAATTCAACCACAACATAATTTATAACTCAGCCGCAATAGAAAACTAACTCAGCCATGTCGCGACGTTTCGTCTTTCTATACCATAACTCAGCCACAACATAAGTTATAACTCAGCCGCAAAAAACCTAACTCAGCCACAATTTATAACTCAGCCACAACATAATTTTTAACTCAGCCACAACATAATTAATAACTCAGCCGCAAAAAGCCCTAATTCACCCACAATATAATTCATAACTCAGCCGCAAAAAAATCCTAACTCAGCCACAACACTATTAATAACTCAGTCGCAGTAAAAAAACTTAGCAACAACCTACCGGATAAGAAGATTATAGGCGAATGCGGAGAAGACGATTACGAGGAAAGTCGATTTCGATTGTGGAGAAGACGATCACGAGGAAAGAAAGAAACAATGTCGATTTCGAATGAACAATTGAGAAAGTTTGCGGTTTTTCTTTTGCGTTCTTTTTTTCATTTGAGAGGAGAACTTAAACGTTCTTACTTTTGAAACTTGACTCTTTTCTGATCACGGTTATTTCTTAATGATGTGGATCTATTTTTGATTTTTTAATTAAAAATAATCTCAATTAAGAAAAATTAATCAAGGGTGTTTATCGTAATTAACCAGGAGTGTGAAAATATTTGAGTCATTTTTGAAAGATATATGGTATTCTAGTCATATTCGCATAGTTTCATGGGATTTGAGTAATTTTTTCAAAAAAAAATAACAAAATTGGAAAACAAAAAGGCAAAAAGAGGAACATCTCTTTCTCTTCGAGCTTATCGATCTTTCACAGATCTCTTTCTGTTGCTCTTTCACAAATCTCTTTGACCACCGCAAAGAACTCTTTCACCGTTCACTTTCTCAATCTCGTTCCTCGGCCTCGTTCCCAACCGCCTTCGCCTGTCAGATCTTTAATCCACTCTCGGCGGTGAAGTTCTTCTTCTCCGAGATGATTTGACGGTGCCGCAGTCCAGATTCCACGTCTTTTGACATCTCTTCAGTCGTTCTTCTTTCCAATTAGGGTTATACGGTATAGGTATAATATATCTCGATTTCTTTTTACAAATTAGGGTTCATTCGATTTCCAATAAGGTTCCTTTAATTTAGGGTTTTTTATTTTTGTCAGATCCAACTGTTATATTGCGACAATAATTTCAGTTCTTCTTTGCTGGTGCAGCTAGCTAATTGCAATTTTTGGGGAATTGACCATTTTTGTTCATCACCAACACTTATTTTTGAAAGGTTAGTTACATCAATTAGAGTATTTCATATAGCTACAACTTTTAATCTAACCATGATGTTTGTGTGGATGAATTAAAATTGTTCTTTGTTGGTGCACACTTGTTTGAATTAAAATTGTTCTATACGATTGAACAATTAGAGTATTCATACGATTGTTTGATTTTTTTGTGTTTCTGCACACTGGTTTGAATTTTTGTGGTAACGACTATCAATAAGGGTAGCCAATAAAATGTTGGATAAGACTTGGGTGCATCTATGCAGGTATGTTGTTAATTTAACTATATATTTTTAGTTTCAGAGCTGAATTTGATACTTTACAGCTTGTATTTGATTTTCTTTTCACTGACATGTACTGCAGAACTGATCCTGCTTACGAGATTGGTGCTTGGGATTTTGTTTTTGCGGTTGGTTCTGTGTTAGGAGACACTGATATGGTTATATGCCCATGCATTATGTGTCGCAATCTAGATCGTCATTCAAGCAGTAAAGTAGTTTTCCATCTTGTTACAAAGGGAATGGATGAGGGGTACAAGATTCAGAGGGATTGGTATCACCATGGAGAAGTGAACTCAAAGGCTAGAGTAAGCAATGTTAATCAATGTAATGATGAGATTGTTGGCCTATATAAAGATGCTGATTACTTAGGTGAAGATTTGGCTAGTAAGGGTGACTTACTTGAGGTTGCTGAGGGTGAGTACAAGAAAGAAGATGAGTTTCTTGCAAAGCTAGCCGATGCTGAAATGCCATTATACCCGAGCTGTACAAACCATAGCAAGCTTTCGGCTACTGTTTCTTTGTTTAGAATTAAGACACAGAATGGATGGTCCGATAAGAGCTTCAATGATTTGCTTGAAACATTGCCGAAGATGTTACCGGAGGACAATTTCCTTCATTCATCAATGTATGATGTGAAGAAATTTCTGAAATCTTTTGATAAGGGTTATCAAAAGATTCATGCTTGTATAAATGACTCCTGCCTATTCAGAAAGTAGTTCAAGAAGCTCGACACATGTCCAAAATGCAAGTCTTCAAGATGGAAGATTAACATGCACACTGGTGAAGTAACGTACGGTGTCCCACAGAAAGTATTAAGGTACTTTCCGATAATCCCGCGTCTGAAAAGAATGTATAGGTGTGAGAAAACAACCATGTAGTTAAGGTGGCATTTTACTAACAAGAGCAGAGATGGAAAACTGCGGCATCTAGTAAATTATGTCACATGGGATCAAATGAATGAGAAATACCCATCATTTGCTGCTGAACAAAGGAACATTCGGTTAGGACTTTCAACTGATGGCTTTAATCCTTTTAACATGAAGAACAACACGTATAGTTGTTGGCCAGTGTTGCTTGTGAATTATAATATGGCTCTGATCTTTGTATGAAGAAGGAAAACATAATGCTGACTTTGTTGATTCATGGTCTGCAACAGCCTGGGAATAGTATTGATGTATACTTAGAGCCGCTTATAGAGGATCTACAACATATGTGGACCAATGGAGAGTTAACCTATGACGCCATCAATAAAACAACTTTCATGATGAAGGCAATGTTGCTCTGGACTATCAGAGATTTTCCAGCTTATGGAAATCTTGCTGGATGCAAAGTAAAGGGTAAGATGGGTTGTCCTATATGTGGGAAGAACACAGATAGTATGTGGTTGAATAATTGTAGGAAGCATGTTTATATGTGCCATAGAAAGGGCATGTCTCCTACACATAAGTATCGGGGGAAAAAGACTTGGTTTGATGGAAAATCTGAACATGGGAGCAAGGGTAGGATACTAACAGGTCGTAACATTTCCGTACTCCTCAAAAAATTTAAAAATGATTTTGGGAATAGACAAGAAACTTGGAGGAAAAGAGGTAGGCCTGCTTGTGTTGAATCTGGTTCTGATAATGAGGATGAAGAGAGTGCATCGGATGAATAGGAAGAAGTAGAAAGAGACGAAGAAAAGTTATCAAGATGGAAGAAAAGGTCAATCTTTTTCAAGGTGCTTTATTGGGAGGTATGTTCACACATCTAAATATGAATTTATATATTTTCGGAACCCGAAGTAGGTGAAACCTCTGCTCCAAGAGTAAGTATTTAAGTTGAGATCAGTGAATCCTTTTATATGTAAGTTAAGAAATTGCTTTTGTATGTTAACTCTAAATTCTGACTACTATTATAATCAACATTTTGTAGAGTGTCAACAAAATATCACAACCTCAATGTCTGTTGTTTGATTGGTCTGGTAGTGATGATAAAGTTGCTGAGGGACGTATTCTGTCTTCTGATCCTACGGATTTCGTGAACAATATTATTTTAGGCCCTAACTCTGTAAAGGTCTTGATTGAAACTGCAACGAACCCTGATGCCTCTCTTTGGAGACCTATAGCTAACATGTATACTATTGAGGAAGTTGTTGGAGAAATTATTGCATGGCAACAGAAATTCTGTGTTGTATTAGACCAGGTTGAACTATAAGACATTGCGCCTAAGGTCAGTGTTTCTTTCCTTTTCTGCTTGTTATTTTACTCTGATTCTTCTGCTAGTTTCTTTGGGTTCCCTAGCTCGTAGTATGTTTAGTTCTATGAGTGTTATATTGATGCAAAAACGGCTCTTCTTTTTTGTTCAATTATGTATATGAGTAGAAAACTTAGTACAGTGTTTTGTTTATGCTTGTAATGAGAATTGAGTTGATGGATTATGCAGACTTGCTTGAAATGTAGATTTTACATAGTACTTGGTCTTTGCTGATTGTATATATATTGTTATAAGGTTTGTTTTTTTGCATGTGTAAAGTTTTTTTGCTGAACCAAAATATTGTTTGTTTTCTTGCATGTGTTTCATAGAACCCAAACACAGATTCTATCAACACATGTAGACTACTGGATTGGGCTACAGATAACGAAGAGGTTGTTGCAGTAGGTCGTTTGCAGACTGTAGACCCCAAAGCATTGGTGAATGGAGTTCCAATTGGACGAAATGCAACTAAAATTTTCTTGGATAAAGTATTGGAACCTGAAACATTTCTATGGAGACCCACACCAGAACTTGTAAACCTTGAGGACTCTTTAAATTCTTTCATAGCATGGCCTCACAACAGAGTTGTATTCTACGGAGTAGACAGAGATACAGATGGTTCAACCTCTCCTCATAATCAATCTGCAGCAACTCCACCAGCTCCTATGAAGAAACCTCAAGCACCTTCACATTCTTCTCCTGAGATATCTCAGGTAATTTCTCACTAATTGCTCAGCCATTTTTGTATTATTATGTGGCTTTGGCTTGTTACGGATTTACATTCTTTTCACTTTATATATTACAATCTTTTCAACATTGCAGCAAAGCACTCCAAAAGTCACTGAGAATCTATACAATAAGAAATGTATGCTGATGGATATTAGCGGAAATAAGAGAGTTGTTGCTGAAGTTCGTTGGTCTTCAAACAGTCCAAAGCAGACAGTTCACTTTGTTCCTTTGGCACTGGTGCGGTTTGCGTTTGGGTAGACATAGTAAAGGTAAATGATGCTGCCTTTTGGAGGCCTAATTATGTTATTGAGTGTATGGAAGATACATTAGGTACATCTGTAGCATGGCCAGAGGACAAAGTGGTCATGGTTTAAACTGATCAATGTAAGAAACTTGTGGATCTTGTTGAATTTGTGGATCTTGTTGTTTTACTTTCAGTCAAGACTTTATTTCAGAACTGAGACTTGAAACTTGTAAGGATATATTATCAGGATTCAGAATTGTATGGAGAGTTTTTATCACTTCAAATTTTCTACAAAAAAAACAGTTTCTTCTAATTATTTAACAGATGGTCATAACTAATATAACGTGTATATAGTCTATTGAAGGTAATAATTTATAGCCCAAACATATAGCTACAAAAAACTATGTAATTATTACAAAATAGAGCTACTAAAAAATATAATATAGTGCATACTAAATGTTATGGAAGAAATAAAAATAGCGTTAAAATGTGTTATAATCATCATTAATAAAGCACAAAATATACGCTATGAAAGGTAAACATTTAGTAGCACCTCTATAAAGTGCTATCGTATCTGGACACCCTATTATCATACCGGCTAACATAGCATTTATGAAACCGCTATAAAAACCATATTATAGCGTTTTTCGTGTGCTAAGAGTGAGCATATTTCTTGTAGTGCTTAGTGATAGCCACTTTTCAAATCCATCTTTGAGAAGATGGTGGCGCCACTCAACTCATCTAGCATGTCAAACTAGCCGTGGAATTGGATGTCGATATTTGATGGTGATGTTGTTGATCACTTGACAATCGACACACATCCTCCAGGTGCCGTCATTCTTTGGCACTAAGAGAACCGGAACTGCACAAGGGCTAAAGTTCTCCCTGATCTATCCCTTATCCATCAAGTCTCGGACTTGCTTTTCTAACTCCTTACTCTCTTCGGGATTCATACGATAAACTGGTTTGTTAGGCAACGTTGAACCTGGTACGAGGTCTATTTGGTGTTCAATGCCTCTTAGGGATGGTATTGAGGCTGAACTGGTTTGTTGAGTTCCTCTTCTCCTTGGAAACTCAACAGAAACAACAATTGATTAAAAGCACCGTAATGCAATTGTAAATCAAACTGGAATCAAACAGTTCTGACAATCAAGAATCCATAATCCATGATGATAAACTTAAACCAATACGAAACTCAAACAAACTAAACACAATTCAATAGGCTTTTTTTTACTTTTAGTTTTTATAATCAGAATGACAAATGAACAGCAGATTGTAACTAGAGGTGCAATATGTAAATTTTTAAAGGAGTTTAGTATATGATAACTAGGCAAACGAAATACAGCAAGAAGCAAAGAAAAGAAAAACAATTTTCATTGGTTTTAGGATTTAAAGTAACAACTAAACGAAACAGATTCGATTCTTCTATTGTTTTCTTTTAAGGGTAAGCAGAAACTAAACAAACTAATAAGCCAAGCAGACACGATTCTTATAGGTTTCAGGATTTAATGAAAGCAAATAAACGAAACTGACCAATAAAACAGATGCAATTCTTTTGAGTTTATTTCTTTTATGATAACAAAAACAAAACGAAACAGAATTGAACAAGCAATAACGATTTTTATTTGGTTTTCTTTTCCTTGAAACTAAACGAAACAGAAATAAATATGCAGAAGTGAAAAGATAGGGATAACGAAACAAAAAACAGAACCTTTGGCTCTGATACAAGATGATATAAGACTCGGTGGTGAGGCTTATGATCTAGGAACCGTGGATAGAATCACAAGCTGGCGTTCGCTCTTTCTTGTAATGGTGTTAATGGTCAGAGGTGGAATCCAACACGATGGTGATCACTCTTTCGTGTGAGATCAGAAGATGAGAAGTGTAGATGGATCAGTAGCACGACATAGAAGGATGATGATTCTCTGATACGGTACTAATGTTTTCCTCTATGTGAATGACACACACAAGTTCAAACAAGGCTAGAATTCGTTCAAGAATGCTTAAAGAAAATTCGGTTCTTTATTGATAGGTAAAAAGTTGTGGTGGCTACTAAGCTGCAGTGGGACTTTATGAACAGTGCATCAGTTTGAACCTTCTAGGGTTCGACTCAAAAATAGCAAGAAAAGACTCAAAACAACATGACTTTTAAAAGAAAACAGCAAAACGTTCAAAAAACTACTCTAAACAAAGTGCAAAGTTTCATTAAAGTGAAAAAGAAAACTATGGCCAGAACTTAAAAAAATAAGAAGGTGATGTCGTTTTGCACTTGTTCTTAGTGTTGTTTGATGCTTGAATAACCTGCAAAGATAGTATATAAATTGAACAACTCACATTGATATTCGGTTGCATCTGATGTGGTTTGAACTTGATTCTTGGAGTAGAAGCTCTCTTTTGAGTCTTCAAGTTCCTCTTCCTCGTCTTCTTCTGATTCCATCTCTTGATTAGTCGTGGAGATGTCTTCTTCGTCTTTGTTTTGTGTCGTGATTAGTACTTCAGAAGTCTCTTGGTAGAACTAATATCGTGATGGAGCTGTTTGGGTGATAATGATGCAATGAAGACTTGAACAGCAAGGTTGATCCTTTTGATTAATTGTTGGATTTGGATCTTGTTATTGGACAAGGTTGAATTATAGGTATTGAAATTGGGGTTGGTTCGTGGTCTGAACCGATGTCCTCATTAGCTATCTAGATTTTGCAATACAATAAATTTTGTCTCAAAATCTTGTCGTGTATTGCGTAAATAAATAGCAATTATCACACACACAAAAAAAATTATCGTTAACAACAAAATTATCAAATTTACGGAGTAGCATGCTAAAATACCAAAAAAGACATGTGGTAAGAAATTGATCGTTCTATAAAACAAACTCAATCATTATAATTCTTTTTTTCGTAAAACTTGGAAAAAGAAAGCTGTTAAGTTTTTCCTCTTGCAAATGTCTACATACTGTTTTTAAAATGACTCAAAATCTTAGTGGAATTTGAGCATGTTATATAAGTGAGCAAAAAAGATGTTGAGATTCCACTTTTCAAAAAATGACATCATTTTAAATTTTTTTTAAAAATGTCATTAATATTATATCATTTATTCAATATACACTACAGAAAATGTAGATATTAATAGGAGTACAATATAGCGTTTTTAATGTTTCTGTTATAGTTGGGTTATGAAAAAATTTACATAGTGTTTTTGAAAAGGCAAACGCTATTATATGTTGGACGCCAAAAAAAATTATAGTCCCGCTTAGTTTTGGTTCTATTTTTGCTTAAAAATAGTCTGAAAACGTTATCATAGAGATAACCGGGAACTGAAAATTTTATTGCCTCCAAAATAGAAAATAAATCAAAAGGCAACTTGTCGAGATTTGGACAAAAACCTCATAGGCCCCAAATGGACAAAAAAAATTCTTAGAGCCCTTTACAAACCTAAGAGCCCCTCAATCTTTCCCTTCTCAACTCTACCCTTCTTTTTTATTATTATTATATATAAACATCCACTCCATCCAATTAAATAATCCACCAAACTAAATAAATTTTTTACCAACCAAATTAATTTTCAACCAATCAAAAACAAGCACTAAACTCTTTCTCTCTCTTCCTCTCTCTTCCCGTCGCGATTTCTCCTCTCTCTCTCCTCTCGCTGAAAAAAAACAGAGCTTCTTCTTCGGATCTGCTTCACTTCTCTTCCTCGTCCTTCTTCTGTGTTCTTCATCTCATCATCTCTTTGCCATCACCCTTCTTCTTCTCCATCTCGTTGAAGCCTCTTTGCCCTAGTCCATCTTCTTCTTCATGTAGGAGTTACGAAAAACAGAGGCAAGGATTAAGAGTTGTTTCATTCTTGCACATTTGAGTCTTCTAAATTAAGGTATGATATTTCATTGTTTAGGAAGTTTCATGTTTAGGGTTACATTAGGTTTTGTTCTAGTTTTGGAAATTTGTTTGTAAATTAAATTTGGATATTGGATATCCAATGTGTTTCTGGGTATTGGACTTGTTTTATAAGTTTATTAGGGTAATGTGCTAGGTTTTGTGGCAGCTGAATCATTATAAAGCAAACAAAATCGGACCTAATTTTTATAGGTATAACTGGTACTACTGAGAATAACTGGTAGAACAAGTAGTATCGAGAATAACTGGTACATATGTTTTGGTACTGCAGGGGACATGACAATGAATTGCACAATCATATGCTTTGATTATGGAGGATGTTACTCAATGGAAGGTGATTGCGCAAGATGGAGTTCAAAAGGAGATAAAATTAAGAGTTTAGCGATACGGAGTGCACCGGAGGAGGTGACTTATTCGGCGTTGGTTGACGGAATTAGGAGAAAGATCATGATAGATGAAGCTACGACGCAGTTGAAACTTAGTTACTTTCCGATGATTTCGAATCTTTGGACACCATTAGAAATTTCGAATGATGATGAGGTTTTTGAATACCTAATGCAAGTGAATGGAGATGGTTGTAGAAAGCTTTTGAATGTGGAGCTCATCAATGTGGATGGTCCCATCAATGTTGTGGATGAAACTCAGAGATGTGTGGAAGCGAGAAGAGATGTTGGAGAAAGTGATGTTGTTGTAGGGGATAATGATATGATAACTTTACACACAGATGAACCATTGGAACACCATGCGTTGGTAGATCAAGGTAAACGTGTGACTCGTTTTGTGTGTTATGTCTGTCTGGTAAAACTGGGAAAACGGGGGTACAAGTGTTTGATTAGTTTTGTGTGTTCTTTCTGTCTTGTATAACTAGGAATAACTAGGTATAACTGTTTGATTAGCTTTGTGTGTTCTGTCTGTCTAGTATAACTAGGTATAACTACGGATAACTGTTTGATTAGTTTTGTGTGTTCTGTCTGTTTAGTATAACTAGGTATAACTGGGTATAACTATGTATTACTTTCTGTATAACTAGGTATAACTGATATAACTGTTTGTTTTTATGATCTCAGATCACGAAGAGCTGGCACATTTTTATTGTCCTGAAGATAATGAGCAAGAACATTTTTATATGCCTGAAGATAATGAGCAAAATAATGAGGAAGAAAATTTTGTGGATGGATCTAGCCTTGTATCCACTCCATGGGAAGATGGTATAGATATGAAATTGGGTCAAGAATTCGGAAGTAAAAATGAAGTGCAACTCTTAGTTCAACGAGCTTCACATAAAAATTGTTTTGAGTACATTATAAGCAAGTCGTGTACAAAACGATATGTGCTATGCTGTGTGGCAGCAGATAAAGGTTGCGAGTGGTATGTGCGGGTTATTGCGAATCGTGATTCAGATAGTTGGACACTTGTAACTTACAGGAATATGCATACATGCTCTCGAGCTGATGCAAGTACAAGGATAAAAAGAAGGAAAGGGACAGCAAAAATAGTTTCCGCTATTGTGGAGGAAGAGTTTCCAGGTAGTTTGGAGACTCCGAGGCCAAAACTTCTGATGAAGCTTGTTAAAACAAAAGCTAGTGTTGACCTATCATACACTACGTGCTGGAGGGGAAAACATCAAGCTGCTAATACTGTGAGGGGAAGTCCTGAGGAGAGTTATCGGATATTGGAGGCGTATTTGTATATGCTACGGAAAATGAATGAGGGTACACAAACTTGTGTAGAATAGGATGAACATAATAGGTTTAAGTATATGTTCTTTGCGCTGGGAGCTTGTATTGAAGAGTTCAAATCCATGAGGAAAGTCATCATTGTGGATGCCACCCACCTTAAGCATTGTTATGGTGGAGTTCTAATTGTTACGATGGCTCAAGATCCCAATCATCACCACTATCCAATTGCTTTCGGTGTAGCTGATGGTGAGAAAGAAGAAAATTGGATGTGGTTTATGAATAAATTAAAACTAGTGATAGTGGAAGAGGATAAGGATGATCCTGAAAAAGCCAAGCGATCCGAGCGTGAACTGGTGTTTATATCTAATAGGAATGTATCCCTCATCAAGTCAATAAGTGTGGTGTTCCCGTTGGCTCACCATGGGTATTGTGTATACCATTTGGCTCAGAATGTGAAAGGTAGCGTTTCTAATACCCTGAAACAAACAGTTGTGGGACATTTCATGTCATACGCGGAAGCTTATACAGAGGATGTGTTCCTAAGACGTTGTAGTTCGTTCGAGAGAAGGTATCCTGCTGCAGCCGCGTATCTCGGAAGAAGTGTTGAGGTGGAAAAATGGGCAAGATGTTATTTTCCAGGAGAAAGATACAACATAACAACCACCAATAGTGTAGAATCAATCAATGGTGTTTTCGTTGAAGCAAGGAAGTACACATTATTGCCTATGATTGATATGATCATAGAAAAAATAGCTGAATGGTTCAACAGGTATCGGAAGGCATCCACTGAAGTAGCCGACTCACAGAAGCTGGTGCCTTATGTGAACAACATTTTAGAGAGTAATTTACCGATTGCGAAGAAGCTATTGTCGCAAGAGTTAAACAGCTGGACGAATGAGTACAATGTGATTGGAGAAGATGGAAAGAATTATGTGGTTAATTTGACGGAAAAAACTTGCAGTTGCAAGTATTTTGATATCGATAGGTACCCATGCGTGCATGCGATACAAGGTATTATCCGATTAGGGGGAGGGACTGACGTCCATTGTTATGAGTTTGCCTCTAAGTTTTATACGGTTGAGCAGTGGGTAATGGCATATTCTAGGACGATATATCCTGTCCCACATATGTCAACATGGGTGATTCCTATGACAGATTCTAGCTCGTTCCGAGAAGGCATGCCTCCGCCCCACCAAACTAAGAGAGGACCTCCTCAACAAACACGGTTCTTATCACCTGGAGAACATGGAGGAAAAGGAAGAGGAAAAGGAAGAGGAAAGGGACGTGTACAAAATCCCAATTTGCAGGAATCCAATGTCCAGGAACCTATCTAGGTACAAATGGTGTCACTGGCAGGTATAACTATGTATAACTGCGTATGACTGTGTTTTGTTATTTTGGTAATTCTCTCTGGCAGAAATAACTACGTATAACTGCGTATGACTGTGTGTTGTTATTTTGGTAATTCTCTCTGCCCGGTATAACTACGTATAACTGCGTATGACTGTGTTTTGTTATTTTGGTAATTCTCTCTGCACGGTATAACTACGTATAACTGCATATGACTGTGTATTGTTATTTTGGTAATTCTCTCTGCCCGGTATAACTACGTATAACTACGTATGACTGTGTATTAGTTGTATGACTATGTATGACTGAATATAACTGTGTTCAAGTATTTTTTCTCTTTTCGAAATTTCGTTTTGTTTCCTTACTATGTCCATTTATGTACGTAGGACTGTGTCTACTTGATACTTAGGTACCACTAGAAACATACGAAAAATTTCAAAGAATTTATAGCAAAACATATATTTTCCCTAAAACTAGACCTTATACATATGGTTTATGTATGAGTTAGTAGCCACTTTTTATGTGAAACATCCGATTATGGTGTTTTCGGAAATTTTAGTATACGAAATGATAGGAAATATATTTAAAGTGATCAATTCGATCAATACTACTAGAAAATTTATAATCTTATGTACTTACTACTGGTTATACGTGAAAACTGTCAAAATATAACTATGTGCAAGCCAGTACTACTAGAAAACTAAGTATAACTATGAGTAAAGTAAATATTATTTTTTATTCGTTTTGCGGCCCATGTGTTAAACGTTTTTAATATTTTTAGTGTGATAAAAACGTGGTTGCTAATCTCAGTAGTACCCAGTAGTATTGGATTAATACACAGTAGTACCCAGTATTACTAGTAGTACGAAACCGAGAACATAACAAAATATGAGTATTTGTTTCCCTTAAATCCCTCCAACACTTAAGTACCTAAAAAAGGGAACACAACCAACACAAAATAACATCATCCTAATAACATCAACCTAAAAACATAAACTCCTAATTCTTCTTCTTTGTCTTCTTGCGTGGGCTCGTGCGTACAACATCTCCGGTCTCCTTCCTTTTCTTAGACTCTTTCACGGTTGCGTTCTTAGATCCACCCGCTCCATCATCCTCTTTCTTCACAGTTGCTTTCCTCGTGTTTCTCCCTTTCTTCTCTACTGTGTATGGTGTTCTTGTGTGCATAGATGGCTTAATCTCCCTAGCATCCACATCCCGCTTCGTAGCTTCCACCTTCTGCTTCTTCTTCTTTGGTTCACCTGCGATAAGAGTCAGAGCCGTCGCGGCTTCTTCTTCTGCTGCCTTCTTTCCTGCTTCTTCTTCTCCTTTATCTCCTCCTTCTTCTCCTACTTTCTGTCCTCCTTCTTCTCCTTTCTCTTCTGTCTTCTCTCCTACTTTCTGTCCTGCTTCTTCTCCGCTCAAAATACCACCATAGACAGCAGCACCATAAGCAACAGCCTCGTCAGGGTTCAAGGACTTGTTCGGCTCTTTCCCGTCAAAGAAGTCTTTCAACAGCTGTTGAACCTTTGGAATCCTAGTGCTTCCACCAACAAGGACAATCTCATCGATCTGGCTCTTTTGTAGACCAGCATCATCCATGGCCTTCTTCACGTGTCCCATGGTCTTCTTAAACAAGTCATTGTTCAACTCCTCAAAACGAGCTCTTGTGAGTGGCTCAGAGAAATCAACACCGTCAAAGAAGAACTCAATCCCCACACGGGCTTCCTGCTGGCTACTAAGAGCTCTCTTGGCCCTTTCACATTCCCTTCGGAGCTTACCGAGAGCCTTGTTGTCATTGCTGATGTCCTTTTTGTGCTTCTTCTTGATCACATTGATGAAGTACTCCATAATTCTGTGGTCAAAGTCCTCACCTGCGCAACAAAGGTTTAACATCAACTTAATTTTGTGGTTTTCACTGATTAACAGATGGATTCGAGTGATCAAAATGGTAAGTTACCTCCCAAGTGAGTGTCACCATCTGTGGATAGAACCTTAAACACTCCATTGTCAATGGTCAAGACACTAACATCAAAAGTACCACCACCAAGATCAAAGACAAGGATGTTCTTCTCACCACCTTTCTTATCAAGACCATAGGCAATAGCAGCAGTAGTGGGTTCGTTGATGATTCTGGCAACATTGAGACCAGCAATAACACCAGCATCCTTGGTCGCTTGCCTTTGAGCATTATTGAAGTAAGCTGTGCAAACAGTCAAAACCAGATAAAGAATCAATCAACTGTTGTTTAGAATTTGGAGATAAAAATGATGATGCAGAATTGACAAGAAGGAGCTAACCTGGCACAGTGACAACAGCGTCCTTGATTTTCTTCCCAAGGTAAGCTTCAGCTATCTCCTTCATCTTAGTCAGGATCATGGCACTGATCTCCTCAGGACAGAAAACCTTAGTCTCACCATCGTTGATCTTGACTTCAATGTATGGCTTTCCATCTTTGTTGACAATCTGGTATGGTACAAGCTTCCTGTCCTCTTCGTCCTCGAACCTGACACAAGAGCAACATTCAACATGAATGATGAAACAAAACAAACACAGGAAAAAAAGAGAATGAACTTACTTTATTCCGATCAATCTCTTGATGTCGAAGATGGTTCTCTCAGGATTAACAGCCGCCTGGTTCTTAGCAGCTTCACCAATGAGCCTCTCGGAGTCAGTGAAACCAACCCATGAAGGTGTAATACGGTTTCCTTGGTCATTGGCAATGATTTCAACATGGCCATTCTTGTAAACACCAACACAAGAGTAGTTGGTACCAAGATCAATCCCTATAACTGTTCCCAACTTGGTAGCCTCTACTTTCTGTCCTACTTCTTCTGTTTTCTCTTCTTCTTCTGCTTTCTTTTCTTCTTCTGCTTTCTCTTCTTCTCCTGTCTTCTCTCCTTTCTCTTCTTCTTCTTCTGTCTCCTCTTCTTCTCCTTTCTCTTCTTCTCCTCCCTTCTCTCCTTCTTTATGTACTTTCTGTCCTCCTTCTTCTCCTCCCTTCTCTCTTTCTTTCTGTACTTTCTCTCCTCCTTCTTCTCCTCCCTTCTCTCCTTCTTTCTGTCCTTTCTCTCCTCCTTCTTCTCCTACTTTCTCTTTTCCTTTATTTCCCGTACCCTCAGCTCTCTCATCCCTCTCATATCCGAAATTGAAATCAAAGCCACTATCTCTTCCACCACCTCTCCAAAATTCATCTTTGAGATCCTTTACATCCTTCTCTAAACCGAGAAACTTATCCTCTAAACCCGAAAACTCAGCCTTCACCTTATCAAACCCTGTGTCCATTTTCGCGGTCAGCCTCTTTTCCATTTCTTTCAACAGTTTAACAATCCCATGAGCATTCTCGGGTTCAACAGTTTCTTCTTCCTCTTGCTCCGTCTCCTCAGGCTTTCGGGAATCCACATCTTCCTCATACATCTTTTCCCAACAAATCTTCTTATTCTCTTGGAGATGTTTGCTCCAACTGTCTGGCAACATATCCAAAGCATCATAACCTAAATCATCATCAAAGATGAGCTCACTAAGAGCTCTTTCTTCTCCTTCCGGTTTCAAGATACTATGAATATCCTGTCAATGTTACAAAACAGCTATTAACATCCTATTAACATTAACCAAAACGAATTATAATTAAGATACTACTGTGTATCACACCAGTTATACACAGTAGTACCAGTTATACACAGTAGTACCTTAGTAGAACCAAGCTTCTCATATATCTCTTCCACTGGCCAACCTTTCATAGTAGAGGTTTCAAACTTCCGCTTGCACATCCTTGGACAGTCTTTCTCTGCCCCTTCAATATCTACTCTGTATGATCTCCTTAGATTTGGTATAACTTCGAAAGGCAGAACCTACATATAGAGAAATAACACGTCAAAGGTTAAATGTTAAAGCATTAATAGATTAAAAACATTTATAGATTCAAAGAAATAATATCTTTACCTCCAATGGAATTACAAATCCAGGCAATGTCAATTGTTCTTCCCACGAACCACAAGTCATCTTTTCTATCTTTGTCATCAAGTAATAAACATTCCCGACAGAGTCATCAAAGGTGTATCGCCCCCACGGAAATGATATACACAAATCCGGATCCTCAGCCATTCTAAACAAGAATGGCTATATAGCTGAATCAGCCCCGGCCTTTTTTGCAAGTACCGCGCTTAAGAAATACAATATCATCATCCTCAGCCGATCTTGAGACCTCTTCTTCATCGAAAGAAGCTTGTCTTTGACATCTTTGACTCTTACGGATGTCCTCGTAAACAGTTTCTTCTTAAACTGACACGTGTAATCACGCAACCTCATCTTCGGATGAAGTGTTTCGGAGTATTCATGGCAAAATAACCCACTGATCAGACCGTGCTCTATCAGAGAGTACCGGATTGGAATACCATTCACCACAAACCAAAGATTTTTCTTCTCATCAAGCTTTACCGTTCGAATCAGCAGCATAAACAAACCCTGGAGCTTACGGTTTGCTTCTCTCTCCATGTGGAAAATGTGTTTAAACTGCGGGTGAGATTTAAACCACGCCAACTCTGGTGCAAAATCCGGATTCTCTATCATCTCTAAGAAGGTGGCCAAATCACACCTGGTTTGGATCTTGCATACCGCATTATATTTGCTAGGTGGGTGGAACATCGTCAAAGGCTGCATCGGAAGAGTAGGAGTATTAGATATATCCTGCAATCAAAACATTATTACAATCCTAATTGTACCAGTTATACACAGTAGTACCAGTTATACACAGTAGTATCAGTTATACACAGTAGTACCACTTATTGCTAACAGTTATATACAGTAGTACCAGTTCAACTAACAGTTATACGTTCACCTAAATACTAACTTTTATACGGTTTATACTGAATACTCATAACCAATTCCTCTAAATAACTAGCTTATATACTAACTTATATACTATCTAGTACCAATTCTCCTAAGTACTACTCCACACTTATACTATATAATATGACATTAGGAACTTGAATCACATACCTCCGAAACAGTAATGCATTCTTCAACTTCTTCTGAAGGGATCGGACCTTTTGAAGTCCCTTCCCTGGAACTCTCCTTTTCCTTTGCAATCTTTTTAGAACCTCCCTTCCTCATCCTAGGACCCATTTCTGCAAAATCCACAACACCATAATCAAAACGTCTTTTCTCAATTCATATGAAAACCCAAAACGGACCATTAGAAGCAAAACAAGACAAATCAACAATTCACACTAAAAAAAGACAAACCAAAACAGACAAATCAAGACAAATCAAAAAAGACAATTCACTTAAAACCCTAGTTTCAAACTCGAAGCCATACATTTCTGGACCTACATTGTCCCATTTCTTCATATCAAAATCTGAAAAACCTCAAAACCACATACAAATCAAAACCCCCAAATTGATTTTTCTTCAAACCCTAATTTCAAACCGATACATATATCAAAATCAAAACCTGATTACATATCAAAATCCCCTTCTTGCAACCAAAAACCAATTCGAAATGGAAACCCATTCGAAATCGGAATCAAAATCTCAACCCAGAAATCTGAAATGGAAATCCCCTTCTTGCAACCAAAATCGCAACTCACCTTCAACTTACGGTGATGGAGTCGACGCCGGCGAACAAGAAAAATACGGGAGATAGACGAAATTGTTAAGGTTTGGTTTTCGATTTTTCGCAAATAAGAACCTGAAATCTTGAAGAAGAAGAACACGAGAGAGAGCGGTTTTTTTTCTTTCCGTTTAATTTGATTTTTCAAGTCTTTATCAGTCTTCAACAGTTTTTTTTTTGTTCCGGTTTTCTTGGTAAATTTGCAGATTCATTAAGGCTAATTTCGTATTTAACCGTTTTTTGAATTAAAAAAAATCTAAACAAAAATGTATTTTAAACTTGGACTGAATAAAAATTTTAAGGTTGGGCTTTTGGAGTTACTCTCCTCGAGATTTGGTAACAAAAAATTCTTTCTCTTGTGTGCAAAAAAAAAACTCCTCTTGCTCTCGTCTTCCTCTTGCCTCTTCACTCTTCTCCTCCTAATCTGAATCTTCACCCTCTTTCTCTCCCTCCGCCGCTTCCGAGTTCAGGAGATTCAGGGTCCATAGGTTAGCAAAATCACTCTCCTTTAGCTTCTTCAACTACCAATCTCTCTCGATTTTACTTGCTGCTTGAAGATAAACTCACTCGCCATCTGAGTCTCTAGGCTTCTCCGGTCCCCTATGATATCTCCTCTAGGTAATCCCTTCTCTTCTGCTTCTTTCGTTTCCACTTAAATAGATTTCCTCTGTCTGTAGCTTACTCTGATCTGATCGATTTGTTTGTTTCTATGATGGTAGCAGTAAGTGCTGAGAAAGGCTCGAGATTGTAGTTTTGGACTAGTCCAACCAATGAGAGTCTGGAAGAAGATTTTGAAGAAACCATTTCGAAGAGACCAGAGCTTTGACCTCGTGGAGTTGATCCTCGTAAAGGTTGGGGATTTCACGGTGTGGGTAAAAGAGATTAATATGATTATAGCTTTATTTTACCAAGTGTATGTGAAAGATCCGGATGAGATTAAGATTTTATCTTGTTTGAGTAGACACAGAACATAGAAAGAAAGGAGAATGATAACCGAAAAACACTAACTAGGTTTTAGCAACCATGTTGACAGATATGTTGATTTGGGATTAAGGAGTGTAATCTTTAGAAAACATTGCTCTCTGCGTCTCTGTCCTTCAAGTGGTTATTTCTTTTGTCTTCTCTTTCCCACCAGTATTGCTCAGATTTGTTGGTGAATGAGATAGGTTCGTGTAAAACGTAGTGCTTGTTTCTCACTTCCAATTTTTGGTTTCAGGTTGTACAGCCAAAGAACATGTCAGTTCTTATTGTTACAAGTCATGGGGAGATACTGATTGATTGGTACTCAAACAAACTCCCTTTGACCTGCAAGAACTTCTTCAAGGTCTGGATGTAATTCTTTATTTGCCTATCTAGCTCTAGCCGTTTCTTCCTTTCCATACGATTTCTCTTTGCTTGTGAAGTCAGAGATCTAACTTGCTTTATGTTTCATTTCAGCCTCAGAGGAGACTCAAATCCGAAGCTCAACATGCTTTTGTCACCATGGGTAAACGACTAAGCTCCTAGCCCTCCATACTTCTGGAGATTCATATTCGCCGCCATCTCCGGCGGCTCCTTCAGTTCAAGGCAAAACCCAAGTAAGCTAGAGACCCATCTCTCACTCACGAAAACTTGCTTGTCTTCTCTCTTTGTTAAATTCTAAAACCCTAACTTATACTTCCATAGATTCGTTTTAGATCTCTTCATATTACCAATCAAGTGGGTTTTTTGTACTGAGTTGAGATTGTGTTTGTATTGAGTAGAAAGTCTACTCCTTTCCGGTGATTACTCTGTCTCCAAGCCTTCTGATAAATCTCAGGTAATTTCGGACTCCGTTGTAAGACAATTTGAGATAGCCACCGAGACTTATCACCAATTATGAAGAGCTTCGTTGAATCACCAATATGCTTTAGCTTTTGTCTGAATGTGTGTTGTTTTGACTAAAATTGTTGGTTTTTTCTCGATGTTGCAGACACCAGAAGCTAGAATGATGATAAAGGAGGTAAAATGGAGAACGAATTGTTTTATCTTTAAATTCATGAATCAAAGTTAGTTTGTAGCTTGAACCAACTGTTTTTTTCTTTGTGCTGATTTATGATTTTTGTAGTCTTCTGACGTGATTTTAAGAGGAATTGAAAACTTCTCCAAAAGCTGGCTCCTGAATCTTCTGAGCCCAGAGCTTTGGTCTGTCATCCTTTTAGAAGGTCGAGAATACTGAGCGAGCTTTTGAAGGTCGGTTAAGACAAGCAAAGCTTGCCAAGAGAAAGTTAAGAAAGTTGGTTTGGTTTTGGTTTCTTTAAGGGTCTGGTGGTGTGTCCGAGAAGAAATGAACGAAGAAATGGTTTGAGTTCAAGTTATTTTTGTTTGAGTTTTTTTGTACAATGGCTATACTTATCTTTTAGGTACATATACTTGTACTTTATAATATACTTCTTTTGTATCATGAACTAGATTCTCTCCCGCACTTTGTGCAGAAACATTTGTTTTATATGTTGTAACCTAAAATTTCGGATTGTGTCTTATATAATATGTTCAAAATGTGATATGTATTGTTTTAGTTTGTAAGTAGAATCGATTATTTTGAAAAAGTATGATTAGTTTTTTTAGTTTGAAGGTAGAGAATAAGTATGTTATGTACTGAATTTTATTATGAATAATTATTGTAGTTGGTATACATAAATTATAATATTTAGTTTTGAGCATGTACGTATATCAATAATTTAGTTTTGTGCATGTACGTATGTCTGTTGTATTTACCTATGGAATAAGAATGAATTATAATATGGTTAACATACTGAATCTCTATGTAATAAAACAAATCTAGAACAACTAAAAAAAAACCAAAACATAAATTGTAGGTGTAACCTCGAAGATTTGATCGAAAAAGCAAAACAATAGTACTTGAGACTCTCAATCGCCGAAGATTGATCGAACTCTTTAATCAAGTTCAAAAACTAATTTGTTAAAAAAATAAATCAAAATATTATAAAAATGAACTACTTGTTGTAAGAGACGAAATTGAAAGAAGTTAAATAGATTAATATCCATACCTTCATCACACAACAACTGCGAGTCAATATTTTGGAAAACCTCTTTGAAAACAACGTTCATAGTCTTCTTCTGAGTTTTACCATCGCTATCTACAATAAGAACTTTCAAACATTTCTTGGAAGTCACTCTAGAAACAGCCACATATAGCTGACCATGCGAAAATACTGGCCGAGGCAAATACAACCCAACTTCTCTAAGAGACTGTTCTTGACTTTTGTTGATGGTTATCGCAAAGGCAACGGATAAAGGTAGTTGTCTACGACGCAGTTTGAAAGGTAATCTTGTGTCTGAAGGAGTGATCAATAACCTAGGAATCAAAACATTTTCACCAATTTTGTCTCCTGTAATAATACTTGCTTCAATCATAAACTCGTATATTTATGTCACTTGAAGTCTAGCAAGCCTTCTTTCGGATTGTAATTCCTAAGTAACATGACCGGACAACCAACCTTTAGTCGTAACTCATGATTGGGTAACCCAGGAACCTTCATGCTATTAAGAAAATCTGGAGTGAAACCATAATCCTTTAATAAAATTTCATCAGAAGGATCGATACTATCAGCACTTAGGTACACCTTCTGTTCACCTGTTTTCCAAATAATGCAAAATGTTATTAATAAGTTTAGTTAAACCAATGAATATTTAGTAAATTGTACGGAAAATTCTAAAGTAGACTAACCTTGCAATTGAGAAAGCATATATTCATTTATCTGATTCACATCATCATTTGTAGGACACAAAATTGCTCTCTCTTACCAAAATTCCGGTTCCTTATCTTCTTTCAAAACTTGCAAATCTCCATAAACTGTTTTGGTGATAGTTTCAATTGGGTCATTTGAATCTGTAATACGAAACTCATCTGGAATATCAATAAGTGCTTCCCCATCATTAGAATCACCAATCTTACCATCACCAACATCTAAAATCCACTCTGAAAATTCCTTAAGATCTTTTGCTTCATCAAATGTCAAATTATTGGAAAGGAGACGCATGTTCTTCGTAAGTTTCAACACTTTACAATGCTTCCAAATATAAGATGCATTTAAAGCAGCCAATACGATCTTTGCTCGACTACCACCATTAATAACATGAAGCACTTGCCTGAAATCTCCTCCAAAAACAACCACTTTGCCTCCAAAAGGCTTGTTATCTTCATTTCCAATAATATCCGATAAACTTCTATCCAAAGACTCGAAACAATAATTCTTCATCATTGGAGCTTCATCCCATATTATAAGAGATGCTTCCTTGACCAAAGCAGCAAGATCCGATCCACGACTCATTTTACACGTAGAAAACTCATCAGGATTAAGTGGTATTCCAAATCTTGAGTGAGCTGTTCTACCACCTTGTAAAAGTAGAGAAGCAATTCCGCTAGAAGCAACATTTAGGACTATTTCACCTTTGTATCTAATAGCAGAAGAAAGAAGATTCAATAGAAACGTTTTCCCAGTACCTCCAAATCCATAAACAAAGTAAACACCACCTACTTTGTTTGAGACTGCTCTAATAATCTCATCCTAAATTTTTTTTTGCTCAACTGTTACCTTTTGGATGTCCCTATCATGACTGGTTTTCAATTCGTCTTTGTTGTACCTTTGTTCATCAATAATCAGAACATTAGTATCATCTTTACCATCTCTTGGAGGTTGCGGCATAGAAGTAAAGTACATCAATGAGCTTCCACTGCTTCTCAAATGATTCTCTAAATCTTCAAGTGCATATCTTTGTTTGTCATCATCACTTAAGCAGAGATCTACAAACAAATATGGAAGAATAAGTTTGAATCAATGATATAATAAACAATAAAAAAGGTTGTGTGAACGTAATTAGCTAGTAAACTAGGTCTGTTAAAATATCGTCTCTTTGAACTCTCAATATCGTCTGACAAAATATCCCAAGTATGTTTCCAAACTCTTTCTGGCTGAGATAAACTACTAGATAAAAGCAAAACCACAAAAATTGATCTTAGAAATTTCCCTGTTCCAGCAAAGCTTGCCCTTTTAAGATCATCAATATATTTCTGGTCGTCCTCGAGTAAACCTCTAGCAAAACACACATCCTTGAACGTTGGGTAAACAATGCCGTTATAAGTTCTTATATCCTCAAAATACGTAGGAGCCCTTACAATGTTCAAAAGAATCCTAAAATAATAAGTTTCTTCGAGTCTACGTGGAACGTAATTTATCCTTCCGATTGAAAATCCCCTTTGACGTTTCTTGAACATTTTGAACGTAGAATCCCATGTGAAGTTATTAGGAATCTCAGCAAAAGTCAGCTTCTTCGCCAGATCATCAACTTTACAAAGATCAAACCAAGCTAACAACTTTGTCTTTTCCATTGTTTCTCTGTCCAAAACTATTTCAACTTCATCATCGTCTTTAAAATAAACCATTTGTTTACCTGGAAGATGGAAAGCAAGTTTTTCGACGGGAGTAGAACGATAATGTATAGAAATTTTCAAAAATCGCCATGCAGCTTCACAAGCAGATACGTATCTGAAAATTTTAAACTCGATAAGATATATATCATAGAATTAAGCAATGAAGTTACTCAATGAAAACATAGTATTTACCTGCAATCAAAAAAGTCTTTGATCTCATTCACTATTTTTCGAGAAGAAATCGTATTTTTTTCTCTTTCAACACTGCCACTGGCAGTTTACCTTCTACGCTGGCTCAACAACAACCGATACACGATCTGGACTTTTATTAATATACTTGAATAAGTATTTAATAGAACCTGATTGATTACACCATTCTACATTGATGTGAGCTCGATAACGAAGAGACAATGTCCTGTTATACGGAATGGCATATCAGGCATCACATTGAAAACCATTCTTGTCAACAACATTCTTATTCTCTTTACTTCTTCTGTACACTGGGAAACCGTCTTTATCGATTTTGGTTTTTTCAACATGCTGCTTTGGATAAAACTTTGAACCTTTTCCATCAACCATACATGGTGACTTAGGGTTTGCAACACCACAAGGACCATGAATCATCATTTCACTAACAACGCCATAAAGATCAAGATCTTTGATAGGATCAGGGATCTCAACAGATATCATCTTATCAATATCTTTTGGTCTTGGCATTTTATGCTTTTGATCCATCCATAATAATATGTGAGCATGTGGCAGACCTCTTTTCTGAAACTCAATCGTGTACATCGCTGGAACATTTTTAAGTTTAAAAACGTTAGTCATCACTATAAACAAACATATAATGCAAGAAATGGTAATTTTAAACTTCCATGAAATAGTGTCACCCAATATGTTGGACACCGTTAAATCGTGCATCAACGAATCCAGCTTCATCTTGAAAAATCTACAAATGATATCTGGCCTATCATCATTATTAAGATTGCATTTCTCCAAATATCTTGTGATTTCCGGCCACTTTGGGTTGCACGTGAACGTAATGAAAAGATTTGGAAATCCAAACTGTTTGCATATAGCCATAGCATCTAAATAATTTTGCATCATGTATGGAGGTCCACCAGTAAAAGATGCAGGTAGTAATGTGCGTGTTCCTTTATCACGAAGATTTCTTATTCCTTCACTTGCAGATCGTTCAATACTATCAAAACTTTCTGACCGTAGAGTTGATTGATTCATGCTCAAGTAAGAAATCCTATTACTCTCTATCATAGTGAAACCATCAACCAAAAACTGCTGGAATAAACGTTTATATAGAAGAAGGGTATGACACTCATCTGGGCGATCTTGAATTCGGAATGCAAAATATTGGCGCATACTGATATGTTCCCGAACCTTCTTTTTTCCATCTTCCTTTAAAGATTTTCTTATACCAAGTTGGAACCCATCCTCTCCGTAAGGAAAGATTAGAGGATATTGAAGAGCCAAATACGATGGATGAGTTTCCTTTATACGTTTTAGCTTCCCACTCCTTCTTTCTAGAATGATATCCCGAGTATAATGTTCAGGACGAAAATCTCCAGGTATTAAGGCAGCTACTTCGGATACAGTCGGGATATTGTACCTTCTAGCATCTTGTTTCCGATCATTGATAATCCTCATATGAAAAACTTCATCTGGATCAGTATCAAATCTATCTCTTGCAGCTCTAAAATACTTCACGTATGGGTTCACAGCATCTAACATTTTGATCAAAACTTGTATGATTTCCGTTCTAAATTTGTTTCAAACCACTCATTCTATGATAATTTTGACCATGTAGCTGAAACATCTGAGGACCTCTCCCTTTTGGAACACACTTGTCGACCTCTCCCCCTAGCGAAGTAAATGAGAACAACATGTTGTAAGCTCGGATATTCTCACGAAAATGTTTGCTGAGATTATCGTCTCTTGTAAACAAATCATTGATACATTCGGGTGATTCCCGTAAATAAGACAGTTGCACTTCTCCTTTCGCACAACAAAGAGTGAACACCGGATTTAATGCTCTTCTTCTTTTATATATGCGTTCGCCATACCAAAATTTTGCTCCACAATATTTACAGAAATAGTCTGGATCTCCATCATCTATATAGTCTGCATTATTTTAAGTGTAACAAAATAAATCTAAAATGAACAACCATTAGTATAAATGACGTAAAACATTTTAAATAAATACCTTTATATGTCTTGGCTGTTTTTAAAGTAGTAGAACATTTCTTACCCAAATTTTTTTTCGATACCAGCTCTGACATAGAAACCTGATTTACATGTTTGAATGTCGTTTGAGGAGAGTTCGCATAATCTAATTCAACAGAAGAGTCATCCAAATCATCATCTTCAGATTCATGTTGACTACTACAATCAAAATGCTGTTGAACATCCTCTTCATCTGAGATGGAATATATAAAAATAATAAATTTTAACACTATGTCATGGTTTTAAACAATATACATATGTAAAATTAATGAATAATTCAGATTAACACTCACCATCGGTTGAATTTTCTAACAAATCTTGGCAAAATTTTGCATCATTCAATTTATTGGCTGAGCTTTGAAGATTCTGATTTTTTTTAAAACCTATTAAAAACCATAAAATAAGAACTATAATAAAAGATAAATCTGCAACATGAATGATAGAATCTCTAATTGTAAACAAAGTTACCAGAACCAGAAGTTTGATCCATTGTAAAGGAATCATGTATATGTTTATCTTGAATAACTCGATTAGTCTTGCATTTCGAGAGCTGTTTTGAGAAGTTTGACCCACAAACTCCTTTGATTTAAAGTCTGTATCGGCTCAAATAAGTTTAGCCCAATTAAAAACAAAGACTAAGTTATCAAGAATAGGAAAAAAATACTAAATATAAAGAAACCAAATAACGTACTTGGTGAGTTATGGGCCGAATCTTGAATATAAGAAAGCGGAGTATTGAACATTAAAGTACTTGAAGGTTGCCTAAACTGAGTGATGCAAGAGTCCATGACTTTTTTTGAATAAAAGAAAAGATAAACCAAAACAAAACCAATCGTTAACAAATTTATAAAAATGGAATATAACAACGAAGGAAAGATATTTCACTTAATTGAGTAATAACTTACTCGATGGTTTATGTTGAAAGTGTTCGATATAAGATACTGGAATATTGATCATTGGAGTACTGCGAGAGATCGGAATCTGAGTGTCGGAGGATTCCATGACATTTTCTTATAAGAAGAAACAAAAGAAAACATAAATAATATACAAATGCTTCATCATTAAATAAGTAAATAAACTCAATTAAAAGAAGAAAAAAGTACGTGTAATATAGCAAACGTACGTGATAAAGTGCGGTTTGATTCTTGCAAAACACCAATGGGAACATCGAACATTGAAGTACTTGTAGTACCAGGAGTTTGAGTAATGCAAGATTGCAAAACATTTTCTTATGAGAAGGTGAAAAAAAAGAATAAACAACAATAAAAAACTATAACAAAGAATTTTACTAAGTAAATAAACTCAATTAAAAGAACAAATAAGCACTTGTAATATAGCAAACGTACGTGATAAAGTGCGGTTTAATTCTTGCAAAACACTAATGGGAACATCGAACATTGAAGTACTTGCATTACCGGGAGTTTGAGTAATGCAAGATTGCAAAACATTTTCTTATGAGAAGATGACAAAAAAAGAAAAAGCAACAATCAAAAACTATAAGTACGAATTTTACTAAGTATATAAAGAAATGATGAAACAACCATAATTTTTTTTTTTTTTTAACCCCCGAAATAATATTCCCATAAATATTAAACCACACAATAATTCAACACAATAACAAAAGCGGAATAGATATAAATACAAACGAGACACTAGATCATCTCCTCTTCCTCGCCCTGATTCCACGATCACATTTTCTCTTTACCTGCATCACATGGTTATAAGAGATGCGTGAGTATTATCATAAATACCCAGTGGTACGATCATCCCATCTACTTGGCTAGATGCACGGGTATAGGGAACAATCAAAACACAACACAACACAATTAAGCAAAAAGTCAACACGCAAAGTCAACGCAAAGTCAACCCCGAAAAGTCAACGTAAAATCAACCACAAACCACGATACTTACGTTGATCTAAACACTAAAAACGCCCCAAACAAGCATTGATTGAACAACAAATCAACTCAATTCGCAATCAAACGCACCAAATAAACCCATCTACCCGCAAAGACCATGGTCACGCACTCACCTCGATTCGGAAGGTGATAACTCGCGACTTACTACTCCAAAACAGGATCGAAAACCTGTTCTGAAAACTAGACAGCAAGAGCTACATAACGGTATGTAGATCGCCTACTGGGTCTCTCAGGTTCGACAGGAAAACAGCCCGCAAGTTCGACGATCAGAACTGAAACAGAAACGACCCATTGAACAAGAACACAAAGAATCCGACGAACGGGTACTCCAAATTAGGATCGGAAAAAAGTTCTGGAAACTAGACAGATAGATCTTTCTAACCGTATATAAATCGATTTCTGGATCTTTATAGAACAATGGTAAATCAGCCCGTAAATTTGGTAATCGAAACTGGAAATAACAAATCTAGTCTTAGAAAACAGAACCGACACACTGATTTTAAAAGAACACAGAGAACGGATCATGACTCGGAATCAAGATCGGAAACCTAATCTGAAAACTAGACAGAGAGGTCTTTCCAACCGTATATAGATTGTCTTCTGATTCCCAACGGTTCGACGGGAATCCTCTCTCGAATTGGATAGATCGCAGATCAAAACTGCAGAAACCTCCCAAAATAAAACGACCATAACTCCTCAAATACCCAATCGATTGACAAGCGGTTTTCTCCTAAATCAAGATCAAAGAGCGTAGAACTTACCCTGAAATTTTCACTCCGATCCAACTTGATCTTCACCGCCGTTTGCCTCCTCCAAAACCGACGGCACACACCCTCAAACTCCCAAGAACACTCAAGAACACTTGTTGTCACCCTCAAATCTCTCAATCCTCAAGAGAAATCTATCTGGTTTCTCCCCTAAAACTGAGCTCAATCATCCCATAAGCCTTTTATAGGCAAAAACTTCGGTTTAACCAAACCGAACCGAAATTAATTGCTTCCCCAAACCGAACCGTCGGTTTAATTGCAACTTGTGTCAAACGACACCTGAACCAAAAAAAACACATTTTGATTCGCGGACGTTACAATTCTCCCCCACTAACATGGATTCGACCTCGAATCACGTAACACCGTCTCGCTACGGTCTCCACCACCTGACCCGAACGCGGCCAGTATCCTTCGAGATAACACTCGAATCCCCTAATCCGTCCTGCTAAGGCTAACACTCTCGCCTAAAATTCGCCCAGAATTCATCCGGAACATCAACGATGCACGCCTCATGCTCTGGACTAGGGCTGCCCGGTTGACCGTGCAACAATCAAACAAGAACATGTCCGACCAACCGTTGACCCCGCATCGAACCAAATGATCGTACAACAATCAAACAAGAACATGTACGACCATCGGCGTAACATATGCTACCAGGATTGTCCGAACCGAATTCCAGACTCCAATAATAACCCCAGACTTGACGTCCACAACACAACCCTGGCCCTCAGCCAGCACTACTCGTGATCACACCTGATCCCCGAGTTACTAGGCTCACACTAGACTCATTGCACCGTCTCACCACAGCTGCAATCCTGACCTTACCCGGTCAGCACCACTTGAGATCCACTCCTGATCCCCGAAGTTCATCCAATCTCATACTCATGACCACGCTCAGATGCTACTGCTCATAACTTAAACTCATAGCTCATATACACCACACTTACTCGCAGGATCGTCACCCCTTGAGTTGCGTGTGCATGGACCCACTCATCCCCTGGAGAGAACCACCGTCCCTCAAAGTATATGTAAGGACCCCACTCGGCCCCTAGAGAGAACCACTATCCCTCAGTATGCAGGAAACACACCCGTTTCCTAGAGCAAAACTCTGAAACATGCATCATAAGTACCTGTCGACCAGAATCGCCTCTGTGGCTACCTTATGACATCCCCCACCCAGAATATCATCGCATCCATGACCCCCACTAGGCCACTTGAAATAACCCAACCACCATGGGTGTTTCCACAGAGTCCCTGGAAAAGACAATTCTAACTCACATAGAACCTCTTTTCCCGACTCTCCCTAGGAATAGACAAATTCTAACTCGCATAAAGCTTTCGTTTCTAGCCACTCCTAGAACACGAATTTCATTTCTAGCCACTCCCAGAACATGAATAAGCTCATTTCTAGCCACTCCTAGAACATGAACCAGTTTTAAGCCGAATAGAATTTCCATTCCCAGCCATCACATGACCTACCAGTCATCACAACCCACGACTCCACAAGTCATAACATAAGAACATCTGCCTTATAACAAAAGATAATAAGGAAAACCCCATCTTATTAAATTTCAACAATGTATATCGTTACAACTCAAATGAAAATACATATAAAAACAACTCAGTAGCACGCTGTACAGACTCTGAAAACCAGAAAAGACACTCAAACCTCCGCTTGCTTCTCGAACCACTTCGAGAACTTCATCTTCATACTCGCCTCTGGTTCCCAAGTCTCCTCCTTGACACCATCGCAGTCCCACACGACTCTTACCAATGGTATCCTCTTACGACGCAGAACCTTGACTCTCCTCTCGAGAATCCTCACAGGTCTCGCCGCCAACGTCATGTTGGGCTGAAGATCCTCCGGGATCCTAGCCAACACCTCCTCAGACTCATGTAGATACTTACGCAGCATCGAAACATGGAAGACTTTGTGGAAAGCCTTCATACTCTGAGGTAACTCCAACCGATAAGCCACTGGTCCGATCCACTCCACCACTCTGAACGGACCCATAAACCTCGGACTCAGCTTATTTTCCGAAATGGATCTGTTAGGACCCCTCAATATAGCTGCCTTAAGATACACCAGATCTCCCAGCTCAAACTCCAGCTCTTTCCGTCTCCTGTCGGCATAACTCTTCTGCCGATCCTGAGCCTCCCTCATGTTCAGCCTCAAGACACGGATCTTCTCCGTCGTCTCCTGAACAAAATCCGCACCAAACATGCTCCTCTCCCCCACTTGAGTCCAGCACAATGGTGTCCTACACGGCCTCCCATACAGAGCCTCATATGGAGCCATCCCAATACTCGCCTGGTATGAGTTGTTGTACGCAAACTCAACCAGATTCAGATGATCCGCCCAATGACCACCATAATCTAGCACGCACATCCTCAACAGGTCCTCTAAAGTCTGAATAGTCCTCTCCGACTGCCCATCTGTCTGAGGATGATACGCTGTGCTCATGTGCACCTTAGTGCCCATCTCAGCCTGAAATGCCCTCCAGAACTCTGAAGTAAACCTCGGATCTCTGTCTGACACAATACTCGCTGGCACCCCATGCAGCCTCACTATCTCACGCACATACTTCTTAGCCAACACCACTGTTCCATCGGTCTTTTTTATGGCAAGAAAATGTGCTGACTTGGTCAGACGATCCACAACCACCCAAATCGCATCATAGGTCCGTGACACTAGTAACCCTGTCACAAAATCCATGGTAATCATATCCCACTTCCACTCCGGAATGGGTAAACTTTGCAACATACCACTCGGAACCTGATGCTCAGCCTTCACCAGCTGACACACGTTACATACTGCAACCCAGCTAGCTACATCTCTCTTCATCCCGACCTAGTGATAATATCGTTTCAGATCACGATACATCTTGGTCGCCCCCGGATGAATAGACAACATACTCGAATGGGCCTCTCTCAGAATCTCCTGCCTCAGAACCTCGTCCTTGGGTACACAAACCCGCCCATTCACCAGTATCATCCCACTCGCTGAGACCACATACTCAGAACCCGTCATCTTAGAAGCATCAATCAACCCCTGATCCTTCTCCTGCGCAACCCAAATCCTGCTCAGTAAGTCTGCCTGGTTAGCTGCCTCTAACCCCAACGGCTCCTGTGAGATCACGCACAGCCTCAATGTACTGAGCTCACTCACTAACTCCTCCAAATCCCGCTCCTGAGCCGAAGCCACTCGCCTCCGACTCAAAGCATCAGCCACCAGATTAGCCTTACCCGGATGGTATCCAATCTCCAGGTCATAGTCCGCGACTAGCTCCATCCATCGCCTCTGTCTCTGGTTCAGGTCTGGCTGAGTGAAGAAATACTTCAGGCTCTTGTGGTCTGTGAATACCTGCACCTTCCCGCCATACAGATAAGACCTCCAAATCTTAAGTGCAAAGATCACTGCAGCCAACTCCAAATCATGGGTAGGGTAGTTGCACTCATGCTTCCTCAACTGCCTCGAAGCATATGCAATAACCTTCCCCTGCTGCATCAGCACACATCCCATACCAACTCTTAAAGCATCTGTATACACCACATATGGCTCACCCGGCTCGGGTAACGCCAACACAGGTGTACTTGTCAGCATCTCCTTCATCTTCCTGAAACTCTCCTCACAAGCCAAAGACCAAACTAAAGGGACATCCTTACCTGTCAACCTCGTCATCGGCTGTGCCATACTCGCAAACCCCTTGACGAACCTCCGGTAATAACCCGCCAACCCGAGAAAACTTCTGATCTCAGTAGCACTCCTCGGTCTAGGCCAATCTCTGATAGCCTCTATCTTAGCCGGATCCACAGACACTCCATTTGCAGACACAACGTGGCCAAGAAAGCTCATCTCCCTCTGCCAGAAACTGCACTTACTCAACTTCGCGTACAGCTTCTGATCCCGCAGCTTCTCCAGAACTACTCTTAGATGCAACTCATGGTCCTCAGGACTCTTCGAATACACCAGAATATCATCAATAAAGATGATCACAAACACATCCAGATACTCTTGGAATATCCCGTTCATCAACCGCATGAACGCTGCTGGTGCATTCGTCAAACCAAAAGGCATCACCACGAAATCAAAATGTCCATACCTCATCCTGAAAGCAGTCTTCCTAACATCTGCTTTATCAATAGGAATCTGATGGTATCCCGAAGCCAAGTCAATCTTGGAGAACTAGGTAGCCCCTCGTAACTGATCCAACAACTCATCAATGCGTGGCAGAGGGTACTTGTTCTTTACAGTGACCCGGTTAAGTCCCCGGTAATCGATGCATAACCGGAAACTCCCATCTTTCTTCTTCACAAATAACACCGGCGCTCCCCACGGTGACACATTCGGCCGGATGAAACCCTTACCCAACAGATCATCCAGCTGCTTCTTCAGCTCTGCCATCTTTGCTGGAGCCATACGGTAAGGTGCCTTAGATATCGGCGTCGTCCTGGGTTCCAACTCAATCGTAAATGGATCCGACCGCGACGGTGGCAATCCCAACAGCGACTGAAACACATCCTGGAAATCCCGAACAACCTGAATCTCTCCAACTGCAACCTCTCCAACAGTCTCCGGCATAACTATCGTCACCAGATACGCCTCACAACCCTTCTCGATCAACTGCTCGGCCTGTATCGCTGAAATCACGAGACTCCCAGAAGTCGGTCTCACACCCTGAAACACCAACCTCCCCGTCTCCCGCTCGAACACTACTCGTCCTCGCCGACAGTCTAGATGGACCCTGTACCGATCCAACCAGTCCATCCCCAAAATGACATCGTACAGCTCTACCGGACTGATGATCAGATCTGCTGGCATCGACTCTCCCGCCACCAGCACATCCACACCACGAGCCTGCCCGAAAGTAGCCAACGTCCTACCACCAGCAACCTTGACTACTCCCGGCTGCTCCTCGGAATCGCTCTGGATCCCGCTACCCTCCGCACACTCCGGAGTAATGAAGCTATTCGTAGCTCCCGAATCGAATAACACGTGGGACTCACATCCGCCCACAACTAAGGTCCCTGTACAATCCCATGTGCATGAGATCCCTAACATTCTAGCACAGACTCAGAATTTCCCAACAGACAAAATTCACATAACTACGAATTCAAAAGTCAAGTTCGGAAATACCTGTGATTGGTCTGGCCCTAGAACCTCCCGCCTCTGCCGAAGTGAAGACCCGCGGCGTCGCCGCAATCTGGATCAAAGGCTGGACCGCCAACGGCCGCACCGCTGCTTCTGCCATCTGCTGTAGCTTAGGACACCTGGGCTTAATGTGCCCCGGCTCCCTGCAGTGGTAGCACACCTGAGCCGCCCGATCCTCCTTCCTCTTCGGATAGTCCGCCACCTTGTAGCTCATGCCACCGTATCCGAAGCATCTCAGACCACTCTGACCTCCCTGGCTCAGCCCTGAAGTGCTCTCCCACTTCCTCTTATGACCCTGAGCAGGCTTGCCGCCCATGCTCGACCCCGACTGCTGCCTCCTCTGCCGCTGCACAGGTGGACTAACCACCACAGCCCGCTCCCTGAGATCCTCCTCGATCGCAGATGCCGTCTCTACCAACTCCGCCCTCGTGGCGAACTTACTCGCTCTGCAGCGAGTCCTCAGATCAGCACGAAGTCCCCCGAGGAACCTCCTCACTTGGGCCTGCTCGCCCTCCATGCCCCTCCCAACACGTACCAACAGCCGACAGGTTCAGAAACCTCGACTCCATCCTATCCACCGCCTCCTGCGGAAAATACTTGGCATTAAACTCTGCCAAGAAATCCTCCGAGACCATCTCGGCCTGAACCCTCCTGGTCTCGACGCCTCTCCACCAGAGATGCACGTCACCCTCCAGATAGTGAACTGCTAGGTCCACTCTGTATCCCTCAGGACACCTGATCGAGCGAAAATTACGCTCCAATCTCCGCCGCCACACATCGGCCTCCTCAGGCTTGGCACCGCCCGAGAAAAACCCGGTGCCAATCCTTTGCATCTGCTCCATCATCCTCAGGTAGGATGGGAGCTCCTCCACAACCATAATTTTTTTTTTTTTTTTTAACCCCCGAAATAATATTCCCATAAATATTAAACCACACAATAATTCAACACAATAACAAAAGCGGAATAGATATAAATATAAACGAGACACTAGATCATCTCCTTTTCCTCGCCCTGATTCCACGATCACATTTTCTCTTTACCTGCATCACATGGTTATAAGAGATGCGTGAGTATTATCATAAATACCCAGTGGTACGATCATCCCATCTACTTGGCTAGATGCACGGGTATAGGGAACAATCAAAACACCACACAACACAATTAAGCAAAAAGTCAACACGAAAAGTCAACGCAAAGTCAACCCCGAAAAGTCAACGTAAAATCAACCACAAACCACGATACTTACGTTGATCTAAACACTAAAAACGCCCCAAACAAGCATTGATCGAACAAAAAATCAACTCAATTCGCAATCAAACGCACCAAATAAACCCATCTACCCGCAAAGACCATGGTCACGCACTCACCTCGATTCGGAAGGTGATAACTCGCGACTTACTACTCCAAAACAGGATCGAAAACCTGTTCTGAAAACTAGACAGCAAGAGCTACAGAACGGTATGTAGATCGCCTACTGGGTCTCTCAGGTTCGACGGGAAAACAGCCCGCAAGTTCGACGATCGGAACTGAAACAGAAACGACCCATTGAACAAGAACACAAAGAATCCGATGAACGGATACTCCAAATTAGGATCGGAAAAAAGTTCTGGAAACTAGACAGATAGATCTTTCTAACCGTATATAAATAGATTTCTGGATCTTTATAGAACGATGGTAAATAAGCCCGTAAGTTCGGTAATCGAAACTGGAAATAACAAATCTAGTCTTAGAAAACAGAACCGACACACTGATTTTAAAAGAACACAGAGAACGGATCATGACTCGGAATCAAGATCGGAAACCTAATCTGAAAACTAGACAGAGAGGTCTTTCCAACCGTATATAGATCGTCTTCTGATTCCCAACGGTTCGACAGGAATCCTCTCTCGAATTGGACTGATCGCAGATCAAAACTGCATAAACCTCCCAAAATTAAACGACCATAACTCCTCAAATACCCAACCGATTGACAAGCGGTTTTCTCCTAAATCAAGATCAAAGAGCGAAGAACTTACCCTGAAATTTTCACTCCGATCCAACTTGATCTTCACCGCCGTTTGCCTCCTCCAAAACCGACGGCACACACCCTCAAACTCCCAAGAACACTCAAGAACACTTGTTGTCACCCTCAAATCTCTCAATCCTCAAGAGAAATCTATCTGGTTTCTCCCCTAAAACTGAGTTCAATCATCCCACAAGCCTTTTATAGGCAAAAACTTCGGTTTAACCAAACCGAACCGAAATTAATTGCTTCCCCAAACCGAACCGTTGGTTTAATTGCAACTTGTGTCAAACGACACCTGAACCAAAAAAAACACATTTTGATTCGCGAACGTTACAAATGACATAATCAAATAGAAGTTACATGTATAATAAAAAGTACTTACGTGATGATTTGATGGATGATTTTTGCATATAAGAAATAGGAATGTTAACCATCGAAGAACTTGCAGAATCATTGATTTCAGAATTGGTCGATCTGATAACATTTTCTTTATATTTTTTTATGATTGGTGATTCCAAACACTCTCTATACGGTCTTATTGGTTGTACCGTAGTTCCACCATTTGTAATATCACCAAAAACTCTTCTAAAAACAGAAGTAACTTTAACAGATGATGTCTTACTAATACTATCACACTTTGAAGCTATATTCATTGGAGAATTTTCTGCATGACGGCTCTTCTTCGATTCTTGCGTATCATGTATAAGACTTGTTCCATCATCATCTTTCCTCTTTCTCATATTGTTCGATCGACTGGTGAGAAACACCTTTGTTTTCGCTGCAAGACCACAGAAGAAGAAGAATTTCGAGGAATTGGACTACTTTTGATATGAAAACGGGTTAGCCAAAGAAATAGATCTAAATCTAAAGGCTGCAAAACTTACTGCTATGGGGTCGAAAAAACTTACTGGTAAAGTGCCAACTATAACCGAAGCACAAGTTGAGGTAAGTTAGCTCACGGATATCAGAGCTTTTGTACAGATGCTCTCTGTTTCCTTAGTTCCTTGTTTTTGCAACGAATCACTAACAGCTAAATAACTAACAGCTAATATTTTCTTAAATTTTTTTTGCAACGAATCATTAACAGCTAAATAACGAATGATTTTTGCAATATATAACAATATAAGAAGGGTTATTGTGAACTGACTACCGAGTTCGTTTCCTCGACTTCACTAATGAAGGATATTCGTGCCTCATCAGATGATCAGCCTCTCTAAATCTAAAGGCTGCGAAACTTACTACTATGGGGTCGAAAGAAACTTACTTGTAAAGTGCGAGCTCTAACCGACAAGTTGAGGTAAGTTAGCTCGCGGATATGAGATGAAACAACCCAATTTTTTTTTTTTAATACGCTAAACGAGAATTAGTATTCCCATAAATACTAATTCTCCAAAACAATTCAGCACAACAATGTAACAGTTAAAAAAAAGACAGCGGTTTAACACAAACAACAAACAGCGTCAGAACGAAACAGGAAGTAAATAAACACACAATGATGAGACCCTAGATCATCTCCTCTTCATAGCCGGATTCCACGATCACACTTTATCTTTACCTGCATCACATGGTTATAAGAGATGCGTGAGTATTATCATAAATACCCAGTGGTACGATCATCCTATCTACTTGGCTAGATGCACGGGTAATGGATACCAAACGGTCAAACAAGCAAAAAGTCAACCCCGAAAAGTCAACCTCGAAAAGTCAACCCCAAAAAGTCAACCTTAAAAGTCAACGCAAGTCAACCACAAACCACGATACCTACGTTGATCACAACACTAAAAACGCCCCAAACAAGCATTAATCGATCAACAATTCAACTCAATTCGCAATCAAACGCACTAATTACCCGTAAAAACCATAGTCACGCACTCACCTCGCTTCGGGACCGATAACTCGCGATAGACTCCACCAAAACACGTTCGGAAACCGGCTCTGGAAACTAGATACCGAGAGCTTTCCAACGGTGTATAAAGCGTCTCCTAAATCTAAGCAGTTCGACGGGAAAACAGCTCGCAAACTCGTTGATCGGAGCTGAAAACAGAGATTTCAGAAACAACCCACTGACTTTTAAAAGTATACAGAGAACGAAGGTCACCTCTGATTAAATCGAACTTGGTGTCTATAGAAAGCTAAGACTCAGGGCTTTCCAATGATATCTAGATCGTCACCTGTATCCTTACAGAACGACAGTAAATAAGCCCGTAAGTTCGATGATCGGAACTGGAAACAGGAACGACACGTTGAGCTTAAAAGAACACAGAAAACGGATAATACCTCGTAATCAAGATCGGAAACTTGATTTGAAAACTAGACAGAAATAGCTAAACAACGGCATATAGATCGCCCTCTGATTCTATCTGGTTCGACGGAAAACCTTCCTTGAACTGGACTGATTGCAGAAACGAGCCTAAAAATCTCAGTCCGATCCGATCAGAACTCCCTTTCCGTTCGTCTCCCACAAAACCGGACAGATTCCTCCACCTCTCTCTCTCTTCTCCTCTCCCTTTCTTCTTCTCCCTCTCTTTCCCACGTTCTCTCTCTGCTTCCTTTTCTCAAAGTCTGATTCCTCTCCTTTAATAAATCAGCCACTTCCCCATGTTCCCCACTAACAAATCCCCCACTAACACCTACTAACAAGATTCCCCCTAACACCTACTAACACTCACTAACAAATTCTGATTTTTCTCTCCAAAAATAAAACTACCCAGTCGATTCAAAACGAGCTGGTCGATCGACACCCGAACTAAAAATACACATTTGGTTCACGGGCGTTACAATTCTCCCCCACTAACACGGATTCGTCCTCGAATCACGCAACACCGTCTCTCTACGGCTCGCCTTCCTGGCCAAAACCCGTCCAGCACTCCAAGATTCCCAACCAGTCTTATACCAGAAACACGTGTCACCGTCACACTACGGTAAACACCCTTGGTTAACACAACCCTGTCACCCCACAACTCGCCCTCCTGGCCAACATAAAATCCTGTCCCACTGTACTCGCGATCAACCTCAATCCATACACCACTCCGCCACCCTAGGGTTCACTTCCGAGCCGCAACCTGATCAGATTTACCCGAAAACATATACGATGCAACGTTCTTAATCCGGATTAGGCCTGTCCGTTTGTTTGCGCAACAATCAAACAAGAACATGAACAACCAACCGTAGACCTAATGTTAAACCAAAGGCGCTACATCTGCTACCAGGGTCATCTGAATCGAAGTTCCAATCATAGGCGAAATCCTAGACTAGACGCCACTCCACAATCTACTCAACAATCCCTGAAACTCCTCCAGTCTCATAATCACGATCACGTTCAGGCACTATTGCTCATAGCTCATACTCATACTCATACTCATACGCATACTCATACTCATACGCATATACAGCCCACCGTATCTACTCGCAGGATCGTCACCCTTTGAGCTACGGTGCGCAGGGGACCCACTATCCCCCGTGTATATGCCGGGACCCACTATCTCTGGGTATATGCCAAGATCCACTATCTCTGAGTATATGCCGAGACCCACTATCTCTGAGTATATGCTGAGACCCACTATCTCCGAGTATATGCCGAGACCCACTATCTCCTGAATAAACATACCGAGACCCACCGTCCCCCTTACCGAGACAATAGCCTGAAACGTGCATAAAAAAAAATCACTTGTCGACCTACATGACCCCACTAGTCACATGTCGACAAAACTCGCATCATGACACCAAGATTAACAAGAATACACCATCTTATTAAATCATCAACAATGTATAATCGTTACAACCCAAAACGAAAATACAACTCATAAATCCCTCGCGTACAAGTTTGAAACACAACAAAACTCAAGCCTCCGCTTGCTTCTCGAACCACTTCGCGAACTTTGCCTTCGTCTTCGCTTCTGGTTCCCACGTCTCCTCCTCGACACCATCACAATCCCATACAACTCTCACCAACGGTATCCTTTTCCGGCGCAGAACCTTGACTCTCTTCTCGAGAATCCTCACCGGTCGCGCCTCCAACGTCATGTTGGGCTGAAGATCCTCCGGAATCCTAGCCAACACCTCCTCAGACTCATGTAAACACTTCCGCAGCATCGACACATGGAAGACTTTATGAAAAGCCTTCATACTCTGAGGTAACTCCAACCGATAAGCCACTGGTCCTATTCGCTCTAAAACCTTGAACGGACCCATAAACCTCGGACTTAGCTTATTCTCAGAAATGGATCTGTTAGGACCCCTCAACATCGCCGCCTTGAGATACACCAAATCTCCCAACTCGAACTCCAACTCTTTCCTCCTCTTATCGGCGTAACTCTTCTGCCGATCCTGAGCCTCCTTCATGTTCAGCCTCAAGACACGGATCCTCTCCGTCGTCTCCTGAACAAAATCTGCACCAAACAGGCTCCTCTCCCCCACTTGGGTCCAACATAACGGTGTACGACATGGTCGCCCATACAGAGCCTCATACGGAGCCATCCCAATGCTCGCCTGGTAACTATTGTTATATGCAAACTCCACCAGGTTCAGATGATCCGCCCAATGTCCACCGTAATCCAGCACACACATCCTCAGTAGATCCTCCAATGTCTGAATCGTCCTCTCAGACTGCCCGTCCGTCTGTGGATGATATGTTGTACTCATATGCACCTTAGTGCCCATCTCAGCCTGAAATGCCTTCCAGAACTCTGAAGTAAACCTCGGATCCCTGTCTGACACTATACTCGCTGGCACCCCGTGCAACCTCACAATCTCACGCACATACTTCCTAGCCAATACCGCCGCTCCGTCAGTCTTCTTAATGGCAAGAAAATGTGCTGACTTGGTCAGACGATCCACAATCACCCAAATCGCATCATACATCCGAGACACAGGTAAACCAGTCACGAAGTCCATGGTAATCAAGTCCCACTTCCACTCCGGAATAGGTAAACTCTGTAACAACCCGCTCGGAACCTGATGCTCAGCCTTCACCAGCTGACACACGTTGCACGCTGCAACATAACTCGCTACATCCCTCTTCATCCCGACCCAGTGATAATACCGCTTCAGATCCCGGTACATCTTAGTCGCTCCCGGATGAACAGACAACATACTCGCATGTGCCTCACGAAGAATCTCCTGTCTCAGCTCAACAACATTAGGCACACACACACGCCCCTTCACAAGTATCGTCCCATTCGTCGAGACCGAATACTCTGAACCTGCAGCCCTCGACGCCTCAATCAAAACCCGATCCTGCTCCTGCGCTGCTCGAACTCTGCTCAACAAGTCTGCCTGGTTAGCTGCCTCTAACCCCAACGGCTCCTGAGATATCACGCATAACCTCAACGTGCTAAACTCACCCATCATAACCTCCAAATCATGCTCCCGAGACGAAGCAACTCTCTTCCGACTCAACGCATCTGCAACCATATTAGCCTTACCTGGATGGTACTCAATCTCAAGATCGTAATCCGCTACCAACTCCATCCAGCGCCTCTGTCTCAGGTTCAGCTCTGGCTGCGTGAAGAAATACTTCAAGCTCTTGTGATCCGTAAATACCTGTACCTTCCCGCCATACAGATAAGATCTCCAAATCTTTAAAGCGAAGATCACCGCTGCCAGCTCTAAATCATGGGTAGGATAATTGCACTCGTGCTTCCTCAACTGCCTCGATGCATAAGCAATTACCTTCCCATGCTGCATCAACACACAACCCAGACCAACCCCTGAAGCATCCGTATACACTACGAATGGCTCACCCGGCTCGGGTAACGCCAACACTGGTGTACTCGTCAACATATCCTTCAGCAGCGCAAAACTCTCCTCGCATGCTGAAGTCCAAACAAAAGGGACATCCTTCCCTGTCAGCTTCGTCATCGACTGTGCCATACTCGCGAAACCCTTGACAAACCTCCTGTAATACCCTGCCAACCCAATAAAACTTCGGATCTCGGTTGCATTCCTCGGTCTAGGCCAATCTCGGATAGCCTCAATTTTCACCGGATCAACAGACACTCCATCTGCAGAAATCACGTGACCGAGAAAACCGATCTCTCGCTGCCAGAAACTGCACTTGCTCAACTTAGCATACAATTTCTGCTCCCTCAGCTTCTCCAAAACCACCCGCAGGTGTACCTCGTGCTCCTCAGGACTCCTCGAATACACCAAAATATCATCGATAAAGATGATCACGAACTCATCCAGATACTCCCTAAAAATCCCGTTCATCAACGTCATGAATGCTGCTGGTGCATTCGTCAAACCAAAAGGCATCACCACGAACTCATAATGTCCATATCTCGTCCTGAAGGCTGTCTTCCTCACATCTGCCTCATCAATCGGTATCTGATGGTAACCTGAAGCCAAATCAATCTTGGAAAACCAAGTAGCCCCACGCAACTGATCCAACAACTCATCAATCCGCGGTAAGGGATACTTGTTCTTCACAGTGACTCGGTTAAGTCCCCGGTAATCAATACACAACCGGAAACTCCCATCCTTCTTCTTCACAAACAACACCGGCGCTCCCCACGGTGAAGTACTCGGACGAATAAAACCCTTACTCATCAAATCCTCTAGCTGTTTTCTTCAGCTCTGCCATCTCAGCTGGAGCCAACCTGTAAGGTGTCTTAGATATCGGAGTCGTCTCGGGTTCCAGCTCAATCGTGAAAGGATCAGACCGTGACGGTGGTAACCCCTGCAACTACTGAAAAACATCCTGAAAATCTCGAACAACCCGAATATCCCCAACTGCAATTTCCCCAACAGTTTCAGGCGTCATGATCGTCACTAGATACGCTTCGTACCCCTTCCCGATTAACTGCTCCGCCTGAATCGCCGAAACCACTAGACTCCCTGATGTAGGTCTCACCCCTTGATAAACCAACCTCCCAGCCTCTCGCTCAAACACTACCCGTCCTCGATGACAATCGAGATGCACCCTGTACCGATCCAGCCAATCCATACCCAAAATGACATCGTACAGCTCCACCGGACTGATAATAAGATCTGCTGGCATCAACTCTCCTGCCACCAGAATATCAACTCCACAAGCCCGTCCGAAAGTAGCCAACGTCCTCCCTCCAGCTACCCTCACTACCCCGTGCTGCTCCCCGGAATCACTCCGGATCCCGCTGCTCTCCGCACACTCCGGCGTAATGAAACATTTACTTGCTCCAGAATCGAACAGGACATGAGACTCATGACCGCCTACAACTAAGGTCCCTACACAATTCATGTGTCATAGAACCCTAAAGTTTTATCTCAGATACACAAATTCTAAAGCAGACAATTCACAACAAAATCACCAAGCTAAAGATCAGACATGTACCTGTGATCGGCCTGGCGCTAGAGCCTCCTGCCTCCACCGAAGTGTACACACGTGCCGGCGCTGCAATCTGCTGCAACGGCTGCACTACTGCTGCTCCCTGCTGTGACGGCTGCACCACCGCCACAATCCCCTGCTGTAGCCTAGGGCACTGGGGCTTAATATGCCCCGGCTCCCTGCAATAGAAACACACCTGCGTCGCCCGAGACTCTACCCTCTTCGGACAGCTCGCCACCCTGTGCTCCATGCTCCCACAACCGTAGCATCCCTGACCACCCTGGCTACTCTGCGCCTCACCCTTCTTCGGACAACTCGCAACCTTGTGATCCAGGCTTCCGCACCTGAAGCAGCCCGGACCACCCCGTCCTCTCTGACCCGAACCCGCAGAGTGCTCAAGCTTCCTCTTCTGTCCCTGCATAGGTTTACAGCCTACACTCGAACCTGCCTGCTGCTGAGGCCTCCTCGGTGGCTGCACCGGTGCACTGACCACCACGGACAGCTCCCTCATGTCGTCCTCAACCCCAGCTGCCAACTCAACCAGCTCCACCCTCGTGGCGTACGTACCTGCTTGACACTGGGTCCTCAACTCTGGTCGAAGTCCTCGAAAGAACCTCTTCACCTGGTCTCTCTCGCTCTCCCACTCTCTACCAGCATACACCAGAAGTCTGTTGAACTCCTCATCGAACCCCCTGACAGAACGGCCACCCTGAACCAAAGCCAAGAACCTCTCCTCTAACCGATCCACTGCCTCCGGCGGAAAGAACTTGGCGTTGAATTCCGCCACGAAATCCGCCCAAGTAATGCCCGCCCGAGGTCTCCTAGCGATGACTCCTCTCCACCAGAGATGCGCATCACTCACAAGATGATGCACCGCCAAGTCCACCCAGTACTCCTCCGGACACCTCAAGGACTGGAAATTACGCTCCAGTCTACTCATCCACTCACTCGCCTCCTCAGGCTTAGTACCCCCGGAGAAGAATGCGGTAGTAATCCGCCCCATATGCCCCAACATCTCCAGGTAGGAAGGAACCACAACCCCTGCCGCTACACCCGGCAGAACCCCCGCAACACCTGGCGCCACCGGAGCCTGACCCTGGGCCGGCGCCACGCCCGGTAGATGCTCCAAGATCTGCTGTAGCAATCGCACCATAAGGACATCCTGCTCCCGGACCCCACCTGCAGCAGCACCTGCCTGTGGGCCCGCTGCACCACCACCTACTGGACCCTCCTGACGCGCCGGTGAATCCGCTGCCTGCTCCTGAGCAGCACCCTGTGTCAAACCCGCGGCAGACTCATACACCGGAACCCGTCCGTGTCCGCGTCCACGTCCTCGTCCACGACCTCGTCCTCCGGAACCTCTCGCCATCTCTCACTCGCACTTCCCACAGAATATGCTAAGAACACTAGAAAAGCGAGAATTAACACGAAATACACATACCGTGGAATCACATCAAAGGCTCGAAGAAGATGATCTAGGACTCCAAACTCACTCAGCAATTAATCAATTAACTCACATAATTAATTAAATGCATCTACCCTAAACACCAGGCTCCTCGCCCTAGAACCGCTAGGGCTCTGATACCAAAATGAAACAACCCAATTTTTTTTTTTTTTTTTTTTTTTTTTTTTTTTTTTTTTTTTTTTTAATACGCTAAACGAGAATTAGTATTCCCATAAATACTAATTCTCCAAAACAATTCAGCACAACAATGTAACAGTTAAAAAAAGGACAGCGGTTTAACACAAACAACAAACAGCGTCAGAACGAAACAGGAAGTAAATAAACCCACAATGATGAGACCCTAGATCATCTCCTCTTCATAGCCGGATTCCACGATCACACTTTATCTTTATCTGCATCACATGGTTATAAGAGATGCGTGAGTATTATCATAAATACCCAGTGGTACGATCATCCTATCTACTTGGCTAGATGCACGGGTAATGGATACCAAACGGTCAAACAAGCAAAAAGTCAACCCCGAAAAGTCAACCTCGAAAAGTCAACCCCAAAAAGTCAACCTTAAAAGTCAACGCAAGTCAACCACAAACCACGATACCTACGTTGATCACAACACTAAAAACGCCCCAAACAAGCATTAATCGATCAACAATTCAACTCAATTCGCAATCAAACGCACCAATTACCCGTAAAAACCATAGTCACGCACTCACCTCGCTTCGGGACCGATAACTCGCGATAGACTCCACCAAAACACGATCGGAAACCGGCTCTGGAAACTAGACACCGAGAGCTTTCCAACGGTGTATAAAGCGTCTCCTAAATCTAAGCAGTTCGACGGGAAAACAGCTCGCAAACTCGTTGATCGGAGCTGAAAACAGAGATTTCAGAAACAACCCACTGACTTTTAAAAGTATACAGAGAACGGAGGTCACCTCTGATTAAATCGAACTTGGTGTCTATAGAAAGCTAAGACTCAGGGCTTTCCAATGATATCTAGATCGTCACCTGTATCCTTACAGAACGACAGTAAATAAGCCCGTAAGTTCGATGATCGGAACTGGAAACAGGAACGACACGTTGAGCTTAAAAGAACACAGAGAACGGATAATACCTCGTAATCAAGATTGGAAACTTGATTTGAAAACTAAACAGAAATAGCTAAACAACGGCATATAGATCGCCCTCTGATTCTATCTGGTTCGACGGAAAACCTTCCTTGAACTGGACTGATTGCAGAAACGAGCCTAAAAATCTCAGTCCGATCCGATCAGAACTCCCTTTCCGTTCGTCTCCCACAAAACCGGACAGATTCCTCCACCTCTCTCTCTCTTCTCCTCTCCCTTTCTTCTTCTCCCTCTCTTTCCCACGTTCTCTCTCTGCTTCCTTTTCTCAAAGTCTGATTCCTCTCCTTTAATAAATCAGCCACTTCCTTATGTTCCCCACTAACAAATCCCCCACTAACACCTACTAACAAGATTCCCCCTAACACCTACTAACACTCACTAACAAATTCTGATTTTTCTCTCCAAAAATAAAACTACCCAGTCGATTCAAAACGAGCTGGTCGATCGACACCCGAACTAAAAATACACATTTGGTTCACGGGCGTTACATGAGAGCTTTTGTACCAATGCTCTCTGTTTCCTTAGTTCCTTGGTTTGTTTGTGGGCTATGGGGTCGAAAGAAAATAGGTAAAGACCTTATGTGCGTAAAGAAATAGATCTAAATCTAAAGGGAAGAAAGACACTGCGATGGAGGCTTGCACATCTTCGAACATATTTTTTTTTTTGGTGAAAAAGCTTGTAAAATGTTAATGAAAATCTCGACCTTTGCCGTAAATTTTTTCCTTTACAAAAAACTACTCCACGAAAAAAGGGTAGATATTTCGCAGGAACCAAATATATTAGATTCCATAACTGATTTATATTTAAACCATTGATTAATAATTATTTTGCTATATGGGAAGAAAATATAGCATTTAAGATTTTGGCATCAAACAAATTTCGTCATATTTAGGAAGAGAATATTTAGTTACTAACAAATAGATAAGATAGTTAATATTCTCTTAATTACACTTATAAATTCTACAAAAATTTCTGTAAAATATTTTAATTTCGGTAAAGATAAAGCATTTAAAAAACAGAGTACCTTAATTTCGGTAAACATAAAGCTTTTAAAAACAGAGTATGAGTATAAGCCTCTCCAAAACAGAGTATGAGTATAAATTCGGTAAACATAAAGTTTTTAATTACCATGTTTTATTACCCATTTTTTAAACAGAGTATAAGTATTTATTCAATGCATGGACGTATCTTGGGTTTTATTGTGACGCAAGACTTATCGAACAAAACCGACGTAAGACTTGGTAAGTCACAGCCCAACTTTGTTGAAAGAAGATTTCTTCTTATCAAACATAAAGCCATTACTTACAATACAAACCAAAAAAAATAATAGATATGATGAATCGAAGCCTTTGTTGTTGCTTTTCTTGTCTTGATGTTTGAAGATCCTCTTCAACACTCATTGGAACATGCCATGTTCCATCTTTAGACTCCTGCATCAATCCATCACCATTATGTAAAATGCAGACAAAACTTTTTTTATTCTTGAGTTTGACCATTGATGATAGTACTTGATTATTAAACTACTTGATTACTCACCTTCATGTACATAATATTAAACTTTATCAACTAAATCCCCTTTATATTTAAGAATGAGTTTGTGTAGAGCAGAAATTGACTTGTATAACAATGGAGTATAGATACTCTGTTTCTTATCATGAAAAACAGAGTTTGTTATATAGTATGAGACATCAATTTCATCTTTTCGGTGGTTTAGAATATCTTAACTAAGAAGATTGAAGAGATGAAACAATATTAATTTGGCATAAGAAATATATAGAAAAAGTCGTATGTTATTTTGATAGTTTTCCAAGAAGCAAAATAATATCCCAAAAACACCAATTGAATTATGGAAAACTTATTAAAAATACCAAAGTTAAAAAGTTGAAAACAAAAGAAAAAACAAATCCCTTCAAACCAACATTGTTAAGGTTTCTCGATTTTCACTTGCACCAATCCTCCAGCCAATTTCGGTTTGTTTTCACCCACTGCCTCATTGGAAGGAGACTTCCCACCAATGATAACACAATCAAAGTCCTGGACACCATCATCAGTCCCATCAATCCGCTTAGATAAATCCGCAGTCGAATCATTCTTGTATTCTCTCCCTAAATATAAGTACTTGAAGAGGTAATTGCTTATGCTCGTTTGACTTAATTGGTGGTTGGAAGCTTGATCGCTGCAAGTATATAATATTAGATCGAAAAAAATATAAATAATTCCGAAGTTCTATCCACCGCAAAAAAATTTGAATCTAATGGTAAAATTACACACACACAAAATATAATAGAGAAACGTACATGTTCATCATGTAGACGCCAATAAATAATTTTGTTGTATTCTCTTCCATCATTATCTAGCTTCACCGGAATGCGACATGCATTAGATTCGACATCATCATCATCATATAGAGTTGCCATTGATCTATAAAACATTAAACAAAATCAAAAGAGAGAAAGAAAGAATTCACAAAAAAAGGAAAAAAAAAAAGAGAGAAAGAAAGAGGTATCGACCAATTCCAAAGAATCCTAGAGTGTTAAAAAAACCTTGTCGATGAAGTTTTATTTATAAGGTAAGGCGAAATTATGATTTTTTAGGTTAGGAATGAATCTTTGTGGTTAAGATATTATGAGTATGAATCTTTCCTTCATTTATGTTGATTGGATACCAAAGTTGTAGATTTCGGTATAAGGCAATAATATTTCGTTACATATTATCTCCCCAAATTTCGGTGTAGAGAATATGGTTATAAGGCAACTATAACCAAATTTCGTTAGATTTTGGGAGAGAATACTTAGATACTAAGAGCTAGATAAGGTGGTTACATAATCTCTTAATTACAAATAGTATTATAAAAAGTTTCTAGAAACATATATATCAACTTGCTACTTAGAATCTTAGGAGATCAAAATTACATGGCTTTCGTAAGAACAAAGACTTAATCTTGTCACCACTTTCAATTTGTCATTGTGAAAAGAAAGAGTAACATCTCATTGGAAAAAGAGATGTTATTTTTAGGAACAAAGACCTACTCTTTGCAAGTATTGCTCAACGTGACGAAGATACTGAGCTAAATGAACTAAGGGACCTTTGACAGGGAAGAGAGAGTTGCAAAGAAATTCATTGTTATGTATTCTCTTTACGAAATGTATAAAAAAACCTGATTTTATTTCAATAAATAAAATAAGCAAAATAATATCCCAAACACCAATTGAATTACGGAAAATTTATTAAAATACCAAAATCCATAAGTTGAAAACAAAAGAAAAAACGAATCCATTAAAACCAACATTGTTAAGGTTTCTCGATCTTCACTTGAAGCAATCCTCCAGCCAATTTCGGTTTGTTTTCACCAACTGCCTCATTCGAAGGAGACTTCCCACCAGTGATAACACAATCAAAATCCTGGACACCATCATCAGCCCCATCAATCCGCTTAGATAAATCCACATTCGAATCATTCTTCTTCGGAGAATCCCCATTGGACGCAACCATAGCAACTTTAGAGACGTTATTGCATGAATCAATATTATCAATTCTAGTACAATGTTTCTTTGTCGTAGAAGATTCCGCTCCGGACTTGACAGCCAAAATCTGGTCACGTTTGGAAGAAGGAGTACCTAAACTTGCAGATAAGTCCTCTGATTGTTTTTGACTAAAATTCAACATCATAGGAAGCTACAAATACAAAAACATTATTGAGTAATGCTGGAAAATTATAAAAAAATAATTTTATACCATTCAAAGGTTATATCTGGTCACCAGAGACAATTGAATTGGGGTTGATATGATCATCAGATAAAGCTAAAGCATCCGAATCAACATTAACAATATCTTGTCCAAACCAAACTTTTAAACTTTGAATGTCTCATTCCCTTGCCACAGGTTTTCTTTCTCAATAGAGATGAGAAACTGAAATGTTTTCCCAATAACATTTTTCAGAGCTAGAGGAATATCATCTGGATCTTCAATCTGAAAAAATGCAAGATCAATTAGTAATAAAGATTTGTAGTAATCAAGTACAAATATAATTGTATGAAGATCAAAAGTTAGAATCAAACAAACCTCGGTGTACACTCCGTTTAAAGGCTATCAGCAGAACATTGACAACTTTTTCAGCATTGGTATCAAATAGCAAGCATTTGGATTGACCAGAAGAATCCATCACAATAAAGTGCAACTTGTACCTATTCTCCAATGTATATGATGTCAAAAGTATTACATTTTTAAAAAATAAGACTAATGAACGTAATAAACAATAGATACCTTGGAATGACGGATGTAACATTGGCGTTATTACAGTTCTCACAATGGAATGATTGCTTCTTCTCCAACTTACCTATGTCCTTCTCCTTTGTCTTATTCTTGTAAACCCTAAGCTTACATTTCTTGCAAGTAAGATAGTACCATGCCCAGTCAGAATCAATACTGCAAATGGTGCACATGATTTTGTGCCTGCCAACCTGTTAGAAAATATCCTATCAAAAACCATTCGACAATAAAAGGTAACTTAAATGGTATAACGTCAATACCTCAGTAGTACTAATCAATTCACTAATTGTGACCAAAGGAAACTGGTCAAATAATTCTTCTTTGGCGACTAATTCCAGCTTTTTGGGCCTTTTGTGCACAATTCTCAAAACCATACCATCATCGGGCAAACTAGAAATATAAACGTTAATATCTTCTGGTTTTGTTTAGGAAATCAAAAATTTTTAATAATAAATCGAAATATGAACAAACCTCTTCTTAAATTCAACCAACTCAGAGCATTGCGGATTAATAATTATTTGAGATGCATCAAAAGCATTAGTGATTTGTGGCTGACTTGAAATGTGTAGAGAATAACATAAGAATATAAACACTATGAGTATTTCGTATCAATATCAAAATATAAAGACAATAAATATGATGCCATAACATAAACACCTCGAAATACATTAATCTTCACAAATCAAATTAGACAAATCACAAATCCATCCTCAGCATTTTGACAGGCAGTGTTAACACATTCTGCAAACTTTCCCCACAAGGTACATGCCAAACGATCATCCCTATATGTGAATGGAGAGTTATTTTAGATACTACCAAAAATTTTTAAAAATAAAAAAATCACTCTATTTAAACTTACGTGGCGTTCCGAAGTTCAAACTCAAGTTTATGAGTGTCTTTGTTGTTAACTTGTAAATCTTCCATATCTCTCAAACTAACAATTTGGCTTATAACATATGAAATAAATGAATGAAAATTAAATTAAAATTTAACCTTTAAAAAAATGGTTTACAAATAAACAAAACTAACCGATCAGAATGTTTGGATTGAGCTCTTCGTTATTAACTTGAGTAAAGTCGGCAAGATCAAGAAAAATACTTTCTGATCGAGGACCACATCGTTGGACAGTAGTTGTATTCAAGAACGCCATCTTGTAACGATGACTACATGGTCTATACTGACCCATAGCTTATGAGAGGTTGAAGTTTTCAATAAGTATCTATTCACCAACAACCAATGACCTCTCAAAACGTACGACTAATGGCCTATGTACTGTAGCATGAATCTTAGAACCCTGTAAGAAATGATCGATACTCATTAATAATAAATCAAAAGAAAGGCATATGATCGTATGACCATAATAAGCTAAGATAAGTGCGAGAGAAAGATCTTCAAAAATCACAAAAAATCAGTAAGAGAGGAATAATCAAAGTAAACGGAAAGTTAGTTGTGTCGTTAACTACGTTTTAAAATATGAGTGCGAGAGGAAATCAGTGCATGAGTATACATCTATGAGTTTACGTTCATAGTTTAAGTAAACAGAAATATAAAAATCATTGCATGAGTATATGTCTATGAGTTTAAAAATTGCGAGAGGAAATCAGTGCATCTCTCTCTCACAAGGATTGAAAGTAAGAAATTTTTAAATAGACTATGTGATTAACTTAATTTTAAACCAAAATTAAACCGTCCAAGTGATTTTGGCTACTTGGTCGGGGGTCTAGGCAACTAATTTTTAAGCCATAATGACAAAATTTAACACATAGTTCACGGATTAAACAGAAATCTCACTTAAATTTAACACATAGTTCATAGTCTATGACTTAAATCTCACCGAGAGGAAACCAGTCCATGCATATAAGTGAAGGATTCAAAGTAAAAAAATCAGTGCTACTATAAAAATCAGTCACGGATTAAACCATTTAAGTCTATTTGTTTTAGTTGTGTTCATAGAATCTCTATTAGAATAAAAGTAAACCGGAATTTGCTTTTATAAGTAAAAATACGTACCACTTCATCAACAAGAATGATCTCCAAAGTTTCACCATACGATGTTTGGAATTGCTTCCAAACATGAAGAACCTTAACACGAATCTTCCATGACACCTTGAATGGCTTGACATCTCGAAGTTGAGTGATAGATGTTTGTAAAGCCATTGTAATGAACCAAAAAATGGTATTTCGAAAAGGTTTGAGAATGAGTAAAAGAGAAGAAACTCAAGGTTATTTATAATATGGGTGAAGGTATTTAATCGTGAGTTCTATTTGATAGAGGAGAATATTTCGTCAAATACTTTAGTTATAGAAAAAGAATTAAAAATAACTATATTGTTAAGAGTGAATTAAGGAAAAGATTTAAGAAAAATCGATAGATCTCTTAAGAAGGTAAGATTCTTTAATTTCCAAAATTTAAATTTTGATATTTGTAAATATAGTTATTTGATTAGTTAATTTCGATTTATTTGAATTGTTTGATGAATAAAATAATACTAAAAATCTAAAAATTTTAGGAAGATAATATTAACTATAAGATTTGATGAAGATTGTGAGTAAATATAAATTTTGCATTTAAGTTGACTTGCTATGGAAGTTTGTAAATATAGTTATTCGATTAGTTAATTTCGATTTATTTGAATTGTTTGATGAATAAAATAATACTAAAAATCTAAAAATTTTAGGAAGATAATATTAACTAAAAGATTTGATGAAGATTGTGAGTAAATAAAAATTTTGCATTTAAGTTGACTTGCTATGGAAGTTTGACAAGGTATAAAGAGCTCATGTTCTAAGTTTGTCAGTTACACTAAACGAAATTGCATTTTTCCATTTACAGAGAAGTTATGAATTTCGGTGCAAGTAAAGAAAGAATGAGAGTTGGTTTCATGCTTCTGACTCAAACAACTTCGATATGAAAACCATTTAATGAAAGAGAGAAAGAACCTTGTAAATTAAAATTCGAAAGGAAATATAATGTGTAGAAAAAAGCATAATCCAAATCAAAAGAAATCAATGCAACCTAATTGTTCAAAACCAAAAAACGACATTAGGTAAAATCGAAGTATCTTTCCATATCACTAATTTCGTCATCCCCCTTGTTGTTGATATCATAAATCATGGCATGGACTTCAGGCACATCTTTGTTCAACCAAACTTGTGTACAATTAAACACATTGGTGATTAACCAATCACCTGCAGCCGATTTATGACCAAGTAGAGTATTAGTAATAGATTAAAACTAATCGACATTGTAAAGAGAATAATTAAATTGGTTTAGAAACTACTCACCTTGGCTGACAAAAATTCTACCAAACCTAATGATGCATATGATCATGTCATCATTTGAATCTGTGAATTGCCGGTAGAAATCATGGGCATATTCCTTTGTTAAGCGACATGGTAAATGACAATTTCTGAAATTATAAATAAAGATTAGAATGTCAAAAGCACTTTGTTACTAAAAGTTTTGAAAACTTACTTTCCATTGTCCAGCTCGAAGTTAATCTCATCCCATTTTTCGTCCGAGACGCTAGATTTGCACTCAACGATACTCTTGACGTTGACAATCCTACCAATAATATCTGACAAAGACAAAAGCATATGTTTTGTTAGAAGTAGAGTTGATTCTAGATGAATAAAATAATACTAAAGGAAATTGGTTAATAATCGTACCCACACAATATTCTGGACTCAAGGACCCTTGTTTTATCTCTTCAAAATCCACAAATTTAAAAGAATTTCCGTCCCCTCTTGATGGCACGCATCTTGCATAGGTGGTTGACAACCACTCAATCTTAAATCGGTGAGTAGTAGGATGGAACAGGGCGTCTATCCATGCTAGGTGAAAATTATGAATAATCATCCATTTACCTTCGACCAACATATGATTCCAGCATTCAATGAATTCTTCAGCCATTGTGGCTTGTATTATGTCTCCCTAAATTAGTATCAAAATATCGAGAAATTAGTAGATTCAAACAAATTTTAAAAACCTAATTGGTAAAGATGAATCTATACTCTGAAATTCAAAATCCGATCTAAAATATAATAAATAGAAACCTATAAGTAAAGATGAATCTATACTCTGAAATCCAAAATCCGATATAAAATATAATAAATACACAAACCAACTCTTCTTGTTGAATCTATACTTAGCAAACCGAGTAAAAAAAAGTTGAGAACTAAATATACACTACTGACATCATGCAAATCAAAACAAAGAAAACTATGCTTAAACCTATGATCACTTTGATCTATGTTTAATCATGTGCATATTGATAACTTTCTGTGTTTTATCAGTTTCAAGTAGAGTCCTATACAAAACCAACTAATATAAAGTAGAGACTATGATCACTTTCCAATCGGACGTAAAGCAATCAAATCTATGTTTATCAGTTTTATCAGTTTAAGAGATCACTTATTCTATAGTTTAAGAGATCTATGTCTCAGAGTTTTATAAGTTTGAAGTAAAAAGCAATGAGAACTAACCTTTTCATCAACCAGGATGAGCTCAAGCGTATTAGCTCCTCCTGTGGACAGTTTGAATTTGCGGAGCAATTTGAGTCTAGTTCTCCACTCATTGACAAAAGGATTCAACATCGAAACTTTGTGCAATCTGTCCATGATTAGTTTTTTGGTGGAGGAAAGGTTTATTATGATGAAGAAGCAAATGGCGTGGTGATGAAGAAGCAAATTCATTATAATAAAGGTTACTTATATAGAAGAATATATCTGTAGGGCTAAGGGAGAATATTTTGGCAAATAATTTAGTTACAGAAACGTAATCTATAGAATATTTTGGTATGAATCTAAAATCCGATCTAAAATATAATAAATAGAAACCTATAAGTAAAGATGAATATATACTCTGAAATCCTATTATGATTCACAGAAGAAAGTTTTCATTTTTTTTAACAGAAATCTCAACACCAAAATCAGAAGGTCAATAAACCTAAATGACTCTAACAACACATAGATCTACACAGAAAATCGATTGAAACAAACCTTCGCGTTTCGTTTCAAATCCTTTCAGAGGAAGAACACTCGATGAATTCGATTGAAAGAGATTTTGTCGATTGAGATGGAGAGAAAGAGAGATGAAATTCGAAACCTAGAAGAAGAAGAAGAAGAGAGGTTGTAACGATGACTACATGGTCTATACTGACCCATAGCTTGTGAGAGGTTGAAGTTTTCAATAAGTATCCATTCACCAACAACCAATGACCTCTCAAAACGTACGACTAATGGCCTACGTACTGTAGCATGAATCTTAGAACCCTGTAAAAAATGATCTATACTCATTAATAATAAATCAAAAGAAAGGCATATGATCGTATGACCATAATAAGCTAAGATAAGTCCGAGAGAAAGATCTTCAAAAATCACAAAAAATCAGTAAGAAAGGAATAATCAAAGTAAACGGAAAGTTAGTTGTGTCGTTAACTACGTTTTAAAATATGAGTGCGAGAGGAAATCAGTGCATGAGTATACATCTATGAGTTTACGTTCATAATTTAAGTAAACAAAAATATAAAAATCAGTGCATGAGTATACGTCTATGAGTTTAAAAATTGCGAGAGGAAATCAGTGCATCTCTCTCTCACAAGGATTGAAAGTAAGAAATTTTTAAATAGACTATGTGATTGACTTAATTTTAAACCAAAATTAAAACGTCCAAGTGATTTTGGCTACTTGGTCGGGGGTCTAGGCAACTAATTTTTAAGCCACAATGACAAAATTTAACACATAGTTCACGGATTAAACGGAAATCTCACTTAAATTTAACACATAGTTCATAGTCTATGACTTAAATCTCACCGAGAGGAAATCAGTCCATGCATATAAGTGAAGGAATCAAAGTAAAAAAATCAGTGCTACTATAAAAATCAGTCACGGATTAAACCATTTAAGTTTATTTGTTTTCGTTGTGTTCTTATTGCAATCGGATTTTGTTTTAAATACGATTCTTATTGCAATCGGATTTTGTTTTAAATCCGATTCTATTACACTTTCATTGATTGAGATTGAGAGAAAGAGAGAATCGATTAGAACCGAAGAAGAAGAAGAAGAAGAAGAAGAAGAAGAAGAAGAAGAAGAAGAAGAAGAAGAAGAAGAAGAAGAAGAAGAAGAAGAAGAAGAAGAAGAAGAAGAAGAAGAAGAAGAAGAAGAAGAAGAAGAAGAAGAAGAAGAAGAAGAAGAAGAAGAAGAAGAAGAAGAAGAAGAAGAAGAAGAAGAAGAAGAAGAAGAAGAAGAAGAAGAAGAAGAAGAAGAAGAAGAAGAAGAAGAAGAAGAAGAAGAAGAAGAAGAAGAAGAAGAAGAAGAATATATACTCTGAAATCCTTATGATTCACAGAAGAAAATTTTCATTTTTTTTAACAGAAATCTCAACACCAAAATCAGAAGGTCAATAAACCTAAATGACTCTAACAACACATAGATCTACACAGAAAATCGATTGAAACATACCTTCGAGTTTCGTTTCGAATCCTAGAAGAAGAAGAACACTCGATGAATTCGATTGAAAGAGATTTTGTCGATTGAGATGGAGAGAAAGAGAGATGAAATTCGAAACCTAAAAGAAGAACAAGAGGAAGAACACACGCGGATCGATTGCAATCGGATTTTGTTTTAAATCCGATTCTAGTACACTTTCATTGATTGAGATTGAGAGAAAGAGAGAATCGATTAGAACCATAGAAGAAGAAGAAGAAGAAGAAGAAGAAGAGATTAGAACGCTAGAAGAAGAAGAATATCATCACGACATTTTTGCAATGGTCAAATATTTTTCTTCAACTCTAGATTACCATACTGCCATTAATGACTTCGGATCGGAACCGGGTCATAACCCAGGATCCGCATGTGTAAGGCCCGTGAACCAAAAAGGGGATTTTTTTTTGGGCATGTGTGTCGATCCACGGAGTAAAATCAGACCGACGGTTTCGGTTTCTGATTTGCCGGTTTGGGGAACGGTTTAGGGGACACCCTAGGGTTTGTATAAAAAGGCTGGAACAGACGCGTGTTGGTCTCATTTTGGCCGAAAATCAGAGAAATAGGAGGATTCGAGAGAGAATCAAGAGAGGTTGTGAGTGGTGTGTGATTGAGGGTGAAGGACAGCTTCTGTTTGAGTGTTTGAGAGGGCAAACGGCTGGGCAATTTGAGGAGGAATGGGGTGAAACTTTGAAGATAATTTCTTCGATCTCTACTCTCAATATGGGCGAAATCCGTTCGCCATTTCGTTGAATATTCGTTGAGTTATGGATGTTTGAACTCGATAGGGTTGTGCAGACTTGTTGCTACGATCAGTCGGCTTCAGGAAGGCTTTCCGATCGAACCAGAACGACATAGGAGACGATCAGCCTATCTGTAGAAAGCTCTCTCTATCTAGTTTCTAAATCAGGTTTCTGATCCTGATTCGGAGGTATTATCCGTTCTCGGTGTGCTTTCAGAGTCAGTGTGTCGTTCCTGTCTTCTGAAATCCTAATTCGGTTTAGGTGATTTTTGGAGGAGACGAACGGCTAGGAAAATCAGGTCGGATCGGGGTGAAACTTTGTGGGTATGTTTTCCAATCCTTTTTCTTGATGTGGGTGAAAACCGTTCGTCAATGGGTTGAGTATTTAGGGAGTTATGATCGTTTTAACTAGGTAGGTTTCTGCAGTTTTCTGCTGCGATCAGTCCACTTAGAGGGAGGATTCCCGTCGAACCAGAAAGAGCCTTGAGACGATCCGCATGCCGACGTGTAGCTTGTTCTGTCTAGTTTTTAGAACCGTTTTCCGATTCAGATTTGAGTAATCCGTTGGTCATGTGCGGGGCGTTCTTGTAGGCGTCGTGTTCTTCATCTTTTCAATCCTTTCGAGGTGAGTGCGTGACCGTAGGTTTATCTGGGTAAAGGGATTGATCCCAATGCATTGTTTGATGATTTGATGGTTGATTCTCGTGTTATGGCTGTTATGTGTTGTTTGGTGTTGTGGTTTGTCTCTTATGCCTGTGTGTATAACCTGTAGACGGGATGACCGTCTCACTGAGTATTTGTGATAATACTCACGCATCTCTTTTTGCTATGTGATGCAGGTAAAGACAAAGTTTGATCATGGAATCAGGGCGAGGACGAGATGGGTGATCTAGGGGTCTCGTTTGCGTGGACTATTGGATTGCTAGGTTGTTAGTGATTCGATATGGAATAGTTTAGGATGTTGAATGATTGGTTATTGGTTTATGAAGTATTATTTAATGGTTTATTTGCATAACTGATTTCCGCTGAATGTTTGCTGTATTGAGAATTTTAGCATGTTGAGGGTTAGCATTTATGGGGATGCTAATTCGGTGCTAATTTATATATAAAAAAAAAAACGGGTCGGGTTGTTTCAGTTTGGTATCAGGGCCCTTATGGCTCTAGGGCGGGAGAACATAGTTGATTATGTGGAATAGTCAATTGCGTGCTGAATTGGTTGATTGATTGATTATGTGTTTTAGTCAATTGATTGTTGTGTGGGTTTGGAGTCCTAGATCATCTTCTCCGAGCCTTCATTGAGATTTCACGGTATGTGTGTTTGACCTTTCTTGCTTTATAATATTCTTAGTTTATGCTTCTGGTAGTGAAGAGAAATGGGTAGAGTTACTAGAGTTGCTAGAGGTATTGGCCGGGGAGGCCAAGGTGGGTGTGGAGGGCGTAGGCGCGGGCAGTGACTTGTGAGTGAGTCTGCTGCCGCGTGTGTGGCCCAGGAGACCATGCAGAAGCGGGTGGCTGATTCGCAGACGTATCAGGAGGGATCCGTGAGTGTGGCCACTGTGTACCAGTGTGAGGGCTGGTGGGACTAGTGAGAGTTCCGGGGTGGCCAATGCGTTTACTAGTGTGAGGGCTGGTGGGACTAGTGAGGGTCCCGGTGTGGTTGGCGGTGCGGCGGGCCCAAGTGGGGGTGCTGTCGCAGGTGTCGGCTAGGATCGAGATGATAGTCTGGCGAGTCTCCTACAATTGATCTTGGAGCGGTTACCGGGAGGGGTGCCGGCTCAGAGTTAGGCTCCGGAGGTTCAGCCTGGTGTGGCTGGTGTACAGCCGGGTATGGCTGGGTGCAGCCGGGAGTGGCGGCTGTGTAGGAGCTCCCATCCTATCTTAAGATGATGGAGCTGATGCAGAGGATTAGCACGAGAGTTTTCTCGTGAGGTGCTAAGTTTGAGGGGCCGATGAGTGGTGGATGAGTGTCAAGCGTAACTTCGACTGTTTGAGGTATCTAGAGTGATTCCGGGGTGACCGATCAGTGAAGGACTTCGATGCAGAGTTCTGTCGACTCCTGGTTCATGCGAGTGGAGGCATGAGTAGGCCTAGGTGAAGAGGTTCTTGGGAGAACTTCGAGCTGATTTGAGGACTGCTGTAGAGCGAGTAAGTTCGCCACAAGGGCGGAGCCGGTTGAGATTGCTGCGACGATTGAGGAGGACCTGAGAGAGCATGTGGTGGTGGTTAATCCTCCTTGTCAGCAGAGAAGGTCACAGTAGCAGGTAGGTCCGAGCAAGGGCGGTAAGCCTGCGCAAGGACAGAAGAGGAAGTGGGAGAGCACTTTGGAACCGAGTCAGAGGGTTCAGGGTGGTCTGGGATGCGTCGGGTGTGAGAGCATGGATCACAGGTTGGCGAGCTGTCCTAGGATGGACGAATCTCGGGATAGTACGTTAGAATTCTTAGGCACATGAGAATTGCGCAGAGACCTTAGTAGTGGGCGGGTGTGAGTCCCACGGTTGTTGATTCTGGAGCAACGAATTGCTTCATTACTCCGGAGTGTGCGGAGGGTAGCGGGATCCGGAGCGATTCCGGGGAGCAACCGGGAGTAGTCAAGGTTGCTGGTGGTAGGACGTTGGCTACTTTCGGGCAGGCTCGTGGTGTGGATGTGCTGGTGGCGGGAGAGTCGATGCCAGCAGACCTGATCATCAGTCCAGTGGAGCTGTACGATGTCATTTTGGGGATGGATTGGTTGGATCGGTACAGGGTCCATCTAGACTGTCGGCGTGGACGAGTAGTGTTTGAGCGGGAGACGGGGAGGTTGGTGTTTCAGGGTGTGAGACCGACTTTCGGGAGTCTCGTGATTTCAGCGTTATAGGCCGAGCAGTTGATCGAGAAGGGTTGTGAGGCGTATCTGGCGACGATAGTTATGTTGAAGACTGTTGGAGAGGTTGCAGTTGGAGAGATTCAGGTTGTTCGGGTTTTCTAGGATTTGTTTTCAGTCGCTGTTAGGATTGCTACCGTCGCGGTCGGATCCATTCATGATTGAGTTGGAACCCAGGACGACGCCCATATCCAAGACGCCTTACCGTATGGCTCCAGCAGATATGGCAGAGCTGAAGAAGCAGTTGGATGATTTGTTGGGTAAGGGTTTCATCCGGCCGAGTGTGTCACCGTGGGGAGCGCCGGTGTTGTTTGTGAAGAAGAAGGATGGGAGTTTCCGGTTGTGCATCGATTACCGGGGCACTGTGAAGAACAGGTACCCTCTGCCACGCATTGATGAGTTGCTAGATCAGTTGCGAGGGGCTACCTGGTTCTCCAAGATTGACTTGGCTTCGGAATACCATCAGATTCTGATTGATGAGGCGGACGTCACGAAGACGGCCTTTCGGACGAGGTACAGACACTATGAGTTTGTAGTGATGTCGTTTGGGTTGACGAATGCCCCAGCAGCGTTATGCGGTTGATGAACGGGGTGTTCTAGGCGTATCTGGATGTGTTCGTGATCATCTTCATAGATGACATTTTGGTATACTCGAGGAGTCCAGGGGAGCACGAGGTGCATCTGAGGTTGGTTCTGGAGAAGCTGCGGGAGTAGAACCTGTACGCGAAGTTGAGTAAGTGCAGTTTCTGGCAGAGGGAGATGAGCTTTCTTAGCCACGTTGTGTCTGCAGACGGAGTGTCTGTGGATCCAGCTAAGATAGAGGCTATCAGAGGTAGGCCTAGACCGAGGAGTGCTACTGAGATCAGGAGTTTTTCTCGGGTTGGCGGGTTATTACCGGAGGTTTATCAAGGGGTTTGCGAGTATGGCGCAGCCAATGACGAGGTTGACAGGGAAGGATGTCCTTTTTATTTGGTCTTCGGCTTGCGAGGAGAGTTTCGGGAAGCTCAAGGAGATGCTGACGAGTACACCTGTGTTGAAGTTACCCGAGCCGGGTGAGCCATATGTGGTGTATACAGATGGTTCAGGAGTTGGTCTGGGATGTGTGCTGATGCAGCAGGGGAAGGTTATTGCATATGCTTCGAGGCAGTTGAGGAAGCATGAGTGCAACTACCCTACCCATGATTTGGAGTTGGCTGTAGTGATCTTTGCACTTAAGATTTGGAGGTCTTATCTGTACGGCGGGAAGGTGCAGGTATTCACAGACCACAAGAGCCTGAAGTATTTCTTCACTCAGCCAGACCTGAACCAGAGACAAAGGCGCTGGATGGAGCTAGTCGCGGACTATGACCTGGAGATTGGGTACCATCCGGGTAATGCTAATCTGGTGGCTGATGCTTTGAGTCGGAAGCGAGTTGCTGCGGCTCAGGAGCGGGATTTGGAGGAGTTAGCAAGTGAGCTCAGTACATTGAGGTTGTGCGTGATCTCACAGGAGCCGTTGGGGTTAGAGGCAGCTAACCAGGCAGACTTACTAAGGATGATTCGGGTTGCGCAGGAGAAGGATCAGGGGTTAATTGATGCTTCTAAGACGACGGGTTCTGAGTATGTGGTCTCAGCAAGTGGGATGATACTGGTGAATGGACGGGTTTGTGTACCCAAGGACGAGGATCTGAGGCAGGAGATTCTGAGAGAGGCCCATTCGAGTATGTTGTCTATTCATCCGGGGGCGACCAAGATGTATCGTGATCTGAAGCGATATTATCACTGGGTCGGGATGAAGATGGATGTAGCTAGCTGGGTTGCAGCGTGCAACATGTGTCAGCTGGTGAAGGCAGAGCATCAGGTTCCAAGTGGTATGTTGCAAAGTTTACCCATTTCGGAGTGGAAGTGGGATATGATTACCATGGACTTCGTGACGGGGTTGCCAGTGTCACGGACGTGTGATGCGATTTGGGTGATAGTGGATCGTCTGACCAAGTCAGCCCATTTTCTGGCCATCAAAAAGACTAATAGAGTGGTAATGTTGGCCAGGAAGTATGTGCGGGAGATTGTGAGGCTGCACGGGGTGCCAGCGAGTATAGTGTCAAACAGGGATCTGAGATTTACGTCTGAGTTCTGGAGAGCGTTTCAGGCAGAGATGGGCACTAAGGTGCACATGAGCACAGCGTATCATCCTCAGACAGATGGGCACTCGGAGAGGACTATTCAGACTTTAGAGGACCTGTTGAGGATGTGCGTGCTAGATTATGGTGGTCATTGGGCGGATCATCTGAATCTGGTTGAGTTTGCGTACAACAACTCATACCAGGCGAGTATTGGGATGGCTCCATATGAGGCTCTGTATGGGAGGCCGTGTAGGACACCATTGTGTTGGACTCAAGTGGGGGAGAGGAGCATGTTTGGTGCGGATTTTGTTCAGGAGACGACGGAGAAGATCCGTGTCTTGAGGCGGAACATGAGGGAGGCTCAGGATTGGCAGAAGAGTTATGCCGAGAGGAGACGGAAAGAGCTGGAGTTTGAGCTGGGAGATCTGGTGTATCTCAAGGCAGTTATGTTGAGGGGTCCTAACAGATCCATTTTAGAGAATAAGCTGAGTCCGAGGTTTATGGGTCCGTTCAGAGTGGTGGAGCGGGTCAGACCAGTGGCTTATCGGTTGGAGTTACCTCAGAGTATGAAGGCTTTCCACAAAGTCTTCCATGTTTCGATGCTGCGTAAGTGTCTACATGAGTCTGAGGAGGTGTTGGCAAGGATCCTGGAGGATCTTCAGCCCAACATGACATTGGCGGCGAGACCTGTGAGGATTCTCGAGAGGAGAGTCAAGGTTTTGCGTCGTAAGAGGAGACTTGGAAACCAGAGGCGAGTATGAAGACGAAGTTCCCGAAGTGGTTCGAGAAGCAAGCGGAGACTTGAGTGTCTTTTCTGGTTTTCAGAGTCTCTACAGCGTGCTGCTGAGTTGTTGTTTTATGTATTTTCGTTTGTGTTGTAACGATTTACATTTTTTTTTAGATTTAATAAGATGTGTATTCCTTATTAAAGGTGGTTTATAAGAGGTGAGTTCTTATATGTTATGACTTGTGGAGTCATGGGTTGTGATGACTGGTAGGTCAGGTGATGGCTGGGAATGGAAGTTCTATTCGGCTTAAAGCTGGTTCATGTTCTAGGAGTGGCTAGAAATGAGCTTGTTCATGTTCTAGGAGTGGCTAGAAATGAAATTCGTGTTCTAGGAGTGGCTAGAAACAAAAGCTTTATGCGCGTTAGAATCTGTCTATTTCCTAGGGAGAGTCGGAAAAAGAAGTTTTATGTGAGTTAGAATTGTCTTTTCCAGGGACTCTGTGGGAAAGCCCATGGTGGTTGGGTTGTTTTGAGTGGCCTAGTGGGGTTCACGGATGCGATGATATTCCGGGTGGGGGATGTCATGAGGTAGCCACAGAGGCGATTCCGGTCGACTGGTACTTATGATGCATGTTTCAGAGTATTGCTCCAGGAGACGGGTGGGTTTCCTGCATACTGAGGGATAGTGGTTCTCTCCAGGCGACGAGTGGGTTCCTACATATACTCGAGAGTTGGTGGTTCTCTCTAGGGGACGAGTGGGGTCCTTACATATACTTTGAGGGATGGTGGTTCTCTCCAGGGGACGAGTGGGTCCATGCACACGTAACTCAAGGGGTGACGATCCTGCGAGTGAGTGTGGTGTATGTGTATATGAGTTATGAGTATGAGATATGAGCAGTAGCGTCTAAGCGTGGTCGTGAGTATGAGATTGGATGAACTTCGGGGATCGGGAGTGGATTTTAGGTGGTGCTGACCGGGTGGGGTCAGGATTGCAGCCGTGGTGAGACGGTGCAATGAGGCTAGTGTGAGCCTAGTAAAACTCGGGGATCAGGTGTGATCACGAGTGGTGCTGGCTGAGGGCCAGGGTTGTGTTGTGGACGTCGAGTCTGGGGTTATCACTGGAGTCTGGAATTCGGTTCGGACAATCCTGGTAGCATATGTTACGCCGATGGTCGTACATGTTCTTGTTTGATTGTTGTACGATCATTTCGTCCAATGCGGGTTCAACGGTTGGTCGGACATGTTCTTGTTTGATTGTTGGACGGTCAATCGGGCAGCCCTAATCCAGACCATGGGGCATGCATCGTTGATGTTCCGGATGAATCTGGGCGAGTTTTAGGCGAGAGTGTTCGCCTTAGCAAGACGGGTTAGGGGATTCGAGTGTTATCTCGAAGGATACAGGCCGCGTGTGGGTCAGGTGGTGGAGACCGTAGTGAGACGGTGTTGCGTGATTCGAGGTCGAATCCGTGTTAGTGGGGGAGAATTGTAACGCCCGTGAACCAAAAAGGAGATTTTTTGGGGCATGTATGTCGATCCACGGAGTAAAATCAGACCGACGGTTTCGGTTTCTGATTTACCGGTTTGGGGAGCGGTTTAGGGGACACCCTAGGGTTTGAATAAAAGGGCTGGAACAGACGCGTATTGGTCTCATTTTGGCCAAAAATCAAAGAAAGAGGAGGATTCGAGAGAGAATCAAGAGAGGTTGTGAGTTGTGTGTGATTGAGGGTGAAGGACAGCTTCTGTTTGAGGGTTTGAGAGGGCAAACGGCTGGGCAATTCGAGGAGGATTGGGGTGAACTTTAAAGGTAAGTTCTCCGATCTCTGATCTCGTTATGGGCGAAACCTGTTCGTCATTTCGTTGAATATTCGTTGAGTTATGGCTATTTGAACTCGATAGGGTTGTGCAGACTTGTTGCTGCGATCAGTCGGCTTCGGGAAGGCTTTCCGATCGAACCAGAACGACTTAGGAGATGATCAGCCTATCTGTAGAAAGCTCTCTCTGTCTAGTTTCTAAATCAGGTTTCTGATCCTGATTCGGAGGTATTATCCGTTCTCTGTGTGCTTTCAAAGTCAGTGTGTCGTTCCTGTCTTCTGAAATCCTAATTCGGTTTAGGTGATTTTTGGAGGAGACGAACGGCTAGGCAAATCAGGTCGGATCGGGGTGAAACTTTGTGGGTAAGTTCTCCAATCCTTTTCTTGATGTGGGTGAAAACTGTTCGTCAATGGGTTGAGTATTTGGGGAGTTATGATCGTTTTAACTGGGTAGGTTTCTGCAGTTTTCTGCTGCGATCAGTCCACTTAGAGGGAGGATACCCGTCGAACCAGAAAGAGTCTGGAGACGATCTGCATACCGACATGTAGTTTGTTCTGTCTAGTTTTCAGAACCGTTTTCCGATTCGGATTTGGGTAATCCATTTGTCGTGTGCGGGGCGTTCTTGTAGGCGTCGTGTTCTTCATCTTTTCAATCCTTTCGAGGTGAGTGCGTGACCGTAGGTTTATCTGGGTCAAGGGATTGATCCCAATGCATTGTTTGATGATTTGATGGTTGATTCTCGTGTTATGGATGTTATGTGTTGTTTGGTGTTGTGGTTTGTCTCATATGCCAATGTGTATAACCTGTAGACGGGATGACCGTCTCACCGAGTATTTGTGATAATACTCACGCATCTCTTTTTGCTATGTGATGCACGTAAAGACAAAGTTTGATCGTGGAATCTGGGCGAGGACGAGATGGGTGATCTAGGGATCTCGTTTGCGTGGATTATTGGATTGCTTGGTTGTTAGTGATTCGATATAGAACGGTCTAGGATGTTGAATGATTGGTTATTGGTTTATGAAGTATTATTTAATGGTTTATTTGCATAATTGATATCCGCTGAATGTTTGCTGTATTGAGAATTTTAGCATGTTGAGGGTTAGCATTTATGGAGATGCTAATTCGGTGCTAATTTATATATAAAAAAAAAAACGGGTCGGGTTGTTTCAGCGTGTCTGTCCGATTTTAGACTAAAAAAATGTCTAAAATTGTACTGATAATTACTGAAATTGCCACTGCATAATTCTAAAATTATCCATTTCAATTGAATTTATTTAGTTCAAAAGCAATGGCAATTTCAGTAATATTTGAATGGATTTTGGACATTTTACTAAATGTACTTCTGTATTAATATTATAGAGATTTATATAATATTTTATTTTTTTTTAATATATGTACATTTATTTAAAAACAAAAACCTAGCAAATCGTAATTTAAATATAATTAATAAAAATATATATGCAATATATATAATAAATTACATGAACATTACATATATTAAATCTATATTTATATTCAAAAAATTACTATGAATAAATCAATTAATAAGAATAATCAGTTGCTATTGTATTTATATATTATTGTATTAGAAAAAACGCTATATTAAAGAAAAATACGATAGCAATGTTTAAAACCACTATCAAAAGTCTCGGACCTATTACGATAGCAATGCTTAAAACCGCTATCAAATACGATAGCATGCATAGCGTTTTCCACTTCGTTGTAGTAGCGTTAGATAGCGGTTTTCGTCTGCTAAGAATACCCACATTTCCTGTAGTGATATCAATTATGTTTGGGTAAAGTATATTATGTTAAGGTTTAGTTTTTCGGGTGTCGGATTTGTTAGGGTAAAAAAAAAATTTTAAAGTTAAAATTTTAGGGTTTAAGATATAATTTTTTTTTAAATTTGTGACATTTTTAAAAATGACTAACTCATTGTAGCATTTTAAAATAGTAATTCAAAACTGACATTTTTGAAATTTCTCCTTTATATTTACTATTCACAAAATCAATTAAAAAAATCCTGAACAAGTGCTATTTACCTCTATTAGATCCCTTTTTTGCTTTCATTCGTTCAATTACACAACAGTACCGTATGGCCAACATTTCTTCTATGCGGGTTGAAGCACAATTGTCGTATGAATGATTACCCGTTTTGCATTCGAATGGGTGAATGAATTCGTGATCAATCCTAAGACCGATAATTTTTCTTTTTATATTATTGGCCTAAGAAAAACAATGTGTGTCTTTCTGCATGATACTTCACATCTTTGAAGCGTACATAATAGATAGGAGACAATGCAAGTCCCATCTGTCTCAATCAAGAAACAAAATGAAAATTTCATTAACTATATAACATGATAAAATGAAAAAATGGGATACAGTGTGTCAGATGTTTGCATTAAAACCTTATTATAAAAATAATTGAGAAGTGGTGTGTCAGGGATAGAGATACTTACCTTAGCATGTGACCCTTTCAATATTTTCCAATACATGACTATTTCTGTATTCTCTCTTCGTCGACTACTAAGTAAATTCAATGTAAACAATGATAAACAATATTCGACGTAGCGTATCAGCTCATGTGTTGTTTTTAACTTTTTATGGTGTTCGAAGTACCGCTAACAAGTCTTATATTTTCATATTGAAAATTTCAACTTCCGAAGTAATGTTTTAATATATATATATTTTTTAACTATATGACTATGTATTATTTATATATGTATCATAGTTTTTTTTAAAAAAAATTTTATATTCTATTGGTGTTTTATTTGAAATTTTATATTCTTTTCATACAGTTTTCGACTTTAATAAAATTGCCATTAAGTTTTTTTTTTCAAAACCTTTTTATATTCTATAAAAAATTGGTGTCTTCTATTTAATGCATGTACACTTTCATATTTGAATTCAGACACTACAGTAAAAGCATTATAAAATAAATTCCAATGCAATCATAGTTTGTTGGAATCAAAGTTTTTAATAAACTATAATAGTTTTAAAAATAATAAACTCAACTAATATTCTAGCAAGTAAAGTGATCAATTAAAACAGCTACATGAATAAGTATATTAAAACGAAATAAACAATTTACACAAAAAAATATGAAAAATTTAAAAATTTAAAAAAATGCCACTTTTCAAGTGCCACTTTACAAAAATACCATATTTTTGAAATCTTTACAAAGATGCCACTTTTTCAAAATTATTTTTTCTTTATACTATTTATGTTTGGGTTAATTATGTTCTATTAGGGTTTAGTTACGAGTGTTTAGGAGGTTTTAGGGGTCAAAACATTTTTTAGGGTTTAGAATTTTAAGATATAGGCTTTATAAATCTATAATTAGTGGTATTTTTGCAAATGAACACCCCTAAGTGGCATTTTTGCAAATGTGCATACAAAATGTAGGATTTTTGTAATTATCCCAAAAAATATTAAAAGAAAAACAAAGCTATACCACGAGCAGGATATAACATTTGGTATCCCATCAGATACGGCTATATATATATATATTTTTTTTTTAAAAATTAATAGGTCTATATATTCGTCAATGAATTTTCTGACCCTTAAACCACTTCTATCAAAGAGTTCTAAAATATTATAAAAATTTTCAAAATAATAGTTAAATATTAGAAAAATTCTCAGATAGGGTGTCGAAAGGTATTTCATTTGAAAATCTCTTTCTTCTCTTTTAAAAATCTTTCTTCATAATTTATTTATATTTTATTTTATATAATTTTTTTGAAAATCCTTCTACGAACTTTAGATGAAAAGGTTAAGGGTATCGGAGGCTTCAACTAGTCAAATACATATCCTGCCACTCATAACCAAAATAATTAATTTATCTTTTACATTTGTAAAATCTTGTTTTTTTTTTATTCAAACTCAGCATTTTTGTTTTTCTAAAGCTTTCTTAAGGTCATAGTTTTTGACTTTTTGAACCCTAAAAAATCACAGTTTTGACTTTAAAAGTGGTATTATTATTTTTTATTTTTAAAGTGGTATTATTAAAATTTTGACACTGAATTATATTTTCATGTATCAAAAAATGGCGTGAAAGATTTATTTTTATTAAAAGATTTATTAAAACTACATATTTTATTTTTTTAACTAAAACATCATTTATTATCTACTGAAAATCCAAAAAAAATAATTAACTACAATATATAAAGAGACATAATACATACAAAATAATTATTTTTGCATTAAAAATAAAAACATAAACTAAAATGAAAAAAACAATTTGGTAAAAAAAATCATATACAGTGAAACCGATCGAGAAGACATATATACTTTTCTAATAAGCTGATGATCCAAAAAATTTAAAAATAAAAATAAAAATAGGTTAGTTGAAAGTTTGTATTTTATTCCCACTTGAATAGACTTTAATTAGATTTGGACACGGATTGTAACTAAAATGCATAACTTAATTTGTGTTAAAAACAATGTAGCTGAATTCTTTTTTTTTTGTTGGCTTTTTAGTTTTTAGAACATAAAGGGAAATTACGCCATTCTCAAAAACTTTATTGAGTTTAATTAGCGTTAAATTGTAAGCTCAAATAGTAGTTTCTAGCTAGGGTTTTGGGTGCTTTAACAAATATTTCCAAGTCTTTATAGGACTATGTTTTAGGGTTTTAGAGATCCTTACCTAAATTAAAATGTAAACTGTTATTTTCCAATAAATTAAAAGCAAAAAAGCTTCTAACCCACGTGGGAATTAATATCCCTCAAAATAAAATAAAAGAAACAAATGAGAGTGACCTTTAAGTTTTAACCTTTTTTAACAAATAATAAATGAGTTAAATAATATAAAATCCGGCATAATTCCTTTTTTGAAAAAAAAAAAAAAACTAACACTTCTTTGTAATTTTGTTTTTATGTTCAAACTCCTAACCGGGGTTCGCTTGTATTCAGAGATCAGACATACAATTACAAACACTAGATTTAAAGTACCAATATATTATTATTATTTTTGAGAAAGGGTTAAGTACCAATATATATATATATTGAAACTTGTTAAGTACCAATACCAATATATATATTTATATTTTTTTTTTTGAAACTTGAGTACCAATATATTAGTATGAGATATATTAATTGCCCTAGAAAAAACGATGGTGCAGTTGAATACAAAATTAACTATTTTTCTATATACAAATATACAAAACTAATTTACAAACTAGAGTTCATATACACGGAATTGTCGGTGAACTTGCGAGTATTAACATACCGTTCTAACATACCGTTTTGGTATTGCGATTATTATATGGTAGTAAAATACTGGACCGCAATAAAAAGTGTTGTCAAAGGAATCGTTTTAGCAAAAAATAAAAAATAGAAAACACACTACAAGAAAACAGCCACTATTCCGACGGCCGAGATTTCTGTTGGAAATCCGTCGTTTTGTACCGACGGATTTCCGACGGAGATAAACTGTCGTAATATTCTGACGACTTTCCGACGGAATCCCGACGGAAATCCGATTTTTCCGATGTCGGTAAATTTGAGTGGTTACCATTTCGTTAGCGGTGGCCGATGGGATTAGTGGGGTGTTATGTCGGAGTTTTGTGACGGATTTCCGACGGAATTCCGACGGAAATCCGTTCTATATAAGTTCCTTCATTTCTTCGTTCATTCATAACACAATTTTACAAATCAAAAAAATTTGTTAGCGATGAGTTCATATTTTCGGTCTTAGATGGACGAGCCAATGATGGATATGGGCTCGAACTTATTAACATCCGCATATGCTGCAGGTATATGCGAGTTCATGAATTTACCCAGAAACCAAGATACAGCCAAAAAAGGTCAGGATATCAAATGTCCATGTTCTAATTGCTGTAACAGAATTAGTGTTGCGGTTCATACTGTTTGGAATCACTTATATAGATATGGATTTAGGCCGGGATATAAGGTTTGGTTTTTACATGGAGAAAGCAATTATGAATATGGTAGTACCAGTAGTAATGCACCTTATTTTCCGGATAGTGTAGGAGAACGTACAGCGGAAGTAGATGTTGGGGTAAGTACGGTTGCGATGGTTAACGATGCGTTTAGAGAGAATTTGCAGTTCGGTGGTTATGAGGGTGATAGGGTTGAAGAACCTAATTTAGAATCTCGAAGGTTTTTTGAAATGTTAGACGCATCAAAGCAACCACTATACATCGGTTGTAGGGAAGGTCTTTCACCGTTATCTTCTGCTAGTAGGATGATGAACATGAAGACTGATTACAATTTGTCCGAAGAATGTGTTGATGCATTCGCAGAATTTGTGAAAGATGTTTTGCCAGAGGATAATCTTTCTCCAGCATCATACTACGAGGTCCAGAAACTTGTTGCCGGTCTTGGTTTGCCCTACCAAATAATAGATATGTGCATCGACAACTGCATGCTATACTGGAGAGAAGATGAGAACAGAAACAAATGTAAATTTTGCCGTAAACCACGGTTCTAGGACACAAGTGGCAGAGTGAAGATTCTTTTCAAACGGATGTGGTATTTACCATTAACAGAGAGGTTGAAGAGGCTGTATCAATCAGAACGCACAGCTAAGGCTATGAGATGGCATGCACAGCATAGTCAAGATGGAGATATTACGCATCCTTCTGACGCAGAAGATTGGAAACACTTTCAATCGGTATATCCAGATTTTGCATACGAACGACGGAATGTATACCTCGGCTTATCCACTGATGGTTTCAACCCATTTGGAAAGCATGGAAGAAAATATTCATTGTGGCCGGTCATCGTAACACATTACAATTTGCCTCCTTCGATGTGCATGCGGCGAGAGTTCCTGTTTCTCTCAGTTCTAGTTCCTGAGCCAGATCATCCAAGACGGTCACTCGATATATTCCTCCAACCATTGATCTATGAGTTGCAGATGTTATGGGAGCATTGTGTTGAGGCATTTGATGTTTCAATCCAGCAGAATTTCAACATGCGTGCGGTTCTTATGTGGACCATAAGCGATCTTCCGGCGTACGGTATGTTATCTGGATGGACAACGCATGGAAGATTGGCATGTCCTTATTGCCAAGACAATACTTCAGCATTTCAATTGCAGCACGGAAGGAAGACTTCATGGTTTGATTGCCATAGGTGTTTTTTGCCGGCAAATCATCCATATCGTCGGTCTATAAGACATTTCAGGAAGAATTTTCCAGTGTTTCATGGTCCACCTCCGGAGATAGATGGTCGCAGCATATTGGAACAGTTACGAGATTTTGGTGCAGAGCGAACTCCTGAATGTGGGGGTAATGGCCATCACCCCGTCGACGGTTGTGGGGAATATCACAATTGGCACAAGAAAAGTATTTTCCGGGATTTGCCGTATTGGAAAGACCATCTATTGCGGCATAATCTAGATGTCATGCATGTTGAAAAGAATTTCTTTGACAACATCATGAACACCATTTTAAATGTACCAGGAAAGACAAAAGACAACTGGAAGTCTAGATTAGACTTGCCATTGATTTGTTCAAGGGCATCTCTTCATGTATTGCCTAATGGTAGATTGCCGATGCCTGCGTACCGGTTAGACGGGGGTCAGAAACAAGTTTTTTTTTAATGGATAAAAAAAATTGTTAAATTTTCTGACGGCTACGCATCTAATCTGCGCAATTGCGTGGATTCGACGGAAGGGAAGTTTATTGGAATGAAGAGTCATGATTGTCATGTTGTGATGCAGCGTCTTCTTCCATTTGCATTTGCTTATCTTCTTCCAAAAGACATCCATCAAGCAATTGGAGGTATATTTCGTATTCTCGTCATTTTCTTACTAATATAATATTGTTACTATATATTTACTAACTTGTTTACTTTTCGTTTTTAGGAGTTGGGGCTTTCTTTCGAGATTTATGTTCACGGACACTAACAGTCGACGGGATCCGTAATTTAGAGGCCAACATCCCGGTACTCCTTTGTAATCTTGAGAAGATATTTCCACCGTCTTTTTTTGATGTTATGGAACATCTTCCTATTCACCTCCCACGAGAAGCAGCATTAGGAGGCCCAGTTCAATACCGATGGATGTATCCGTTCGAGCGTTACATGTTCCACCTGAAGAAAAAGGTTAAAAATTTGAGCAGGGTTGAGGGATCTATTGTCGCACAAAGTCTAAATGAAGAAGTATCACACTTTGCCGAGTATTACTTTCCTTCGGATGTTCGTACTAAGGGTAGAAGGCTGGCGCGACATGATGATAGAGGTGAAAAAGCAGTGTATCCCGTGGTTGTACCTGAGTTGTTTGCCCAAGTTGGTCGCGTAAGTGAAAAAGGGAAGAAACGCATACTATCACCACAAGAGGTCACACATTTGCATACATATATCCTAAGAAATTGTGACGAACTTGGAGAGTATGAAAGGTACACCATTTGCATACATTTATTTGTGGAATTATTTGTCTTCATCTAATAACAATTGTTATATTACAGGATTTACATGTCCCTAGCACAAACTTACCATGCTCATAAAACAGATTCTGAACTTGCTGTCTTAAAAGATGAAGAATTCTCGAACTGGTTGAAATTTTATGTACGTTTAATATAAATTCCCGAAACTCTTACTTTTTAAGGTTTTCACGTTCATATGTTACTGATTTCTTACTTATATTGTTTTTAGGTTTCCGAAGGTTTAGCAAGTGGTCAAACCCTCCCGACATGGTTAGTGGAGTTGGCTCATGGTTTACGCAGCACCGCTACTTCGTATCCCAGATTTTGCAGTAGGGGATATTCGTTCAGGATTTGTGAGGAAGGACTTCAAAGGCCAACTTCGGACAATGGTATTTCGGCGCAATCAGGTGATACCATGTACTATGGCAAATTAAAAGAAATCTTGGAAATCCACTATCCAGGAATGTTGGACTTGAGGTGCATTGTGTTTATGTGCGATTGGTATGATACATCCAATGGTCGTGGGGTTCGAATTGACCCTCTTGGTGTTATTTCGATAAATTCAAGCCGAAAACTACAGCATTACGATCCATTTATCCTTGCGTCTCAAGCAGACCAGGTATCAATACAATAATAGGTTTTCCTACATATTCATACGTTAGGTTTTGTTATTCCTGTATATTAACAATATCCAATATTTATTAATAGGTTTGCTACATTTCATATCCTCGAGATTCCTATCGGACAGATCCTTGGATCACAGTAACTCCAATTAATTCGAGAGGTAAAATATATGGAGTTCCAGAACATGATGCTTTACAAGTATCGAGAAGTATACAAATGTCACATGTTGAGGAGATGGATAACATTGACCTTGTCATTGATGTCACACATATCGGCGATGATCTAGTTCATTCGGACGAAGATGAAACACATGAAGAATTTAACGACGATTCAGACTCCATCCCTAGTGACGGTTCATCAGGAGATTCAGATTAATAATTTATGAATAAATGTTTGTTTATGAATGTTGTACTCTAATAATTTAAATTTCGTTTTTTAAATATATATTTTAATAAATCCTGACGGATTTTTGACGGAAATAACCTGTCATAATTTCCCGACGACATTCCGATGGAAATTACGACAGAAATCCGACTTTCCGATGTCGGTAAATGTTTTACTGGTCAGCTCATACCGACGGAATTAGTTCCGTCGGAAATTCGATGTCGGCAAAGTTTGAGTGGTTACCATTTCGTTACCGGTGGCCGATGGGATAGGTGGGGTGTTATGTCAGAGGTTTTCGACGGATTTCCGACGGGTTTCCGATGGAAATCCGATTTTTTCGAAGTCGGCAAAGTTTGATTGGTCAGCTCATACCGACGGAACTATTTCCGTCGGAATTCCATCGGAAATTCGATGTCGGCAAATTTGAGTGGTTACCATTTCGTTAGCGGTGGCCGATGGGATTGGTGGGGTGTTATGTCGGAGGTTTTTGACGGATTTCCGACGGAAATCCGTTCAATATAAGTTTCCACATTTCTTCATAACACAATTTTAAAAAGCCACAATCAATAACACAAATAATGTCTTCTAGCTCTCCTAATGAAGACTATAAATCAAAAATCGTGGCAAATGTACCCGAAAATCCAAAATACTGGTGGGAAGTTCCAAAATACTCGTGGGAAACCGAAACTCAATGCGACGAATTCACTCAAGAGATACCCACTTACTCGTGGGAATTTGATACATGCTCACCAATCGAAATTGAAGATTCTTCATCAACAATAGTGCCGGACAGCCAGTGCTTGCCAACCATCCCACACATTCCAAAAATCTCGTGGGAAACTCAATCTCAATGCGACGAATATACTAAAGAAATACCCACATACTCGTGGAAAGCTGATTCATGCTCTCCTCCCAATGTTTTGAGTCCCAAATATGATAAGCAGGCAGAATGGCCTGACCAGAAGCGTGTTCTCGAAGACGTACCATCGGTATTGATTGAAAAGTCAGATACTTACGGTGGAAGTACTTCTAATGAATGTAAGGATCAGTACTATGATTATGAATTTGCCCAAAGACCAGAAAGCCTCAACTTAAATGTAGATGTTGATGCAATCAAAAGGGAATTGTGCGACGGATATTTACATTCTCCGCCAAAGAAACAAATGGGGAAAAAAAGTTTCTGGTTCTAACAAATGGTAAGTTTGGAGTGGATTTCCCGACGACTTATGTTTGAAAATTTAGAAGTGTATTACGACCTTATACCATAACCGTTATATGTTTAATATGTTGAAGTATCTAATGTTAAGAAAATTTATTTCGGAAATGAGATCAATCTTTATATGTTATTATCATTTAATTAATTTCGGTTGATAAATGTTTATTAAATTTAATAAAGATTTTTACATAATTTTAAAAAATAAAATCCGTCGGAAATCCGTCGGTAAATTTAATAACGATTTTTTATAATAAAAAAATTAAAAATCCGTCAAAAATCCGTCGGTTGTTACCGACGGATTTTGATTTTTTTTATTATAAAAAATCATTATTAAATTTACGCGTTTTTGTAAATAGAAATTTAAAATCCGTCGGAAATCCGTTGGTATTTTAATTTTGTTATTTATAAAAAATCTTTATTAAATTTACGTATAATTATTAAAAACATTAAAAATCCGTCAAAAATCCGTCGGTTTTTACCGACGGATTTTGATTTTTTTTATTATAAAAAATCGTTATTAAATTTACGCATTTTTATAAATAGAAATTTAAAATCCGTCGGAAATCCGTCGGTATTTTAATTTTGTTATTTATAAAAAAAAAATTATTAAATTTACTCATAATTATTAAAAAAAATTAAATATCCGTCAAAATTCCGTTGGTAAAACCGACGGATTTCCGACGGATTTTAATTTTTTTATTATAAAAAATAGTTATTAAATTTACGCGTTTTTATAAATCGACGGAATTCTGACGGAAACCCTAATTTCTGCCGCCTAGAGAACCTCGATCTCATCGAAAAAGCGGGAAAATCCGTCGGAAATCCGTCGGAAACCTGTAATAAAACCAGACTCTTCTTCTTCGCGGAGACAGAACGAACGACAGAAAGAAAATCGGAAAAATCGCCGAAAAACGATCGAGACACGCCGGAAACGCGTCGACAACATCAAATTCACTGACAATCTCAATCTCTATCAACAAATCATAAATCCAATGTAAGTTTTTAGAAGTTTTTTTGTAAATTATGAATTATGAGATGTATTTGTAAAATTTGTTAGATTTAGGATGTTAAAAATTAAGGGATTAAATGATTTAGGATAATAGAAATGTAGAAATGTACGGGTTTAAGATGTTTGAAAAATTTTGAATTTTGTAAATTTTGTGATTTAGAGAATTTTCGGGTTTATAAAATTTATTTACATTTTAAGATGTATTTGTTATTTTTAGGGAATTATAAATATTTATAATATAAATAAATTCTAAAATTCTAAATTATTGAAATTTTACTAATTTTTTAATTTGTTTAAATTACAAAATCCCAAATTCCCGAAAAATCGTAAATATCTAAAACTTTAAATTACCAAATCTGAAATTCCAAAAAATTCCTAAATCTGTAAATCCCTAAATCTCCATATCTGAAAATCCATAACCCAAATATCCCTAAATACCTATAGAGAAACCCCAATTTCCCACAATCCCTAACTCCCTAAAACCTTAATTTATGAAACCCGAAATTCCATAAATTAATCCCTAAATTCCAAAATCCCTACTTCTCAAAATATCAATATCCTAAAATCGCTAAGTCCCCAATTCCCATAAATCCCATAATTCGGAAATCTCAAAATTTCGAAATCACAAATTCTCAAAAACTGAAAATCCCTAAATCCGTAATGTAGATTAAAATATCTGTAAATTTATATTTAAAATTTATGATTTAAATTTACATATATATATATTTAATATCAGAATTTATATTTATATATGTAAGTAAATTTCAACGGTATGTAAACATTTTGGCAATCGTAGGGACTATGGGCGATTTCATCACTCTACTGGATCCGGTACTTCCAGTAGGGGAGGTATGAGTGGGAGTCAGTCGCATATCCCCGAGACTAGCTTTCCGGATACCCAACACCCGTCTCCTCCAATGGGTACACAGCCCTCAACTCCCACGGCCATAAGCATTGAGGAGTTTGTTTCGCAATCTGGACGGGATAGGTTGACTCGCCTAGATCCTGACTTGCGACCTAACACGACCTGGTAAGTTTTATTTAAAAATGTATTTGATTATATTAACTTAATAAAATATTTAACTAAATATTGTTTAGGTTTCAATTTTTGGGAAACGGGATTACGAGTTTGATCAACGCAATGACTAATTCGTTAATAACTAAACCGTATCCCACATTTAGTTCGATGCCGGTGGCAGACCAGGAGACCTGGTTTCGGCAATTTGCTGTATGTTTTTTTTCCCAATTAAGAATGTAGATTTTTATTTCCATTCAAATAAACAATACTAATCTTGGTACGTGTTTTTTTCAGCAAGAATTTTTTACTTGGGATCCACAGTTGACTGCCCAGGTCCGACGCTAGTTCCACAAAAGGCCTCCCGGAAGTACTCGTTGAAGATAAACGAGTGGAAGAACATGTGGTACAAAGAAGGAAATGTGCCTCGGAGAATACAAGATAACCCAACCTTATGGGCTGGACTACTTGCCCATTGGGAACGGGAGGACACAAAAGCAAGCTCCGGAAAAAACTCGTTTAACCGGAACAGCGACCGGAAGGGGAAGGAACCGGCGACCCATAACCTCGGCGCAACGAGCAAAGCGTCACGTCTTGAGAAGCTGGTAATTTTCTAAATTTTTCAAAATTTTATTTATAACACCTCTCATATTTCCTTCATTATATATGCCAACAGATTGAGAAGACCGGTGTGCGTCCGTCACATCTTGATTTGGTCAAAGATGCGCACACCAACAGAAAGACTGGTGAAATTCAAGATCCCGTTGCTCGTGAAATCGTGGAAAGCGTGGATAGGCTCGGTGAGGAGTACCTCCAATCCCAACCGATCATCGAAGAAACTCCCCCGGCCACGGAAGTTCCACTAGAGATGATCAACGAGTTCACCTACCAGGTTAGTAACACTGTCAAATTTAAACAAAATTAAAATAAATTTGAATACCGGAAAGTTATAACATTTATTGATTTATTTTTTATCGTAGGTTACGCCTAAGACCAAAGGTCGTGTGTTTGGCCTCCCGGAAGACAGTTCATCCGCGTCGGTTAATTCTGACCGCTTTCACAACGTTGGGATGTTGAGGGCACAGAACGCCGAGCTTCTGGAGCGGGTGACCGTGATGGAGGCACAACGCGCAGAAGATCAAGCACGCTTTCGGGAACATATGACCCGCATGCAGGCAATGGAAGAACAGATGAGCGTCGTGCGGGCAATGGAAGAAAGGATGAACGAGTTCTTCCGTAACCATTCGCAGTAGTATTTACTTTATGTAATATTTTAATTTTGTAATTCACTTTTAAATATATTTCGGAAATATTATTTTTAAATTTTGTTTTATTTTAATTTTATTTTAATTTAATTTAAATTTAATTTTTAAAAAATAATAATTCCGTCGGAATTCCGTCGGTTTTGACCACCGTCGGAAATCCGTCGGAAGTTTTGACCGTCGGAAATCCGTCGGTGACACGTGTCGTCGGAAATCCGTCGGTGACACGTGTCGTCAGAAATCCGTCGGTGACACGGGTCGTCGGAAATCCGTCGGTGACACGAGTCGTCGGAAATCCGTCGGTGACACGGGTCGTCGGAAATCCGTCGGAGGTTCTGGCCGTCGGAAATCCGTCGGCATTTCCGACGGATTCCAATTATCCCTTTTCCGTCGGAAATCCGTCAGTATTTCCGACGGATTCCCGACGGTTTTTTATTTCCGACGAAATAGAAACGACGGACCAAAAACGTCGGAAAGCCGTCGGAATAGGGCTTATTCCGACGGATTTCCGACGGTTTTGGCAGTCAGAAACGGCCATGTTTTCTTGTAGTGACAGGTATGTTATCTACACAAAACATTAAAAACATCGATTTATTGATTAGTAGACCTATAAAACATTCTAAAAATTATGTTTTTCACTCATGAGTCCATACTTAAACTTCATCATTTTTAATTATTAGTTTTTTGGTCAACCATATATAAATTATCGAACTACAAATAAATAACTGATATCGCATTGTAAACTTATTTTTATTGTTGACAAGAAAAACTTATTTTTATTGACATGCATTACAATTTACATATATATTCAAATGCTGAGACGTTGAATTGTCATATCAACGACACTATCATTAATCACTAGGATATTCTATTGTAAAACTTATATATTATAATTTGTTTCTCATTTCTACTGTAAATGTTTGGTTTAGCTGAATATTGTTTCTTCCGTATCTACTATTAAGAATCCTTAGTCTAAACCTTTGTGTGAACTGTGAATTGATATGAGTAGATAATTATTGATAAAACTACTAGATATAAATGTGTAATTGAGGAATGAACATGGAACTCTTCTTACACATTTGTTGGGATGTTTTGTCCATACCTCCTTGCCTTTGGAATCTCACTCATCTTTCATCCTACGGCCCTCCCTAAGTCCTCTCCTCTTCAAATCAGTCACCTCTCAACTCTCTACCTTATATTTAACAACAACAAAAATAAATAAATCATTGCTTTCCAACGATAATACTAAGCTTTCTAAAACCCTAATCGTGAGTATCCCTGTTAAACCCTAAGAAACCAAAAAATAAAGATTATATATAGTATTATCACTAATTACACGTCGAATCATACCCTATTAACATGTGATGTAACATACCCCACAAATGTGTATACTAGACACATGCTTATAAAAGAACTTAATTAAGAAACATAAGAAATAAAAAAATTGATAAACATGTAAATCTGTTTATATATATATGTATTGCTTGGAAGATTGCTAAAAGCAATTTCTGGGGAAAGGAAGGGTACAATTTCAGAGAGAATAGGGTGCAGGAGAATCTATCTCCCAAACTTAGCAATGCTTAGGTACCTTTCTTAATTACATCTCTCTTCCTACACTCTTTCTCTTCTTTTATCTTGTTTTTTTTTTCTTATATAAATTTTTCCAAATACAATTGCAAATTTTGCAGTAAACCCCTCCTTGTTCTCTCGTAATCGACTCCTTTTGTTCTTTCTCCCTCTCACAACCACTCCCACTACTCCCTCTCGTTTCTGAGAAAACCCAAACCATAAGAAACCAAAAAACATTTAGAAATTCTTGATTTCCATTTTCATCTCTTGTTTTCATAAACCCACCAAGTTTTAATTTCTGCATGAAACAATCCTGGAGGAGGATAGTTCATAACTAATCTCTGATAGCTTCTTCTTTGGTGGGGTTTTTAGAAAGTTTTGTAATCATGGGTTTCGAGAGAAGCAACATAAGACCATCATCATTACCATCATCAGAAATCTGGAGAGTCAAGTTCAGTCTCATTTATATATTCCTTCTCTGCTTCGTCCTCTGTGTGATAACTACCACTTCAGTACTTTCTTCTCCATGTAAGCCCTTTTTCTTATCATCAATCATTATCTTTCTCCAACATAAATATCTTTAACTATTTTGTTCGTACGTAAGTTACGTAACGCAGAGTCATTACAGTAGTGCCATTTATATATTTCATTGTTGTTAAAAAATGCAGATATTAGGAACTGTAACTCTGAAAAGCTAGGGAACTTCTATCCACAGGTTCGTACACTTTCTTTACCTCTTAATCTCTTGCGCGATCCAATATACATAAAAAAATTGCTTCTTTTTTTGCTGTCGAGTCAATAATTAATTAGGAATAAGGGCACAAATACCTTGTTATCTAATATTAATACATATAACCATATCTATAAAATCCAAAAAAAAACAAAAAAATTCGGGTTTCTATTTCTCCTGATTCAAGGAGGACAAGATTGATGTTGATTCATCATTAAAGAACGTTTAAATAAGCTTATAATGTGGGGATCTCTAAAAGGACTACACAAACAAAAGGGGGGGGTGTAGCTAAAATGCGCCTGAACAGTCAGCGACTGTGACGGCATGTCGAGACTGACTGGGCTGCAGAGAAGCCATGTGTACTCCTAAAAAGAATCTGAGCCGTCCGATTCGTTCAGTGCACACGAGGACAAGGACAGTACTCGACTTTGGTCCGTTCACCCCTTATGGGACCCTTGCTTGCTTTTTGTCTGTGTTTCGATCTCGATCGACTTGGTCACTCGCCCCCACGGCGCACGTTAACGTATGACAGGACTCTTGGAACTTCTCAATCTCTCTGCCCTTTTTTGGTAATGTGCGTAGCGCTTTTTCCGGAGCGGTATTCCCGGTTCTTGTCTCACACCCCCTAGCCCTGTCTTGAAAATGTTTCTTACCTAAACTGCGCATTTTAGCAACTCAGTTCACTCGCTCTCTTATAATGATAGTAACTGAAGCTGAGTTAAAACATAATAAAATATAATAGTTCTATTTTAAAAAATAGCTAAAAGTTTGTTCTTGATTAACCAAATGGTTTGGTTTTGTGTGTTCTGTAATGGTAGAAAAATAGGCAAGTAGGTTATATATAACCTAAGTTTATTATTAAGATTATGACAATATATCTAATATCTTTGGTTTTGAGTATGTGTTTAGGAGGAGGGCAAGAGTACAGTTGTGATAAAGAAGATGAGGAAGATCGGTGGAGGTGGCAAGAGCAAAGAGGCGGAGCTACGGAGGATTCTTAGGGGGCTCGGGTCATCTCCGCCTCGGTGCTCCTCCAAGTGTGGAAGATGCAAGCCGTGCAAGCCAGTGCACGTGCCGGTGCCTCCGGGCACGCCTGTTACCGCCGAATACTACCCCGAAGCTTGGAGGTGCAAGTGCGGCAACAAGTTGTACATGCCATGATCTTCTCTCTATATATTTTATATACTCACATATATACATTATGACTTATATGCAGCTTCATGGTCCTGTCTTATGTCTCTACTGAAATATTTATTATTATATATATATTAAACATGTTGTTAATTAGGACAAACCCCTACGTGAAACTTTTGATGATAAATTGATGTTTGGTCCGTATATACGATATTTATATCATATGCTAAAAATAATTCATGAGCATGTCATGCTATTATTGATTAGGCCTGTTAATTTCGGATAAAGAGTGGGATTAGAAACCGGGTAAGACCGTAAGAGTAAATAGATATAAAAAAATTATTACCCAAAATGTATGTACTTTGGTTGAATAATGCGGATAATGGGTAGGGTAGATATATTCAAACTCCCATTAATATCTACTCGAAATATTAGATTCGAGATCATGTAATTTTTATAATATTGATAAAGTATTGTAAATTTTATTAAATATAAGATAATTAAGAAAAAGTGTAGAAAAGAATTAGAATTTTTCGATAATTTAAAAACTTGGAAATATTTAGAATCTTTAGATATGTTTAAGAACTTTAATTGTGCATACGGATAATCCAATATCGTAGGTTAGTCATTCCGTTATCTGTTGGACCAAATTATTTTTGTAGCAGCATATTAATTTGATTATATTCATAAAGTTTTGTGTGATTAATTTGAATCGGACATGGTTAGGATCGAATTACCCAAACCAAAAATGGACAGGCTACTATTAGTTTTTGTCTTCTTCAACGTACGTTAAAGTGCAAGAGGTGCTGTAACAGAGAGTACTACATGTACTAATAGAGGAAACGAACACAATACACAAGGGGTTCTTTTCTCCAAAATGTTTTTACTAGATCAAATGATAAGTATACTTACAAGTTCCACTTATCAACTTCAATCCTAGCCTAACATGTTAACAAATCACACATGATCTTGTGAACGTATCACTACCCCTTGGCCCCTTTGATCAAGATCTCTTTTTACTAGACAATCTTCCGTCCCCTTTGCTAAGACATATGATCTAATTGTGTTAAACGTCTCTCCACGTTTTTACACTCCTATTTATACACAATAGGAATCGACGACTAACCCTAGCCTTAGTCTTCAAGTTTGGAATATATCACATCTTTGTAGAATATCATCTCCAAGGAATGTCTCCAACTCACCTAGAGCATCAAGTCACGTCCATACTAGCTTGGCCCAACCCATTCTTCAAGCCCACGAGCCCTTAAGCTCAGCTACTTCGCCCGTACAACTTTCTATAGTACTTCACAACTGGTACATGTCACTGCTTCAATCCCAAACTGCTTACTTCATATTTCAGATGTTTTCTCCTCCGCTTCTCAACTCCGTAGATTGAATAACTATATCAACTCATATTGAATTTTAAAACTCATTCAAACATACACTTTCAATACGGGCTTCCAATGACACATATGCTTATGCTCAGAATATATCGATTAATATGATAAGCAAAAAGGCCAACATTATCCCTTGGCACATATACTATTAATCATGCATCCAAGTCTATATTAATCATGCATCCAAGTCTATAAACATCTAGATTTGCCTGAGAGTCACTGATTTCACTAACATTGTATAATATCAGAAACTCGCTCTAATAAACTATTCATATATATACTGATAATATTAGTCATCCTTAGCCCAAAGATCCGATATTTAAGACTACTATATCTATGCCTTATTGCTAATTCTCCAGTAAAGGCTAATTCTTCTCTTCCCATATGCCTTGTTGCTCGGATTCTCGATAAAATACACTAACTCAAAATTAAGAAATTACATCATTTTCGGGTTTGGAGTTTATTTATAAAGTGAAAATTAAATTTTTGGGTTAATGTCTAGCATTTTATCGTTGCCTCGTCTAATGCTCCGCTTGCCCAGGTTTAGTCAAGGTGCCTTGTGGGTACAATGTTTTTTTTTGCTAAATAGTAATATCATATTAATGAAGGTTTAGGGTTTACAGAGCATAGCCTAAAAGTTTGGTATACCTTGGAAAAAAATAAGATAAAAAACATGGTAGCATAGAGTTGAGCTTCATTATGGGTCCGTCATCGAAGCCACAACAGCATTAGCTTGTCACAGCGTTTCCAATGTCTCCGTGACGAGATGATGTTGCGAACATTTCTGTCCAAATCTCTGAAAATCTGGGTTGCAGGTATCGAGTGTTGATTGTGTAAGAAGTTGTTCCTTTGTTTCCATAAGTGGAAGATCGTGGCTTCAACTACAAGTTTCCTCAAGATCGATGGCGCTTTTGGTGAGCTTAGTCTTGACCATTCCATCAAATCCATCCAGTCTTGGAATGGAGAGTGAGTTGGTGTTAGCCTCATCATCACTTCACCCCAAATCTGAATACTGTAATCACAAGTCAGCAACAAGTGATCTCTTGTTTCCTCCAACTGCGAGCACAAGCAACATGATGTTGGAACAGCTAGGCCCCATGATGCTAGTCTAGTTCTAGCCGGTAATCTGTCCATGTTAGCAATCCACATGGTAAAAGCGTGTTTCAGCACCGACTGCTTGAACCAAATTGTCCCTACCCATGGTTGTTCTGGAGCTCTTGGCCTCATAACATTCCAAGTCTTTTTAGCCGAGAAAAACCAACCATAAGAGTCTTTTTAGCCCATGGTTGTGGCCCTTGTGGGTAAAATGTTGGGTTTTTGTTTTCACAGGTTAGTGCGATACGATCGCATTAAAGGTTGCTTTGGGCTGTTGCGATTCTTTTTCGTTCTGGTTGTAGTTATGATTGCTTTGGTTTTGCGTTGTGGTCTCTCTCCTATCTTTTTGGGGGTTGTTAGAAGCTACTCGGATCATGACCGGAGTTATATGCCTTTTTGTATCCTTCTTATCATTTGTAGTCTACCTTGTTTAATCGAGCTTTTAGCGTTGTTCATATGTTTGTATCATCATTTTGTAATAATCACCCACATGTTTGTATCTTAACTCGAGTTTAGCCAACATAGCCAGCACAAACATTTTTTTGATGATAAAGATGTTGCACACACTTAGCTCTAATATAAACCCACAATAAAATCAATTATATGAACTTATAGGATACAAAAACTTCTATAACAACTTAAATAGTTGGTATAATAACTTTACAAAGTACTTTTATGCTAGGTTAACCGATAGCTTACAATACTAATATCTGCTAGCTACTACTTCAAAAAAAAACTAAAGAATAGTTACATAGTTATGAATTTTATAGCTTTATGAAATTAACTGAAAAAGTAATTCTTATTCTTTGAAAATGGTAACAATTTTTCTCTTTCTCAGGAAAATTTAATATCTCATAATCTCAACTTTGAAGGCAGTATTGGCCTCGACCACAATCCGGCTTAGATGGCTCAACCGGTTCCACCATGCAGTTTGGTGTGGTACAAGGGGTTTCATCTCTTCCCATAACTGGAAGTCCTACGTCTCGGGCTTCAGCTGTGCTCATGACAATACATATAGCAACTATAAGAGTTAGTGATAGAACAATTGTTTTCTTGGATATAACCATTTTTGTTTGTTCTGGATAATTTATGTTACTCTCAAGACCTTTTTTGTGGGATTATATAGTGTGTGTTTTTATTTTTATTTTGCTAAATAAAGATTGTTTGTGATGGATTAAATTAGCTATGACCTTTGGATATTCTGATGGAGTTGCGCATTGTTTGGTGAACCATTCTTATTAATGTTGTAAAAATAGTGGAAGGCTTTTTTAGAATAGGAATTAATACTGCTACAAGAATGGAGTACCAATTATGCCGTGTTACATGTTTTCATATTATCATATAGATAAAATAACTTTTTTGCTATGTGTGGTGTCTTAACCCATTTTTTAATTTCATTTTAAGTAGTTTAGATATTTAATGTAAAATTAATTTTTGTTTCTGGTGATTATCACAGCATATCCAACTTCATTGCATTTTTGTTTTAAACTCTAATTTAGAGTAATATTAGGGATTGTCTACGCGTTGCGTGGTATTTAAAAATGAACATTAATAATTTCTACTTATTTATTATTTTATATTTAATATTATATAAATTTGGTGTCTATAGTAAATAATTATCTAAGTTATAAGACTAAACATTTGTATCAAATTGTTGGACTGTACAATGTTATATGACTTTAAAAGCTATGAAAGCATTTAAAAACATTTAAGTTCTAAATTTCTTTAATTAGACTTGTTGGATTTAAAAGCACTAAAAGTCATAAAATCATTCTTTAATTAAGTTTCTCACATCATCTTTTTCTTGTTCATGTTATGCTTCTTTTTATTAAAACTATTCTCTTTTGTGATTATTTTTAATTTTAAAATCCCAATAACCTATATAAGAGGCAAAAAAAATTACATGTTTTTTTGTATAGAATATTGTTGGATTTTATAAATAAAATATATATTTTCTATACATTTATTTAAATTAAAAATTATATTATAATTTACATAAAAATTACATAAATCTACATAAAACACTTAATTATAACTTGTTATAATTAATTTAAATAAGAATTAGCTATTTAATTGTTAGAATTAATTGTTAAAATTATTGAAACACACTTAATTTCTCTTTTGTTTTTAATAAATAATTTAATAAGACAAATGTCAAAAAGTTAGATGACACATGGCAGCCTCTCATGGCTAACAATCTCTCATGACTTAAATTTTGAGAAACCTTACTATATTATATAAGATCTTCTCCAATACTATTTTATTTTTATCTCTAAAACATAATAGAAAATTGGAGTTCTCCTATTTTTATTCCATTTTTTTATCCATAGTTATATTTTGATGTTAGGAATAAAACTCCACTACATTTTACAGTTGCTATATTATGTAGTGAAAAATGGTGTTATATATTGGATATGCTCCTAGTATTATGCTGATTTTTTATCATTAGTTAAATTATTTTTATTGAAATAAATTATGTTTTGAATTTTAATATAGAGAAATAATATATATATATATATATATATCTGTGTATGTGTCTGTGTGCGTCAGATTTAACATCCATTTCGAGTGCTTGAAGATTTAAACCTGTTCTTATTCCTAGTCCGAAAAAATTATCAAAAATAATGCTACGCTATTAGCATATTATTGACTTCTCATACAAACATGTTTTGAAAAATTATTACATTTAAAGACACGTTTTTATAAAATTATTATACATAAAAAATATTTATGCATAAGATGCATTTTTCTAAGGGGCAATTACAAAAATACCACTTTTTGTGTATACATTTGCAAAAATGCCACATAGGAGTATCTATTTACAAAAATGCCACTAATTATAGATTTATAAAACCTATATCTTAAATTCTAAACTATAAAAAATGTTTTGACACCTAAAACCCCTAAACACTCAAAACTAAACCCTAATATAACATAGTTAACACAAACATAAATTATATAATGAAAAAATAATTTTGAAAAAGTGGCATTTTTGTAAAGATTTCAAAAGTATGGCATTTTTGTAAAGTGGCACTTGAAAAGTGGCACTTGGAAAGTGGCACTTAGAAAGTGGCATTTTTTTAAATTTGTCTTTTTCTTCTAATCTTTTACCCCCTAACAAACTTACACATTCTAACTTTCTCCTCTCTTCTTAGCTAAAAGATTCGCCTAAGCTAAGTATACGCCGTGCTAAGAGATTCACCTAAACTAATGGAAAATATTTCATCCCAAACAATATTAATGTGTAGGATTCTTCCCATTTTTTCTCAATTTTTGCCCAAGGTATTGCTCATACTACTCACTATGTTATTCAAGAAAAAGAATATAATATAGACTATTATTTAGCTCATGGTATATATCCAAGATGGTTCACAATAGTGAAAACTATTCACGAGTCAAAAGGTCTGAAAAATATATTTTCTTATATAACAAGAAACATGTAGAAAAAATGTGGAACATGCTTTTAGAGTTCACCTGCGGTTTGCTATTATGAAGACGCTACTCATGATATAATAACCACATGCATAATTTTACACAACGTGATCTCGATTCACGAAGTGTAACTGAAAGAGAAGTTCCTCTCTGGAGGTTGAAATAGTAGAAAATAAAAGTATCTTATTCCAAGAATTTATGGTTTGATAGAGACGAATTAATGTTAAAAAGCTAAATTTTTCACTTTAAAATGGGTTAATTGACGATTTGTTGACAAATATAGTATAATGATGTTTAAAATCTAATATTAATTTTCTCTTCTCTATGTGGTGTTGTGCAATTTTATCTATATGATAAACTTTTTATTGAGATAACTAAACTTTTTATGGAGAAAATCTAAATTTTATTAAATTCTTCAAAACTTAAAATTAGTGATATAATTTGTAAAAGTTAAAAGTAAAACAGAAGGTAATTTTAAAAATTCATGAAAAAATGACAACTGAATATATTTGTATTATTCTTTTTGAGAAAATGGATTGAAGCAAAATTCAAATTCGTTTTAGTGTTACTTTTTTTGTTTTTTAAAATGAGAGATTCCACTGGAAATGGTTTAATGTCACATAACTTTAGGCTAATAATATTTATAGACATTATAAAAAAGTCCAATAACATTACCCGTTGGAACATATATAATCGATCATAAACATCTGTTTCCGGGACTCGTTGATTTTATTTACATTTTTTTAACCATATTAGCAGTTCACTGGAGTAATATATTCACTAGATTTTTATCCACGTCAAGCGTAGGATTAAATAATTAAATATTTTTTAATCAAAAATAATATTTTGACGTGTATTCTAATATTTATAAAGGTATAAAAATAATATGTATTATGCATAAATGTAATAAAGTTAAATTTGATCAAACATAAATATATTTGATCTTTGTTATTTTTCATTTTTCCCATCTATTAAAAATAATCAAGAATTTTTGTTTTTGAATATTCTAATCCAGCGTTTGACTCGGATAAAAAAATCTAGTAATTATTGAAAAGAAAATAAGATATTTTCAAATATTTTCTATATTCCTTAAATAAAATTCTCTATATTAACTATCACATATTTGTTATTTCCATATATTTGTCATTAATAGTTTTTATTAATAAAAGAGTTCATTAAAATTCTCTTTAGATGACACATAAGATTTTTCACTTAATGTCTCATCTATTAATATATAGAGGATATGTAAACCGATGATATTCAAGAAAGCATATGCTAACGTATCCACATACTATTAATAGGGTTGGGCGCGGGCGGATATTCGGAAAAATGTAGTATTTGTGATTCGATTTGTTTTTTATGGATATGTAACTTTCCCATTTGCTTTGTTTCGGAAAAATTTCGGATATCCAGAATTACGGATATCCAGATTTTTTCCAAATATTTACGGATATTCGGATATTCACGGATATCTTTTCTAAACAAAATATAATAATCAAAACATCATATTTTTATGCAAAAATATATTTTAATATTATATTTAAACTAACTAATGAATAAATATATGAAATTATTTGATTTTATTCGATATAACTAAAAAAAAAATAAAAGGTGAAAGATTAAAATGGTAAAATATGATATGTTTATTATTTAAGAAAAAAAAGTTAAGAAGTAAAATATATTTCAATTAGAAAGGTAGTATTTACCTATTTTTACTACAAATATTTTCTCCAAATGTATAAACTATATGTATATATTAGTTTTTTACGGATCTGAATGGATATTCAGATTTTTGAAATTAATATTTGTGATGTTTTGTTTTAGATATATATTAAAATTTACTATTTACTTTGCTTTCATTAATAATAGATATCTGGATTTTTCGAATCAATCAAAACGGACCAAATCTGTCTGACAATTTGTCCAGCCTTCCCACGTTTCACATGGATACAGCTTCTATCAGTTACACACACACCCATATATTTTTTTATTGATTTCAAAGTCGTATTGACTGACGAATTCTTTCTTGCTAGCGACGGGACCAATTTTTTGTATTATTTTTCTTATAAACCCTGCAATAATTAGTCTCTAGTAATAACATAAATAATACTCCAATCAGATTAAGACAATAGAAGCTAACTCAGCAATGATTTTTTCAAATCAACCGGCCCATATCCTGAATCGTCCAGCTGGAAACCGGCGTCGACTTGTTCCACCATTGGACTATTGCAACGTGTCATCTGCTGTTTTGTTTAATGACACCTTCTACCATCTCGTGGAACATGTTTTCTCTTAAATTAATTCACTAACCAAGTCGTTATAGTCTTATATTCCCTCTTCCGTCTCTTTCTGATTTTCTAGAGTTTTCATATTTATTAAATATTAATTTTTAATAATAAATACTTTATTTTTTTTTACTAAACAATTTTCAATAAGTTTTAGCTAATAGTAATTTAACAAAATCAAATAATATGTCTTAAAATTTATAATTCACCATCATTATTTAATAAATACTGCATAGAAATTGTAAAATGTCAATCTTTTAAAAACAATTTTTTTTTCAGAACATCAACTATTTAAAAACAGAGAGAATAATTCTTAACAAAAAATATTTATTTTTGTGCTAAACAATTTTTTGTCTTAGTTTTGAATAAATGTGTTCTGTGGAATCTTAGTCTCATTGTGGTAACTAATATATACAACGAATGAGAATGAACAAACTTTATTGATAGGTTTTCATGATGGTAATCAAATATAGATGTTTGAACTTTGAGTTTGGATGTAACGTTTAATATATGACTTGAGGTTCTCTTATTTCTTGCTGTTTAATAATGCATTTGTGGAATGTTTTCTAGCTATGTCACAAACACAGCAAAGACGACGAGTTTTGGCTGGTCACTCTCATTCTGTTCTGCCACCTGGAGCTATCGGCAGAACATTATCAAGATCATCTGCTAACTGCACAACCCGTCATAGCCTGAATGTGCTACTTGATGCGCCTGCGAGGCGAGACCAGCCTCACCTCCATCCTCCGAAGCTTGATGGAGCGTTATGGTAATATTGTTTCTACTCATACGCTGCACTAGTACATTTGCACTACTGCATTTTGTAAACTTTCTTTTACAGTGTAATAACTTGTTACTCTTATATTGGTTGTGCGATATGATTTGCTTTGGTGAATGTTGAGTTATGATTTGTTATTTTTCTTTGTTGAATAGTGACTTATGGTTTGCTATTTTGCTTTGGTGAATTTGGAAGATTATAACTTATGTGAATCTTATGTTGGTTGTGTGACATTGTTTGTGTGCACGGCTTTTGTAACAGATTATTAAGGATAACAAAGCAGGCGACATTTTTGGACTTGGCAGTGCTCACTATCGAGATCACGAGCCCACTGAAAGTGTTTATGCTTCTCTTCTCGGCAACCTCAACATGGATATGCATGTTAGTAGTCTGTAAAAAGACATACAAACCGTGAACAACGCGGCAGCGGTCAAAGACAATGTCGAAGCAGTCATAGGTATCGACAATTAAAAATAGTGTTGCGCAGTTTAGGCATTGAACCCGCCACGCTCCAACCGACAAGACTTTCTACTAATCCCTCCACAACAATTGGTTCTGTCCCAACCGCTGCCACACCTACTTCTACGAGACCAAATGCGAGTCCAACAGCTTCAGAATGATCTTGATGATTGGTGTCGATTGCTTGGTATATGAAATCGCTAAATCTTAATCGAACTACGGAATGTTTTGTGTTTTTAATCAATGTCTTTTGCTACTGTATGTATGTTCAAACTTAAGACATCTTTCTTTATATATTTAAGTTTTGGTTATTAATGTTTTCTGATTTACAGAAATTTTTACATTTATCAAAACCAATAAAACATTTATTCTTTTGAACAATTAGCCACAAAACAGCTATGTTTTATACCGTGGCTATACTCTAATTTAGCTACGGAATTGTCACAAACTAGTTCGTGACTATAGCCACGGAACTCTCGTGGCTTTTTAGTGACTAGTATAGCCACGAATAAAACGTGGTATTTCGTGGCTACTTACCCACGAAAAGACACGAATTAGTTAGCCACGACGCTATACCCACAAATTTTATTCGTGGTTGCACGTCCATATAGCTACGAATATGATGTCAATGAAAATTTCCGTAGCTATACAGATTTTTTTAGTAGTGGTTCAACTAATCGTTGAATTTTTTTTTGCTCTTATCAAAACAAAACCTTTAATTTATTTTTGTTGCCAGACAGAAAAAAAAAATTTGGCAAAAAAAAAAAATTGTTTGACGTTTACATTGATAAATAATTTTTAAAAACTTGTCCATTTAGTAAAAAACAGATAAATTAGCTTCAGTTAAAAGTTAAAACCCCTGTTTTAAGGCATCAATAATCCTTTTTTTTTTTCAAAATATTCTCCGCGTTTCAACTCGTCCTCCTCTTAAATACGTAACTACTCCCTTTTAAAATTCTTATTCCCAATTCCATAAAAAGTAAACAAACAAACAAACAAAAAAAAACCATTACGTGTTCACACGATTGTTCCCATTCGAATTACGCGCAAATCAAAGTCACATTTCAAATTCTCCGACGAAATTCATCTTCTGTTCGATCAATCTTCATCTCTCAATCGATCTCTGGCTTCCAAAACTATGCCGGAGATCGAAATCGTCGCGGCAGGCGATGGAGACAACGCCTTGTTCGGTAAATACGAGCTCGGGAAGCTTCTCGGATGCGGCGCTTTCGCAAAAGTCTTCCACGCTCGTGATCGCCGTTCAGGCCAAAGCGTCGCCGTTAAAGTACTCAACAAGAAGAAACTCCTCGCAAACCCAGCTTTAGCCAACAACATCAAACGCGAGATCTCGATCATGAGACGTTTATCTCACTCAAACATCGTCAGGCTCCACGAAGTAATGGCGACGAAGGCGAAGATCTTCTTCGCTATGGAGTTTGTTAAAGGAGGAGAGTTATTCAACAAAATCTCCAAACACGGTCGTTTAAGCGAAGATCTAAGCCGTAGATATTTCCAACAATTGATCTCAGCCGTTGGTTATTGCCACGCACGCGGCGTTTACCACCGTGATCTCAAACCGGAGAATCTCTTGATCGACGAAAACGGAAACCTTAAGGTCTCTGATTTCGGTTTAAGCGCTTTAACGGATCAGATCCGACCCGACGGGTTATTGCATACATTGTGTGGTACACCTGCTTACGTGGCACCGGAGATTCTCTCGAAGAAAGGATACGAAGGTGCGAAGGTGGATGTGTGGTCTTGTGGTATCGTCTTGTTCGTTCTCGTCGCTGGTTTTTTGCCGTTTAATGATCCGAATCTGATGAATATGTATAAGAAGATTTACAAGGGAGATTATCGATTTCCGAGATGGATTTCTCCAGATCTGAGACGGTTTATTTCTCGTCTACTTGATGTTAATCCCCAAACCAGAATCACCATTGATGAGATTCTGAAAGATCCTTGGTTTGTGAAAGGAGGTTTTAAACAGATCAAATTCCACGACGAGATCGATCAGGATTCCGATTTCGTCGATCAGAAAGGAGGAGGAGGAGGAGAAGAATCGGAATCGGTGGTGATGATGAAGAGTCTAAACGCGTTTGATTTGATATCTTTCTCATCGGGATTAGATCTATCCGGTTTGTTGGCGACCAATTCGGTGGGAGAATCGGAGAGATTTCTGTCGGAAAAGTCGCCGGAGAAAATTGCGGAGGAAGTTGAGAGTTTCGCGAGAGAAGAGAAACTGAGGATGAAGAAGAAGAAGGAAGAAGAATATGGGTTTGAAATGGAAGGGCAAAACGGTAAATTCGTAATCGGAGTGTACATTTCGAGGCTTAACGATTTGCTTGTGGTGGTGGAGGCAAGGCGGAGAGGTGGAGACGCTGATTGCTACAAGGAAATGTGGAATAATAAACTCAAGCTTCAACTTATTCGCGTTTGCGATCAAACGCCAATCGCAGATATTTAAAAACGCTACCATGTTTGGTTTTTTTTCCTGCCGTACTTTTGTAATCAAACGCCAATTCGCGGAGGTCTGAGATTGCGGTGGGTTGATTTGCGTTCTATTACGTTTTTTAGAAGTATCAACGAAAAAAAGAAAAAAATAAAATAAAAATATGTATTTAAATATTGTATCAAAATTGTAGGTGTCTATTTTCTGCTTTTTGATAATTAAAAAAGGATGTATTATTCACTATGTACAACATGTCTAAATTGCATTTGTAGATACTTACTCTTTTGTATAATATAGAAAATGTTCTTCTCTTTATAATATTGATTTCGAATTTTACTCATAGATTTAACCACCTTAAGCTTTATAATACTTACTCTGATTTAAAATGTAAATTGTTTTAGAGATTTTATTGTTTCAAAATATAAATTGTTTTAACAATCCTAAATACTTTTTAACTTTATTAAATATTATATGACCACTAATATTTTGTAAACTTTTTATGATTGTTTAAATTATTTTTTATTATATATATTAAATAATAATTTTTTTTTAAAAATAGTTTCCTAATATTCGCACGTTTAGCTAAAATAACATACATTTTGAAACAAATGAAATATAATCTTGTTATCCGATTTTTTTTATGAGTATTGGTGTGCGGATTAAGTATGAGTAATCTAGCTGTGAGTAATCTGCTTAATAGAGTTTTTTATTACTAGTCCAGTTTGAATAATGGGGGAAAACATATAAACTAACAAATCTTGCACTAATTTTGTTTGGAGTTGAAACGAATCCAGAATTCGTGTGAGTTTATGTTTGAGACCTGCGGATCCTCAACCATCCCACCACCACATGCGGTTTAACTTATTTATATTGGCTTTTTGAGTTTAAAATTATATTTTCTATGATTGAATTTGAACATATACAATTATTGAATGGGAGTTCCGGTGATTAAAAAGATAAAAATGTTGTACAGTTCCTTACAAAAATTAAAAATTAAAAAAGTGCAGCTTTTGTAAAAAAAATAACAAAGAAAAAAAACTATTATTGTCGACTTGATTACAAAAAAAATTGCGATTCAAAACGAGTGAAGGTTGAGGAATCATTATCATTATTAAAGCATCATCATAATTAAGCACCAGCCTTTCTTATTCATTGCATTATTTGTTTGGCCGATCTATATATATTTATAATAATATATATCACTAATTATTTGATTAATTTCCATATGATCATTGAAAAAGCTCAAATTACAATTCTTGCCAACCTTTTTGGTTTAGGCGTGAAGGGAAATAATATGGAAAATTAGGTTGTTTGGTGTGAATTAGGAAAGTAGATAAAGGGCAAATGTGGTTGATGAAGTTAAATACCTCTACCCTTTTTTAATGGAAAATTTCAGATTGAGAATAAGACTAATTTCCATATTTATAACCACTATGTAAATTCCGACTCTGAGTGACAGAAAAAATGCATCAAATGTAAATCACACTCTGGTTAGTGGTGTTTCCTTGTTTATTTGGGTTGATCCATTATGATTAGAGTATATCTTGACAATATATACGAAATATTGATGATTGTGCATTATTGTATCTCTTATTGAAAGGAGAGTTTAAGCTTGATCTATAGCCGATAAAATGGGATAATGTGAAAGGGTTTGCCATTAGCAGATCGTTGCTTTGTCGGATTGAAAAAAAACAACTTTAACTCAATAGTTATGATCTGCTCATTTATTATTATGATATATAGAAAATTTGTTTCTACGACATATATTTCAGACCACTAGTATATCGTGCCAAGAATTCTTTTTTTTTTTTGAGCTAAAGATAAATTTTCCATTCATATCATCCTGAGTGTTCATACATCAAGCTAAGAGCTTGTCTTGCGAGGTCATCGGCCTTTACATTAGTTTTGCGATTGATATAAGTGAAAAAGACATATTCAAAGCCTGTAGAAAGGCCTTTAATGTCCTCGATAATGTCATATAGGATCAGAAGCGACGTGTCTGAGTTTATGGCGTTAATAAGCTGAGATGAGTCGGGCTCGAGTCTCACTCTTGTAATACTCTTTTCTAGTGAGAAGATGACTGCTTCCCTGGGCGCTAGAGCTTCGACCATAAGGGGAGACATCACGTGTGTGCTTGATTGGCTCTTCTCAATGTTTTGGTTATCATGTGACCGGATAAACCAGCCCAGCCTTCTTGCTATCTGCATTTCAAGCTGCGTCTGATTGGCATATTGTCAGGTCTTCATCTTCTCTGCGAGGTTGTGGGGCAGAAGGTTGGTTTGGGAGAGGCATATTGTCCTGAGCATCGAGCCACTCTTTGGCCAGAGCAATGGATGAGGTCATAGTTTCCTCTCTGGTAATTATTCTGTCTGTGAATACAAGCTTATTACGGCTGATCCAAAGAGACCATAATATCCATTGGGTTAGGGGACCTTTAACTATACCCACTGGAGGCAGACAAATTTTTTTTTTGAGGGTGTTCCAAGTTGGGAGATACTCTGAGCAATCCCCTGTCTCCATTGGCTTAGCAAAAAGGGTTGTCCGCCACACGTTTTGTGCGAAGGGGCATTGGAAGAAGAGATGCGATATAGTTTCAATATCACCGCATCATTTGCATAGTGAGCTCACGGGGATTTTTCTAGCTACTAATATCTCACCCACTGGGAGATTTTTATTACCGATTTTCCAAAGGAATAGCTTCAACTTGGGACTCACGTTTTGTCTCCACACTTCCGCTAACCAGTTGATTCCCGTTGTATTCTGGGTCTCCTCCTCTGTTTTGAGCTTCTCTATAGCAGTATAATAGCTCGTCTTGGTAGAATAGGCACCTGTTGATTTTCCAAGCCACATTAATTTGTCCGGAGCTCCAATTTGACTTGGTTTGATGCTCAATATTTCTTCAACGTAGTGGGGCAGAGTGCTTGCAATATTTTCCACGTCCCATTCTATTGTGTTTGGCATGAACAGGTCCGAGACTGTAAAGTCCTTTGTCTCGAGGGTTGCAGGGCCAAAAGGTCTTTGTTGATTTGACGATGAGAGCCATTGGTCGGTCCAAATATTGATTGCATTTCCATTTCCCACAGCCCAGCCTAACTGTGTATTTAAAAGGTCTCTTCCAACTAAGATGCTCTGCCATCCATGTGAAGAAGACGAGGTTTGTTTCACACTTAAGAACGATTCGCTTGGGCAATATTTACCAAACAGAATACGTGCCAATAAGCCCTTTGGATTTTCCAGCAATCTCCAACTTAGTTTAGCTAACATGGCCTCATTAAAGCTTTGTACATCTCTAAAACCAAGGCCTCCATCTCTCTTAGACCATGAGAGTTTTTTCCAGGAAGTCCGAGCCATCTTCCTCTTATCCCTGTTAGTATCCCACCAAAATCGGGTTAGTAGTGATTGTATCCGTTTGCAAAGCGATAAGGGAAGTTGGAAGCAAGACATTGCATACGATGGAATAGCGGATAGGACACTCTTCAACATAACCATTTTACCAGCTATGGATAGGAATTTGGAAGACCAACTCATAGCCTTTTGCCGGATTCTATCTACGATGGAAGTAAATAAATCGTTCTTCCTTCGACCAAAGTGTTCCGGGAGTCCAAGGTATTTTCTGACGCCCCCCTCTTTGGTTATTGATAATACTTCCTTGATGGCTTCTCGTGTTTCTTGGGGTGGTTTCCTTGAGAAGGAAATGGATGATTTTGCCTCATTGATGGATTGTCCCGAGGCATCTTCATATATTCGTAGAAGGTATCTAAGTTCTTTGCTAGCTTGTTGGTTTGCTTTGCAAACGAACATTGTGTCATCGGCAAACAAGAGATGATTTATTCGTGGACTTCCTCTTGACACTCTAATTCCTTCAAGCGTCCTTCCTCTTGGGTTCGATTACAAAGTCCTGATAAAACTTCACTACATAGTATGAATATGTATGGTGACAAAGGGTCTCCTTGTCTTATACCTCGGCTTGGGAAAACCTTTCCTCTTGGTAAGTTGTTAATGAGGAATGAGTAAGACACTGTACTTATGCATTGCATAATCCAATTGATCCACATAGAAAGGAAACCAAGTCTCGTCATTGCCGCTTCTATGAATTCGTTTCAAGCCGGTCATAAGCTTTTTGCATATCCGCTTTCACCGCCATAGAGCAACGTTTCTTGGCTTTTGAGGTTTTTAAGAAGTGTAGAACTTTGTGTGTGATGAGGACATTGTCTGAGATGGCTCGCCCGGGTACAAAAGCCGACTGATACTCCGATATTAGACTGTCTAAAACCGGTTGTAATCTCCCAGTAAGGATCTTTGCGATGATCTTGTAATAAACATTGCACAAGGCAATTGGTCCATAGTCGGCTACAGATCTTGGACCTTATATCTTTGGGATAAGACGCACATGTGTTTCATTTATGGAATTCGGGAGTACTCCTGACTCAAAGAATTTCTTTATCTCCTTCACTATATCACACCCAGTAGTGTCCTAATTAGAGTGAAAGAAACTAGCGGAGAATCCATCCTGGCTTGGAGCTTTGTCCGCGTGGATCGAGAAGTTAGCCTCTCAAATCTCTTTTGATGTAGGTGCTGCAGTTAGTAGCAAGTTCGTTTCCCTTGATATTTTGGTTGGAGGGCATAGTTAACAGTTTCTGTTTTGTTTTTTGGGACAGAGGTGAACAACTTTGTGAAGTAGTTTTTGATTACATGGGTAATCTTCTCTTCTCCATAAACTGGCTCCCCCTCCTCGTCTTCTATGACTGAGAAATTGTTCATCATCCTGCGTCCCCTCGTTATCGCGTGGAAGTAGCCCGTATTACGCTCCCCCAACATTAGCCACTGCAATCGGCTTCTTTGTCTCCAATATGCTTCTTCAGCCTTGTAAGCATCCTTAAGGCTGTTGTTGAGATTTAGAATCAGCATTTCATTGTGGTGAGGGCTTACCATGGCCTCTTCCAAAGCTACCTTCGTCTCCTTGATTTGCTTTTGGCTGTTTTTATGTTTGTTTTTGTTCCAAGCAACCAAAGCACGACGGATGGAGTTGATATTTTGGTTTACTGGTTTGATATTCTGGTCTCTCCAGACTTCTTTGACAAGCTCATGGATCTCTGGGATATCTTTCATTCTCCGGTCATAGCAGAACATCCCTTTCCTTCTCTTTTTGCTTGGTTCAAAGTAGGAAATTATTGGCTTATGATCGGACCCTTCAAAGTTGAGATATGAGCAGTTTGCAGTTGGGAATTGCTCTGCCCAGAGGCTGTTTGCGACTGCCCTGTCAAGCCTGCATCGTACCCAAAAGTCATATCTTTTTCCTTTTCAAGATAGAGGATCTCCTGTATGTTGCAGATCGAATAAATTGTTCTCTGATAGAAAGGATCTAAACTCCATAAAAGTGCCTTATGGCCGTGTAGTCCCCCCCTTCTATTTCCAGATTGCTTGTAATGTCGTTAAAATCTCGTGTGAGGTACCAAGCTCCATTACGAATCGCAGCTTTATCTGTTAATAGTTGCCATATCACTCTTCTTTTTGCTCTGTCTGAATCAGCATAAAAAAAGGTGGCATAGAATTCTTCATTTTCAAAGCAGATTTAACAATCAATGTAATTATCACATGAAGATAAGACTTCAAGTCTTGTATCACTTTTCCAAAACAAAGCTAAACCGCCTGCCCCCGGGCTATGAGGAGAGACAATAAAGCTGTGTTCGTATCCCATCCATTCAAATTTCTTTAAGACTTAATCATCAGGGTTTTTAGTTTCTGAGATAAAGAAGATGCTCGGGAAGATTCTGGTGCGTATCTCCTTTAGTCTATGAACTGTGAAGGGGTTCCCCAACCTCCAAAAATTCTTAATTCAAACCTGAAACAACAAGCTAAAAAGCAAACCGTAGGAAATGGTTGAGATGAGTTTATTAGAGTCATGTATATTACAAATCTTCAATTTAAATGTTTTTGTAAATAGTTCAAATTTTTTTAGTAGCTTTTCTTTTATATTTTGAGAAATTAGCACTAATAACTAACAAAAAACTATAATTCAATAACTAATTAATTTTTTAAAATCTAATGGCTTAGATTTTGCCACATATATATTTTTTTTTAGTTATTGAATTATAATTTTGTTGTTGATTATTCACCAAATTCACCCTTATATTTTTCGGGTTTAAGTTTTATTCCTTCACCAAACTCAGCAAAAAGTGCTACTAACTTGCTACTTACTACTAAATGTAAAACCGTATTCATAATGATCAAAAGAATAAAATAACTAAAATAGAATAGGCAAAAGTTTCATTTCATTTCATGAAAATAACTAAAAAATCAGAAATAACGTTGTAGCCATGTTTAGGCCAGGTAAGACTTTAAAACACATCCGAATTATTTTCGGATTGAACCTATATAACTGGACTCATATATATAAAGGGGGTGATTGGTTGTGACTTTCAAATTTTTTGGATGTAGACTTAAAAAAATAAAATGACTATAAAAACGTTTGCTTTAAGATAGAAAACTGTGACTTTTCAAAAAATAAAAGTCATAAAATAGTGGCTTTAAAAAATTACAACGTAACATGAACAAAAACAGTAAAATTGTTGTGAGATAAATAAGGAGAACTTATGACTTTCAAAACTGTTAAACCATTAAAATCTGATTGAGAAAAATTAGACTTTAAAAACTTTAAAAAACAAATAAAGTCTCTAGAACCTCTACAGTCAAAACGCCAATTGAGCCCAAAAACTTTACATGTATCTGACTAGGCCAACCCAATTGATAACCCTACTTTTACGCTTGTTACTTCTTTAAACATCTAACTTTCATTGCTTAAGAATTTCCAGAACGTTTCTCATGGAGAATTGACGTAGTACAACGAGGTACAAAAGAATTGAAGAACAAATTGTGGACCAGCTCTTGTAAAAATTTTAACTGAACATTCTTTTATTTCTATTTCTTGGAACTCTCTTGATATCTGCTGATGAAAGGTATGTTTTATATACATATATATATATATATCATGATTTCTCGTATCTGAAGAGTAAAGTTCAACTTATCACTATTCACAAATTCACATGATGTTTTATTATCTTTTTCTAAAAGTCGGTATATGGCATCTAGTGTGTTGCATAGTCAATAATATAGTAACGCTTAAAATAATATAGCTTGACCTGCCTCTAATCGCTTGATATATCTATTGGTGGTACCGGATCTAGCACCCGTCACCAGAACCTGGCCTACATCTTAATTAATCCGGAGCTTTGTTGGGAGGAAAACGGATTGGGTTCACGAAGGCAGTGCCGGCCTAGCAGAAGAGTTCGGCCCAGGCCCATGGCGATTCGAACACCTAGCGGGTTTTCAATGAAAAAACAAAAAATATCAACATGATCTCAATAGCTTATGCGATCCGGATTCGCCACCTATCTGATCATATTAGTGATAATGACTTCACTCGCACAAATTAGTTACTCTTGCTAGTTTTTGAATACGCAAGAGAAAATTTCTAGTTTCCAAACTGGGCCATTTCGTTTTAAAAATTGGGCCTTAGTTTTAATGGACATTAGAGTCCTCAACGGATAACGGATTTTGTTTTATAAAGTAAATAAAAAGTTACTCTTACTGTCGTCTCTACCAACGGTCGAATTTGAGAGAAAGATGAGAGAGAAAAGGGGAAGAAAGCGAAAGGAGGATCCGAAAACCCTAGATCCCGTCGCTGAGGATGATGATGATGGGAAAGGCTTCTTCGCCTGTTACATCTTGACCTCTCTTAGCCCTCGTCACAAGGGTCACACCTATATCGGGTTATTATGCTTTCTCTTTCTCATCGATTCCTTTCCTTTTTGCTTTTTCTGGGTTTCGCTTTCTTTCCCCAATTTGATGATCCGTACACTTGGAACTGAAGATCGAATCCGATGTTGGAATGAATTGGGATTTTCGGATGATTGTTTGATCAAAACTGGTTTGTGTAATCTGAAAAAGTTAAGATTGATGAAGGATTCGAGAAAAGTATTTTACATTTCTGGGTTTACTTATTTGATGATTGTTTGAACAAAACTTGTTTGTGTAATTTGAAAATTTATATTGACGAAGGATTCGAAAGTACAGTTCTGGGTTTTGGTAGGATTGTAGCTGTTGGTTTACTGCTTAAAAATTGGTGCTTTATCATGGCAAATAAAGGATTACACAATCTGGTTTTGCAGGTTTACAGTTAACCCGAAGCGAAGGATAAGGCAGCACAATGGAGAGATTACTAGCGGTGCATGGAGGACTAAGAAGAAACGTCCATGGGAAATGGTTCTCTGTATCTATGGTTTCCCTACCAACGTCTCTGCCCTTCAGGTCCTCGCAGATATATCGACTTTACGATTCACGCTTAGGATAATACTTTCCGATTCCGGACAAATGATCTTTGCTTTTACTTCCATTTTTCCTCAAAATTGAGGCCTCTCAATCTGTTGCCTCTTTGCATTATAATGGGTGATAAGTAGATCTGTTTTGCTGATGAGAGCATTTCTGTTGGGATTTCGGTTGCAGTTTGAGTGGGCGTGGCAACATCCGAGAGAATCGCTGGCTGTGAGAGAAGCTGCTGCTGCTTTCAAATCTTTCTCTGGACTTGCAAGCAAGATTAAGCTTGCATACACAATGCTAAATCTTCCATCTTGGAATAGGTAAGGAAGCTTATTCTTGTCTTTATATACTTTGCTATGCGATGCAATATCCGTTTTACTTATCAAAGTGTAGACATAGCTTATATAATCCTCTGTGTGTTGGTGACCAGTTTAAACCTCACAGTCAATTACTTCTCGACAAAATATGCACACCATGGGGGTCTTTCTCCGAGTTTGCCTTTACACATGAAAGCCCAAGTTTGTCCTATGGATGATCTTCCGTGTTTCGCAAAACTAGACAACAATTCTCAACTCGAAGATGAAGAGAGTCCCGAGGGTAATGAAGGCAAAGAGGAGGAGGATGATGATGGTAGCAACCAAAGCCAGCCTGAGAATTCAAGCGCAAGCTCATCAAATGACTTGTATCCGGGTGAAAAAGAACTTCAAGACCGACATTTTGAAAAAGCTAAAGAAACCGAAACTGTATTCGATGATGATGACAGGTTAGCAAATTTCACTGGATTTGGCTTACTAGATGAGAGTGTTGAAGATGAAGTTTCACATAGTACTGAAGGATCCGTTAAGGAAAAAGACTGTTGGAGAAGAAGCAACCTTATTACATCAACCTCTGATGTTGAGGTAATAGATCTGATGACTCCATCACCGTCTTGCAGAGTTGGATCATCAGCAATGAAAAGGCGAAGAGTTTCTGAGTTTATAGATTTGACAATGTCTCCTAATTTCATAGAGTTGTAGAATAAAGTAAAACAACACAAGAGTTGTGTACAAATCGAAATCAATGCTGTTTGTAATTTTCAGTTATGTAATAAAATAATTCAAACCTTTTGTATTTGAAGCTCTCACATTCATATGTAGTATAGTGATTAATATATAACATTCATATGTAGTATACATAACTACAAAATTTTGATTATACGACCAAACTTTTGACTATGTGATTAATATATAACATTCATATGTAGTATAGTGTAAACATATTTACATATTCAGAAAGGAAATTTCGTATTTCGATTTACCAAGAGTGTGAAATTGATGAGATCGAAAGTGCCCACATGTTCTTGATCTTGAATCTTGCTTCTTTGTGTGCAGTAATGCATGTTAAGACGTGAGTCTTGGAGAAAATGAAAACACAACAATAATTTTGTAATTAGGGGTCAAATGATTTAAACAATAAAATGGTTATTGTTTTCAAAACATTAAGCAGTTAATTTGGGTTTATCAGACGGAAGCATCCTTCACGTGCACTCACATGTCCAATATTATGCCTTTTCTTTCTTAGATTTTTCGTACAGTTGACATATTTCACTTACTGTAGCAAGAACACGTGAAGAGGTTGACCGAAGAAAAAACAATGAAAAGGTTTGGTTTCTCCCATTAAATCATTTTTGAGTAGTTCTTGAACTCACAAAGGGACTACAATTGGATACAATATTAAAAATTCTCTTTTTTATTTAGCTCCTCGTTGACAAAAAACAAAATTTAGCTCCTCAAAAATATTATTTTTATAAGATTAAATTTTGGTTCTTTGAAGTTTATACATATATACGAAAATAAAAAATTCAAGATAAACCAAAATTTTAAAGAAATTTATACATTGTTAAACGGATTGAACTAGTTTATATATATATTAGTAATAAAAATGACTTTAGACCAAAAAAAAAAGTAATAAAAATGACTACAATGTGTACATTCTTAGCAATTCTTGAATTTACAAAATGACTACAATGTGTACAATATTATTAAAGAGTCTTTTTAATTGGTTCCTCAAAAATATTATTTTTGTACGATTAAATTTTGTTTTTCTAAAGTTTATATATATATAAAGAACAATACAAAATTCAAGATAACCGATTTTAAATTTAACATTGTTTGATAATTTGAACCTCTCTTATATGGTTTTCAAAAAATTATTGACCAATGTAAAAATTAAATCTATTATATTATTGATTTTTTCCCCATTTGAAATATATATTGATAATAAAATTTACAAGGGATACAAAAGCAAACGACTCACAATTAAAGCCATGAGGTTAAACCGAAGGACTACTAATAAATCCTGTGTGTCTAAATCTACAGACTACAAGTATTTCATAGTCTAAGCCTTGCGATAAAAACATAAATTTTACCAAAACACAAACAAGGTCGTAAAACTAGTGGAATCGAAACCCTGGGACTAAAAACTAGAGAAACCACAACTAGAAATCGAGCCTAATACAGGAAAACCTCGCAAGAATAACTATCTAAACTTTGAGGGATCAAACGCAAAAAGCATGTCGAAAAAGGCTAAGAAACCCAAATAGACGATAAGCGAATCCTTCTGTAGCGAATTAATCTACCTCATCACACAAGCTTCCTAGAAAACTAAATCGGCAATATGGAGAAACCATAAAGACTCTCGAAAATAGCAATGTTGGGCAAGACCCGACTTGACGACCCCAAGGTAGACTCTTTTGAACAAACAAAAATCTCAAATAAATCTTACAATAGAGTCAGAAAGCGAACTCACTCAAATTAGACCATACTAAACCCGAGAATCAGAACAACACGCTGCCGAACCAAAAATAAGTGAAAGTAAACTCAAGACAGAGAGGAAATCAAAAGGCGAAGCAATAAGAATAAATCTGACACCGGATGGCCCATGTCCATTCATGAAGAAGACAAGCCCACCGTAGGATATCTACACAAAAACCATAGCACAGCCGAAAGAAAACAAACAAAGAACATCCAAACCTCAGCAGAAAAAATAAAGCAAACTAAACCTCCCAACACGGGGAGAGCAAAAGCTTAACCCTATATTGCATACATAACATCATTGAAACCCCTTTGGCCGTGATCTGCAAAGGGAGAACAACCACACTGGCAAGACAAGAAAAGACGGATACATCTGTAGTTACCACCAAAGCGGCGAGCTGAATCTTTAAAATAAGAGGACAAAGACCAACTCTGCAACACCTCATTGATCCACTAGATTTGTCATCTCTTCACCAGTGACCTACGAAGAAAAGAACGTAGGAAATAATTATACTACAAGAGAGTTGAAACACTGGCCAAAGAAGTAATTTGAAGAACGATGACACATGTTGAGGGAGAAAATTAGGATCTTTTTTATTGTATCATCGATTTATACTATAGGATTTTGGTTTGGATTCAATTTTTAATTTTCATACAAATTTAAGTTTAAATTGTGCTTTTTTGGGTTTTATTTTTTTGAAATTCAAAAAGATATAAACATTTTTAACCAATTTTTTTTCGGTTGAGTTAGATGGTGTTGGTATAAATGATTTGGTTTGAAAAAGTTGGGTGTTTTTTTTTTAGAGATATAAAAAAGGGAATGGTGCTTGCTATTGAGTACGAACGCCATATTTGAGCCCAAATAAACGGATCGATACGAAGTTACGAACGCCATATTTTTGTAGCTTTATTTTTTCTTCAACTAACTTTCTTTAAGATTATTAACAAACAACAAGCTCTAAATATTTTATGTATTGTTTTGATCGTTTGGTCTTGATCTTATTAGATTTTCATGTACTTACATTTAGAAATAAATTAGATGTCTCATGGTCAAAAAAAAAAAACATTTGATCGAGCATTATAATATTTAAATCACCAAAAATATATCAAGCTAGCTATTTTAAAATGGGATTCGGCCTTGTATCTTTCAGTAGTTAATATACATAATGATTTTTATTTTATTTTAGGAAAAGTTTAAATACATGAATCATCATGATAGATAAATCAGAATAAATAATAATCTCTTGTAAATCTCGAGCATACTCAGAATATCGATAATTAATATCATAACGTACAAGAGTAAGACATTAAAGATTTCTTTTCTTTTATCGTCTAGCCAAATATAATTAAGTATAGTAGCTAATTAAAGAATTCTTTCATCTTTAATTAAAGAAAGACCATTAAATTAATTAAGCCAACTTCATTCACCTTAATGACTCTCCATTTTAAAGAAACTCTTAAAATTCTCCCATCTCTCCTCCTCTTCCTCTTCTTCTTCCTCCATTGATGCTCTCAAAAACAAACTTACAAGGATTATAACTAGCATGCTTGAATGTCCAGAGAAAGGTAAATTTTTAATTCAAACATAAAATCACTTTTAATTTATCATGCTTAAATGATAAATCGATTGATGAGTGGAAGCAACAGGGAAGGATTTGGTGAGTTTTACGAGATCGTGAAGAAGATAAAGAAAGATCCAACCTTTGAAACGACGACGGATCATGCCGTGATGGGTATAAGGAGACACGTGGCGGTGCCTCCGGGTACAACGTTGAACACCGTGACTCCATGCGCCGCTTGTAAACTCCTCCGCCGTCGTTGCGCGGAGGATTGCCCTTTCTCGCCGTACTTCTCGCCGCACGAACCTCACAAATTCGCCGCCGTTCATAAAGTCTTCGGGGCCAGTAACGTCTCCAAGATGCTTCTGGTACTTACATACATGCATATATATTTTATTCCTTAATTACTCTCTTTGGATCCATATCATATATTTGATTAATATGGGGATATAACTTGAACGGATCTACCACTTTAATTTTTTTTGTTTGACTCGATCTTTCCAAATTTATTTTTAAAACAATTTTTTTCATTCTGATCGATTTGTCATATAGTCCATGTGGTTTATCTACTTGGTAGAGGTATATATTCATTATCATTAGATGCATAATATTTAGATCGAGGGATTTTTTTTTTCCCCCTGGTTTACAAGTAGTAGGATATTGAGCTTATATGCGCGTATATGTTAGTATTTTAATCATATTAAAATGACAAATGATCCTAATACATCAGTCTTTTCTTAGAATATATATTTTATTATAACAAAAAAATACATTTTCTACTGATTATCCACTTGCGATTTTGCATAATTGTACGATCAAATTCCTATAGACCACTGTATCGATCTTGTACGCATTTAAGTAGGTGTTTACAACAGTTTTAAACAATGTTTCGTTGCACTAAGAAACTCATTATCTTAATTTTCAAAAAACAAAAAAAGCCTCACTATCTTAAAAAAAAACAAATTAAAATATACATTTAAGATTTAACCCCCAAAAATAAATTGCCATTCGCATTACTTCTTGATAAAAGAAAAACAAAAATTCACAGTATAAAATTCCTTGTTAGAGAATTTCCATAATATTTTCTATAAGGAATAGTTAAAATGGGCAAAAGAAAAATCTTAAAGTCATGTGGTGGTTACATATTAGGGTCCACATATTGTTATGAGCAAAATCAAGGGATGATATTTTCGTCAATGTTTTTATTCATTTAGCACAATTATTTTTCAAAGCGCATAGATGTTGCATGAATTCGTACACTATATATTATGCTATTTTATTCGATAACACACTTATTTACATAATCTCATATTTGATGAAATATTGCAGGAAGTCGGAGAGAGCCAAAGAGGAGACGCAGCGAACAGTCTAGTATACGAAGCAAACCTAAGACTTAGAGATCCAATCTACGGTTGCATGGGTGCAATCTCCGCTCTTCAACACCACATTCAGTCTCTTCAATCCGAGCTCACCACCGTCCGTACAGACATCCTCCGTCACAAATACCGAGAAGCCGCCACTCTCACTTCCCTTCAAAACAACAACAACAACAATTTCACCAACAATACAACAACATCAGTGACCGACCATGCTGCTCTCGCGGCGGCAATTCTGCTCCCACCACGACCACCTCCACCGCCTCCTCCACCACGACCACCAAGGTTGTTGTTGTCTCAGCCAGCTCCTCCGCCTACTCCACCGGCTTCGTTGCCCTCTCCGTCAATGGTGGTATCCTCCTCTTCGTCTTCTAATTCCTCTGCTACCAATTCTATGTATAATCCTCCTCCCTCTTCGGCGGCTGGATTCAGCAACTCTATGTCTAGTGATAATAATGTTCATTACTTTGATTAAATCAGTATTATGTGTTTTTTTTAATTCTGTTTATCCTACCTCCTAAGCTAGAAGTTGAATGTTAATCCATATCAAAGATAGGGCGTGAAATGTTTTGTTTTTTATTCTTTTTTCATATATAAATATATATTGATTAATTTATACTACTATGATAAAATAAACTCGAGAGTTGCAAGTTTTACTCTCAGTTAATTTCGCTTTACAATCAAAGAACAACGACAAAGAATCATTTATTTTACGAGTTGTGCATGCATAACCTTGCGCAAGATTTTGCTAATCTTATATGTATCGTTCTAAATTGATTAGATATCTTTCGATTTTCAATAAAGGGGTTTTCCACACACAAAAAAGAAGAAAATAATTCGACAATACACAAACATATGTGTAAAATATTCGATATACAACTTTGAATGACCACCATTAACTAAAAAGTTGTTTTAGAAACTCCCCTCTTCCAACTCCACATTAACCTAACTACTCAGGTGGATCAATGTTCAATTATTGTACTATTAAACATCAGATTCGAGAGATTAATCTCCACAATTCAAAATTTTTTACTATTTTTATAGATAATTTTGTCCTCCTAATCCGTAATTTATTAATTACTTTTAGTTTTGTTGGCAATATGTAAATGATAAAATTAGTTTGTAATGCAATTTCATAAATGAATTACCAATTATATAGTAAAACTTTATTGATAATATAAAACTTTCAAAATTATTTTTCATCAACGAAATATGTTTTTTGTCCCTTCTATTGAAAATCCATATCCGAACATAGAAACAAACTAACCAAAGTTAGAGCTCCAGAACAGAGTGTGAGAAGATAAAAAGATAAAACAAGCACTAAACCCATAGCCAAAAAAAATAGAATATTTTGACAAATTACAACCATAAAGGAAAAGATCACACGACGATGATCAACACTCCTTTTCAAAGAGGCTACTCAACCATCGAGGGGCATTTTGATTAACATGTTACACAACACTTCGAGCAATTTCAAACGCTCATTTGTTACATTAGGGGAATTCAAAGATGATGTCCCAATTCGGTTTATCTTGGACATATAAAATAGCTCAGCTATGTGACTGTGACCAATGAAAGCATGCCAGGCTCGTGGTTCGTGAAGTGCTTTGCTCACTTCCGTCGATGTTGCCGCAAAGTCACACAATTTAAATGCAAACTTCTCATGATCTCCAAAGGCCATTCCCACCATTTATTTTTTTTGCTTCCAAACACGAGATAACTTGAGAAAAGAATTTTTGACTATGAAAAAGAACTTAGCCTGATGAATTTCTCAAAACCACAAAATCTCTGAAAGACAATTATGTTTCGACCAAGAAAATCCTAGATTGCACTTTTACTTGCCACTTTACGGGGCTTGTTGTTGGATAAGCTTCAACATTACTTGAAGCCCAAGACATCATTAACAAGTCGGTTAATGACAAGATAGGCTTGAAAAAAGTTTATAATTCTACTAGGAATAGAAATATATAAATAGGAAATAGCAAAGTTGTGCTAGCCCTATATATATCATTGTTGAGTTGTGACATGCCATTTGAAAGGCCTATGACATCCTCTGTGTATTCTTTACTATTCGTTGGGCAAGAGTCCAATGTGTAACATGTTCATACTCTTTATCAACTATCGTATCAATGGTAAACATTCTATTTTCAAACAGATAGACATTTCTAATCTTCCACGAATTCCATAGGATCCAAGGGGCACTAACCTAATCTCTTTAGGGATGTGAGAAGTTTTAGAGATCCGAGACAAATGTGTTATGTTCTCAACTACTGATTAACCATAGCATGAAGGAGGAAGATGGACATTAGATAACGGGAAAAATTGTGTATCTCTAGGGCATTCAAAGAGGATATGTTTCACATATTCTTCAACATGATCGTAGATAAACATCCCTCATCGACACACATGCCTCCCAGTTTTAATTGATCCGCAATATGAAGAGCTACTTATACCGATTTCCATCGAAAGGTTCTTACTTTAGGTGCAATTTTAATTTTTCTCAACCTTCTAAATCGGGTTCAAGCAAGGTAGATGATATACATCATATTTTACCGGTATTTATTATGTTTTTAATAGGTTTTTGACAAATAAATTACTCAGTTTTGGGATTTTCTTGATGTTTTTAGTGTTTTTGTTGATCTTATAGTCTTTACAGGAAAATGGAACATTTTGGGCAAAAAATAATGAAAAAACAAACATTTTAAAAGATTTCAGGAAAAAGCATGGATTACATTGATATACAGTTGTTCGTAGTGATTCTCGGGGAAAAATTTAAGTCTAGGGTAGTTAGGATATGGTGAATGGAAAACTGTGGAAATCAATAGGCTCATTCTCTCCTACGATTTTACGTAATATCTTTCATCTTGTGGAGGTTTTGGTAACCCTAAACACTTATGGGTAAGGTTGGTACCGCGTTCACGGTTCCAGTCTGCGTGCTGGTTCAGTATCGGGAAGAAGTGGGTCGAAAAACTTAACTGGAAGAGCTAGGCCAGTACTGGGTGTGGTATGAGACGCCGTCACAGGTCGGGATTGGGACAGGCGGACCGAGGCATGGATTGATCTAGTACCGAAAGGTACTGGGCTTGCTTGCCGATCGAAGGAGAAATCATTTTGCTCAGCCATCTAGCAATATTTTAATGTTCTATTGTTCTAAACTACTTAGCCACAACCTACTTTTTGCGTCGTTTGAATCGTTATATATCATGCAAATTCTTTGAAAGCTACAAGAAATGAGTGTGACGCAACCACTTACAAGACTTTGGCCTGCAAGTTAATCTGAAAAATGAAAATTTGTATTTTCCGAGTTTGGAGGCTTAGATCCATAATCTTTTTGGTTCGGGGCAATAGTGGATAAATTTGTCTCCTCCCTAGTGACGAGACGCAAATCCGAGACCTAAAGATACTTCCATTTGGAAACTCATGGTTTACAATAAATATAGATATGTAATGCATTTTGATGTACATTTTTTCACTGTTAGATTGTATATAATGCCAAAGGTGACGTGCGGAGCTCAACTTTTAGATTTTATATAATACAGTACTAGTAGTATATATATTATAAAACATATTCGCTAATCTCTAGATTTGTTAAAAGATTAGATATTTTTATTATTTAAGCCATGGCTAATTGTCATTAAAATCCCAATGAAAGATAAATTAATATTTGGCTATATTCAAGGCATCACACATATAAAAGTAGTAAAATAAACTGGATAATACGGATAATCATAATTCATTCAAATATTATTTAGTTTAAAAAACCAAAATTCCCTACAATTATATAAAATGATACATAAGTATTTTTTTTTCAAATTCATAATTTTTGTATGTTCACCTAAAACATCTTATTAAACAAAACATATGTTTTTTTTGTTACACCTATAACATAACATATGTAGAATAAGACCAATTGAGTAATGAGCTTATTAAATACTAACTAAATTAGTTCAGATTTAACATTAAATGAAGGCTTTGACTAACATATAAATTTGGCAATGACCATTCCCATGTATTAATTAGTCTTAATAGTTGATCAATTAATCAATGGTAATTGAAGAGAATCTATTTATATCCCTAACAGAGTTTCAATGTCATCACATGATGCAATTACACATACACTAGTATTATTACTGTTTGATAACTTGACTACGCAGACTCCCACAAGCTCTTGATAGTTACATTTAATTTTCTATTAATACATGCATTACCTTAAAGACTACAGCTCATCTTCTGTCCGTTAGTAACTTATAACATGCATAATGAATTTGAGTAGTCGTCTCTTCGTTTTATAAAGAGTATTGTGGTAAAGTAAATTTGTTTATTTGAAAAAGTAATTTTCCATTTCCAATGTAGGATTTCAAATTTTAATTTACCATTTATCTCAAATTATAAATTTACAGCGTCCATTTAATTAGTAACATATAGTGTATATATATACATTTAAAATATTAAAATGTATCAAAACAATACTTTTATAAAATGTGTAAAAATTTGAGAAATAATACTTTGTGAAATAAAAAGAGTAGAAATTATGGTAAAAGGAGACATTACATTAAAGATTACTATTTTGCTAGCAATAATAAGCACTCCATTTTGAATGATGTTTGAAGATTTTATATATAAATTTAAGAAAATATTTATTTAAACTAAAACATCATTTGCTATCTCCGTAATAAGTAATCTAACTAATCATAAATCAACTTTAAAAATACAAATTGTCACAAAAAATAAAAGTTTAATTAATTTTGCATTGAAAGTTGAAAACATATCTTACAATGAAATAACAATATTTGGCTAAAACATCATGTAATATGAAACAGAGAATAACATTACAATAAAATACAATAAAGTTACAAAGCACTAAATAGAAAGAAGAAATCAACGAGGCAAATATTTGTTTCTTTATGATATTTCATATTAAGTATGTACATCGTTGAGGAAAATATCACCGGTTTAGGCAAATTTATCTTTGGCGACAGAGATATTTCTTCTATCTTTCTCACCCGAGTTTTTCAGACATATTTATTTTGATATAAGGGCTCATACAAAATACATGGCGAAACCAAATATTATTTCGAAAATTTAAGAACTTTCATGATGCACAAATTCTTGGATGACTCCCCAAGATAAAGTAGGTTTTCTTAAGCATTATGCTATCTAATTATGTTTATCTGAAATGATTATACTAGTTAAATTTTTAATATTAATATAGGAATTCATAATAATTATAAATACAAATTTATTTTTATTTTAGGTAAAAAATCTGGAACAAATCTTTTATATACAAATTATAAAAGATTTAATATTTATTTTAGGTAAAAAAAATCTGGGACAACATTCCCATAAAAAATTGGTGGGTTTATTTTCGTCAAAAATCGGTGGGAAATATATCCATCCCATTATATTGTTAGTATTTTTTTTTTTCCCCTTTTTTCGACAGTCATTTTTACATTGATTTCTAATTGTGACGTTTTCAACATATTTTTTACCGACTGTTACAGACGAATTATGAATTATTGAATATTTTAACCAACGGTCGGATCCATCAGAAAGTTCATACTATAGAGTAACTATTTCCGACAACTTTTCTACTTTTTTCCGACCACACGAAATTGTCCTTTTCTTGTAGTGAATGTTGTATTGTATTTCTAACATAGAATTGCAAACAAAAAAAAAAAAATAGGTTTTACCCTATTGATTTGTAAATAATATACTGACTAAACATAATCTTTTCTTAATGTGTAAAAATTGTAAAAAACACTTTGTACTAATAATCGTGAAATTAGACATTAATGCAGTTAATGCTATTATTAAAGCTTTGTGTCTGCTAGCAATAATAAGTATTCCATTTAAATGATGTTAAGTATTTGAATACAAATTAAAAATTATTTAACTGTAATTTTATCTAAACTAAAACATCATTTGTTATGTATGTAATACGTAATCCAACTAAAATCAACTTTAAGAATACAAATTGTCACAAAAATTGCAAATATAATTAATCTTCCATTGGAAGTTGTAAACATCACTTAAAATGAAATAAAAATATAGGGCTAAAACATCGAAATGCAGAATAACATTATTGTAAGATACAATAAATTTGTAAAGCACTAAATAAAAAGAGAAATCAAAGAAGCAAATATTTGTTTCTTTATGATACTTTTCATTAATTACGTATATCATTGAGGAAAACATTTCTGGTTTAGACAAATTTATCTATCTTTCTGAATGATCCCAAACTTTTCAGACATGTTTACCGTTTGAAAGAAGGGTTCATACAAAATACAAACGAAGTTTATACATTGGCATGACAGAACTAAAGATTATTTCGAAGAAGTGAAAACTTTTGCACAAATTCTCGGAAGATTCTCCAAGATAAAGTAGTTTCTCTTACACATTATACTTTCTAATTATGTTTATTTATTTTTAAACCATTTATTTCAAATAACTATACTAATTTATTTTTTTATTTTAATATAAGAATTCGTTAGAATCATAAATGAAAATTTAAGATTTTTAAAAGATTCAATATTTATTTTCTGTCATGTAAACTCGAACGACATTCCCATCGAAAATTGGTGGGTTTCTTTTCGTAGAAAATCGGTGGGGAATACATTCATCCCATTATTCAATTAGTAGTTTTCCCCGCGAATTCTTGACAGTAATTTTTACATTGATTTTAGATGGCTACGTTACGTTTTCAATAGATTTTTTAGCAACTGTTACCCTTTGAATTATATAAGAATCATGAATTACTGAATATTTTAGCCAACGGAAGGATCCATCGGAAAATTCGTATAGAAGAACTATTTCCGATAACTTTTCTACTTTTTCCGACTGTACTAAATTGTCTAATTTCTTGTAGTGAATTTTGTATTGTATTTCTTAGGGGTGGACAAAAAAACCCATAACCGAAAAACCGAACCGAACCGAACCAAAAAAGGGGGTATGGGTTCGGTTTCGGATGTTCGGATTATACCTATTGGTCTTCACCATTTATAGTCCATAGGTTATAGGTTCGGTTTTGGTTTAAACTGAAAAACCGAATAAAAACCGAAAAATCGTAAACCCTAAACTACTCTATAACCTACCCCGACTTCTCATCTTCCCAAACCCAAACACTTAAAACTTTCGAAAGTTTCACTTGTAGAGTTAGGATTGTGAGGGACAAAAAGTTAGTCTTGAAGGATTGTGAGAAAGAAGGTTTGAAAAGAGTTTCATGAATGTGAACTTTGTGTTCTTTTATGTTTATGTTTATGGACTTTATGTTTCATTTTATGTTTTATTATGGATTTTAGACTCAAAAGTTTTTTAATATGATGTTCTTGTGTTTCATTTTGAATTGTTTGCTTGATTTGTAAGAGGTTTGAATTCGGTTTTTTGGTTGAAACCGAAACCGAAACCGAACCATAAAGAATTCGGTCTATTATGGAATTTTAAAATGTGATACCAAACCAAACCGAAACCGAAGGCAACCGAACCGAGACCAACCCATAACTAATTCGGTTTTATATGGACTCATTTTAACCACAACCAAAAAATTGAAAAACCGAACAACCTAACCGAAACCAAACCGACCAACCGAATGCCCACCCCTACCGACTATTTCTAACATAGAATTTTGAACCAAAAATTTGGTTTTACCCTATTGATTTGTAAATAATATATGAACTAAACATTATGATTTTTTAATGATTCTTTTTATATGTGTGAAAATTGTAAGACCATCTCCAATCCATTCTTCCATGTTTCACTCCAAAATAAAGTAACTCTATTTTGGAGTAGGGGTCTACTCCAACCCATTACTCTATTTTTCATTCTAAAGAAAATATTCTACGTATATTCTTTTCCAATTTTATTATTAATTTTTAATAGTACTCTTAATTTATCAAAAGTAAACATTTTACCCAATAATAATTATTTTTTTACTAGTACTCTTAATTTGTCAAAATTACACATTTTACCCAATTATATTATGTTAGCACTAACTCGTTAAATGTACGATAATATTTTAATTAAAAAATTTAATATATAGAAATAAAATTACATTGCACAATAAAAATAAATAAAAAATAAAAATAATATAATTTTATTGAAGCATCAATTTTAGTAAATTAATCACACAAATGATCAATTAAATCATTATGAAATGAAAAAGAGCTTGTTTTTCTTTGATTCTTTTATGCCACCCAGGAAATTCTTGAAACTGAGTATTATCGTCTCCCGCATAATCAACATCCGGAGGAGGAGTTTCTCTTTCGATTTTAATTGGTCCATCGAGATCACGCTTATCTTCGATTATCATGTTATGCAAAATCATACACGTAGTCATTATATCATGTAACACTTCATTTTCCCAAAAACGTATCGGTCTTTTTATAATTGCAAAACGAGATTGGAGAACTTCGAAGGCACGTTCGACATCTTTTCTATAAGTTTCTTGTTTCATAGCAAAATATTTTTTTTTGCCTCATTGGCTCATGAATAATTTGCACTAACATGGACCATTTTGGATATATACCATAAGCCAAATAATAACCCATATTATATTCTTTTCTTTTTAATGACACTAGATTTTGACCCACGCCAAGCGTGAGATTAAATACTTGAATATGCTTTCTAACTGATTTTAGTATTTAGACGTGTATTATAATATTTATAAACTTATAAAATGATATGTATTGTGCATAAATGTAATAAAGTTAAATTTTGATCAAACAATTTTGATGTCATATGCTTTGATCAACTTAGCATAAAAATATTAAAACTAATACAAATGTTATTTATTTAAATTAATTTGAAGTGTAAATTAATTTTATGATTTGTGTAAATTATAGAATATGCGATAAATCGAATGAAGTTTTAGATTTATATGAATTTGTCAGACATAACAAACAAAAATATATGTTTTTCAATAATAAAATATAAAAATATTTGTATGTGTAGTTATCATCTACAAATAGATAATATTGTTACAATTATAATAATGAAAAACTTCTTAATATATCAATTTTTTCAAAAATATATTGTAAGTCTAAATATTACATTTAGTCAAACTTAAATCTGTAGAACATTTATTAATGAATTTATGTTATAAAATTAATAAAAATATGTAAATTTTCACCATGGCATATAGTTTTAATATAAATATTTTTATTGGTTAATTTAGTGACATGTTCCTTAAAAACCTTATTGAATAACACATACGATTTTTTCACCAAATATCTACTCAATAATGTATAGAGGATTAGTGACACTTTCGAAAAAAAATTCTAATTGATGGTATTTTTTATTAACTTTGAAAAGTGGCATTTCTCAAAAATTATATACATTTACTAAGTGTCATGCAAATTAATTTTTGTAAGATAAAATATGAGAGATATATATCATTTGATTTATGTTCTTTTTACTTTCTCCCTTGTATTAAAAAAATATTTAATTTTTGTTTTTGAATATTCTCATCGTGCGTTTGACGTGTGTCAAAAATCTAGATTAGTCTTATTGAAAAGAAAATAAGATATTGTCACATAAAATCTTCTATATTAATTACCACATATTCGTTGCTTCCATATTTATTTGATGATTATATATTGTATATATGATATAAATTTGGTTCATGTATCTTTCCTTAAGAATTCCTTAAAATTCCCTTTGCATGACACCTATTGTTTTTATATAGTGTCTCCTCTATTAATATATAGAGGATGATGAGCAGGAGGAGCAATACCTTGAGCATGATTGAATAAAAGGTGTGAAGCCTCCAACACATTGGTATCATATTATTGTTGCACGGCATACCAAAATACACATGTCATATCCAAAGATTGTAATCTGTTACAACTTTAAGAATTATAGTTGGTGATCCACTATGACCAGCATATTGTCCAGCCCAAACGGTTGGACAATTTTTTCACTTCTAGTGCCTGCAATCTAAGCTTCCTAGCATACTTGGAAAACCTCGTTTTTCACCAATGTAAAGAAGTCTTCCAATATCATTAGCTGTTGGTGATCTTAAGTATTGCTCTGAAAATATTTCCACTATGGCACGACAAAATCTTTTCAAACTTTCGATTGCCGTTGATTCAACTATCTTAATGAACTCGTCTGTGACATTCGTTGGTACACCATATGCTAGCATCCGAAGGACGACTGTTACTTTTGGTAGAGGTGATAATCCAACTCTATCATTTCGTTGTGTGAAGGATTTGTCATGGCTTCCTACAACATTCATAATACGAAGAAAAAGGGAACGAGACATGCGATACCTTCTGCTGAACATAACGTCATTGTAAACTGGAGTCTCTGAGAAGTAATCCTCAAACAATCTAGAATATGCGCCTTCTCGGTCACGGATGATGAAAGAACATCCCATGATTCGCTGAGTATTTTGTTGATTCATGAAAAATTGAATGGTCGAGTTGTTATTAGCAATAGAAAGATGTATCGCTTCTTCTTTAAGGTCGAGATTATTGACCCTTTCATTATTTTCATTATCTGAAGAAGAGGATGATGAAACTTGGAAAGATGGTGGATTTCTAAAATTGAAATTCATGAAATGAAATGTCAAAAAGTAATAAATAAAAGGGGATTTTTGATAAATATCCTAAATTTGAATGAAAATATGAAAATTACCCTTAATCTTATAAAAATTAGAAAACTACACTTTTAGTTATGTAAAAGTACGTTACCCTATACATCTTGATTTACTATATAAATTTAACATAATTTTCAATTATTAAACCTAAATTTGAAATTTAATTACATATTTATTTTTAAAAATTTAATTTACTATTTATTTTTGCAATTTCTCCTCTATTTTTTGTTTTAAATATTTTGTTAATAAATCATTATTTATATGCTAATTTTAAATTAATTTCTTTTTTTAAAAATTGACTTATTTTACACAATCGAATTATATTTTTGTTTGGTTGATTTTTTACTTTGTTGATTTATTTATACTATTCATTTTTTTTATGTTCGTCAACTAAATATTCAGCTTCATCGACTTCTTTTAAATTGTTGACTTATACTTTGTTTGATTGTTTTTATACATTATCGACTTGTTTCACCATTGACTTATTTTTTTCCGTTGGTTTAATTTTCAATTTTATCAACTTATTTTAAAATATTGTCATATATTATCGTTTCTTTAATTTTTTACTTTATCGATTTATTTAACTATTGACTTATTTTTTATCTTTGTTGACTTAATATTTAGTTTCGTCGATTTATTTTAAACTATTGACTTATATTTCATTTGATTGACATTTTAACCTATTGACTTATTGAAACCACTGACTTATTTTTTTTATATTCATCGACTTAAATTTTTTTGGTCATTGATTTATTTTAAACTATAGATTTATATTTTGGTTCACTGATTTTTTATTTTGTCAACTTTTTTAAATCATTAACTTTATTTTTATATTCATCGTCTTGACGTATTATTATCTAAATTAATTAATTTGTAAATTATACAATTAATTAAAGAATAAATTATAAAATTTATTAAAATCAATTCGTAATTTTATTTAATCATAAAATATCAATTGATACTTTATTATAATTAATATAAAAATATTTCGAGAAGGTTTTATTTTTGTTTTCTATATCTAGGGGAGAAGAGATTTATTAAAACAATTATTAGATTTTGTTTTTAACATTAAAATTAATAGATGATTAGATGATTTATTAGTTTATAAAGATTATAATTTTTTTTTTTTTAAGTTGGAAAGATCAGTTCATTTTTTTTTTAAAGTTTTTTTTTAACTGAGGAGAAAAATGTCAATTTAAACAAATAAGAAGAATAGTTTTCAAATTTGATAAATTTGGTATTAAATTAAAAATTTCTAATAAGATTTAGGAAATATAATCCAATTTTTCCTAAAGATTTATTGAATTATGGTGATTAACAAAGCTTGAGTTCTGATACTATTTATAGATACGTGAGGACATGATGCTTTATTTAAATTGAAATTTTTCTTTTTTTAATTTTCCCATATCTTGAGAACAAGCAATCATAGGAAAACACAATTAGTATGTTCATGGATGATACCACTTGAATAAATAATTAATAAACATGAAAAGAAATATAATCTCTGCATGGTCAAATCTAATGTGTATAGTAAATGTAAAAAATTGGAGATTTAAGTGTGATTTTCATGGTCAATGGTTTTGTAAACATGAAAATTCAATTTGGAGTCTTGTGTCCATTTTTGCATGGTCAAATTAATAAATCGGCAACCAATTTTTGTTTTTTTATAATATATTCTAAGTATAAAATATAGTTATTTAAAAATTAAAGGTTTTTTTTTTAACCAAACTATTACTTGAAGGGAATTTTGCTAAATTGACTCAATTTGAATTAATAACCTTTGCCTTATTTTTACCAACTTTTTCCTAAATTATCCTTTGATTAATTCCGAAAATTGCAAATAAATGGTTTTTATAATTTTATAAAATTAAGAAAATACAAAAGAGTAATACACAAGACATAGATTCATGTACAATTTTTTTTTTAAAAACTATGACAGAAATTATTTATTTTTGCTTCTACCATGGTCGAATCTACTAGTAGATTAGGTGTTCTACGAATTTGAACAAATCTACGAGTGGTAGAATGAAGTATTATACTAATTGCTCAATTTTTACATATCGCAGATTGCACAATCTACCATTTGCTTCAGTACTGCCAGTCGCAGAATGCTATTTCTACCAATGTCTTTGTCATATACGTCAGGCAGAATGCATATTTTACCCCTTCTATCTACCTCTTTCTCTATCTTCTACCAAATGGTAGAAAGTCTAAACTACCAAAAATAGTTTAAATCCCCTAAGTCTAGGACAATTAAATATTTAATTTCCATAAAATAATTTTTTTGGATATTTGCTTCTAATTACGTTTTTTCTTTATTTATTTTTATAAATTGTTTTTATTTATTTTTTTGTGAAATGTTTTTTTCGGATATTTACTTCTAATTGGAAAAAACACATTCTAATTTTTTTTTGTGTAAAAGAAAAACTTTTAGTTTTTAGTTTGCTTCATTGTTCAATTAAACATCCATAACTCACTTGGTTCGTAAACACATACATCTATATCCGAGGTCATGAGTTCGATGTTACATGGGGACACAATTTTGCATTTTTTTCTTATGATTTTAAGTTACATGTTTTTGAAAATTAATCCCTAAAATTTCCTTAATTCTTGAAACAACTCGACCTTTTTTTTTTATATATATAAATTAGCACCGAATTAGCATCCCCATAAATGGTAACCCTCAACATGCTAAAATTCTCAATACAGCAAACATTCAGCGGAAATCAATTATGCAATAAACGATTAAATAATACTTCATAAACCAATAACCAATCATTCAACAACCTAGACCGTTCTATATCGAATCACTAACAACCTAGCAATCCAATAATCTACGCAAACGAGACCACTATATCATCCATCTCGTCCTCGCCCTGATTCCACGATCATACTTTGTCTTTACCTGCATCACATAGCAAAAAGAGACGCGTGAGTATTATCACAAATACTCAGTGAGACGGTCCTCCCATCAACAGACCATGTACTCAGTCATAGCATAGATACAATATCAGGGTTATCAAACAACACGCAAAACACAATGATCAATACGTCAAACTGACGGCAATCAGAAATGCGTGTCGATCGACACAAACACTCTGTGTCGATCGACACAGTCTGTGTCGCTCAACACAAACACCGTGTGTCGCTCGACACGGAGCCCAGAAAACGCAGAAAACCAGACTCGATCATATCCTCTCATTGATCGATTCCAGACGCGTTTTCATCGATCTCCTGCACAAAATTCAACATCCAAACACGAATACAACCAGGAACAACAGCAATCAATCATATTCCATCAAATCCTAATCCGAGGGTCTATGGTCGCGCACTCACCTTGATTTAGGAATCGATTATCTCATCAACCACAGCTCCGAAACAGAATCGAAAAACTGTTCTGAAAACTAGAATGAGAGATCTACACAACAGTAAGTAGATCGTCCTCTGTGTCCCTAAGATTCAATGGAAAAACAGCCCGCAATCTCGCTGATCGGAACTAGAAAAACAGAGATTTCAGAAACGACACCCTGAAATCGAAAGAACACAGAGAATGGAGATTACCTCCGAATTAGGATCAGAACCCTGATCTAGAAACGAGACATCGAGGGCTTTCTACAGATTGGCTGATCGTCTCCTAAGTCATTCTAGTTCGATCGAAAAGCCTTCCCGAAGCCGACTGATCGCAGTAACAAGTCTGCACAATCCTATCGAGTTCAAACAGCCATAACTCAACGAATATTCAACGAGAAGACGAACGAATTTCGCCCATATCGAGACCAGAGATCGGAGAACTTACCCTCAAAGTTTCACCCTAATCCTTCTCGAATTGCCCAGCCGTTTGCCCTCTCAAACACTCGAACAGAAGCTGTCCTTCACCCTTAATCACACACAACTCACAACCTCTCTTGATTCTCTCTCGAATCCTCCTCTTTCTCTGATTTTTCGACCAAAATGAGACGAACACGTGTCTGTTCCAGCCCTTTTATACAAACCCTAGGGTGTCCCCTAAACCGCTCCCCAAACCGGTAAATCAGAAACCAAAACCGTCGGTCTGATTTTACTCCGTGGATCGACACACATGCCCAAAAAATCCTCTTTTTGGTTCACGGACGTTACAATTCTCCCCCACTAACACGGATTTGACCTCGAATCACGCAACACCGTCTCACTACGGTCTCCACCACCTAACCCGCACGCCGCCAGTATCCTTCGAGATAACACTCGAATCCCCTAACCCGTCCTGCTAAGGCTAACACTCTCGCCTAAAACTCGCCCAGATTCATCCGGAACATCAACGATGCATGCCCCATGGTCCGGAATAGGGCTGCCCGATTGACAGTCTAACAATCAAACAAGAACATGTCCGACCAACCGTTGACCCTGCATTGGACCAAATGATAATACAACAATCAAACAAGAACATGTACGACCATCGGCGTAACATATGCTACCAGGATTGTCCGAACCGAATTCCAGACTCCAGTGATAACCCCAGACTCGACGTCTACAACACAACCCTGGCCCTCAGCCAGCACCACTCGTGATCACACCTTATCCCCGAGTTTTACTAGGCTCACACTAGCCTCATTGCACCGTCTCACCACGGCTGCAATCCTGACCCCACCCGGTCAGCACCACCTAAAATCCACTCCCGATCCCCGAAGTTCATCCAATCTCATACTCACGACCACGCTCAGACGCTACTATTCATATCTCATACTCATAACTCATATACACATACACCACACTCACTCGCAAGATCGTCACCCCTTGAGTTACGTGTGCATGGACCCACTAGTCCCCTGGAGAGAACCATCATCCCTCAAAGTATATGTAAGGACCCCACTCGTCCCCTAGAGAGAACCACCAACTCTCGAGTATATGCAGGAACCCACTCGTCCCCTGGAGAGAACCACTATCCCTCAGTATGCAGGAAACCCACCCGTCTCCTGGAGCAATACTCTGAAACATGCATCATAAGTACCTGTCGACCGGAATCGCCTCTGTGGCTACCTCATGACATCTCCCACCCGGAATATCATCGCATCCGTGACCCCCACTAGGCCACTCGAAACAACCTAACCACCATGGGTGTTCCCACAGAGTCCCTAAAAAAGACAATTCTAACTCACATAAAACCTCTTTTTCCGACTCTCCCTAGGAATAGACAGATTCTAACTCACATAAAGCTTTCGTTTCTAGACACTCCTAGAACATGAACAAGCTCATTTCCAGCCACTCCTAGAACATGAACCAGCTTTAAGCCGAATAGAACTTCCATTCCCAGCCATCACATGACCTACCAGTCACCACAACCCATGACTCCACAAGTCATATTATATAAGAACTCACCTCTTATAAACCACATTTAATAAGGAATACTCATCTTATGAAATCTTAAAATGTAAATCGTTACAACACAACGAAAATACATAAAACAACAACTCAGCAGCACGCTGTACAGACTCTGAAAACCAGAAAAGATGCTCAAGCCTCCGCTTGCTTCTCGAACCACTTTGGGAACTTCGTCTTCATACTCGCCTCTGGTTCCCAAGTCTCCTCCTCGATACCATCGCAGTCCCACACGACTCTCACCAATGGTATCCTCTTACGACGCAGAACCTTGACTCTCCTCTCGAGAATCCTCATAGGTCTCGCTGCCAACGTTATGTTGGGCTGAAGATCCTCCGAGATCCTAGCCAACACCTCCTCAGACTCATGCAGATACTTACGCAGCATCGAAACATAGAAGACTTTGTGGAAAACCTTCATACTCTGAGGTAACTCCAACCGATAAGCCACTGGTCCGACCCACTCCACCACTCTGAACGGACCCATAAACCTCGGACTCAGCTTATTCTCCGAAATGGATCTGTTAGGACCCCTCAACATAGCTGCCTTGAGATACACCAGATCTCCCAGCTCAAACTCCAGCTCTTTCCGTCTCCTATCGGCATAACTCTTCTGCCGATCCTGAGCCTCCCTCATGTTCAGCCTCAAAACACGGATCTTCTCCGTCGTCTCTTGAACAAAATCCGCACCAAAGAGTCAAAGTTACGCTTCACACTCATCCGCCGCTCATCGGCCCCTCAGGCTTAGCACCTCTCGAGAAAACTCTCATGCTAAACCTCTGCATCTGCTCCATCATCCTAAGATAGGATGGGAGCTCCTCCACAGCCGCCACTCCCGGCTGCACCCAGCCATACCCGGCTGCACACCAGCCACACCAGGCTGAACCCCCGGAGCCTAACTCTGAGCCGGCACCCCTCCCGGTAACCGCTCCAAGATCAATTGTAGCAGACTCGCCAGACTATCATCTCGATCCTGGCCGACACCTACGACAGCACCCCCACCTGGGCTCGCCGCACCGCCAACCACACCGGGACCCTCACTAGTCCTACCAGCCCTCACACTGGTACACGCAGTGGCCACCCCGGAACTCTCACTAGTCCCACCAGCCCTCACACTGGTACACGCAGTGGCCACACTCACGGATCCCTCCTGATACGTCTGCGAATCAGCCACCCGCTTTTGCGTGGTCTCCTGGGCCACACACGCGGCATCAGATTCACTCACAAGTCCCTGCCCGCGCCTACGCCCTCCACACCCACCTTGGCTTCCCCGACCAATACCTCTAGCAACTCTAGTAACTCTACCCATTTCTCTTTACTACCAGAAGCATAAACTAAGAATACTAGAAAGCAAGAAAGGTCAAACACACATACCATGGAATCTCATTGAAGGCTCGGAGAAGATGATCTAGGACTCCAAACCCACACAACAATCAATTTTTGACTAACTCACATAATCAATCAATCAATCAATTCAGCACGCAATTGACTATTCCACATAATCAACTACGTTCTCCCGCCCTAGAACCATAAGGGCTCTGATACCAAATTGAAACAACCCGACCCATTTTTTTTTGTTTTATATATAAATTAGCACCGAATTAGCATCCCCATAAATGCTAACCCTCAACATGCTAAAATTCTCAATACATCAAACATTCAGCGGAAATCAATTATGCAATAAACCATTAAATAATACTTCATAAACCAATAACCAATCATTCAACATCCTAGACCGTTCTATATCGAATCACTAACAACCTAGCAATCCAATAATCTACGCAAACGAGACCACTAGATCATTCATCTCGTCCTCGCCCTGATTCCACGATCATACTTTGTCTTTACCTGCATCACATAGCAAAAAGAGATGCGTGAGTATTATCATAAATACTCAGTGAGACGGTCCTCCCATCAACAGACCATGTACTCAGTCATAGCATAGATACAATACCAGGGTTATCAAACAACACGCAAAACACAACGATCAATACGTTAAACTGACGGCAATCAGAAATGCGTGTCGATCGACACAAACACTCTGTGTCGATCGACACAGTCTGTGTCGCTCAACACAAACACCGTGTGTCGCTCGACAGAGAGCCCAGAAAACGCAGAAAACCAGAATCGATCATATCCTCTCATGGATCGATTCCAGAATCTCCTGCACAAAATTCAACATCCAAGCACGAATACAACTAGGAACAACAGCAATCAATCATATTCCATCAAATCCTAATCCGAGGGTCTATGGTCGCACACTCACCTTGATTTCGGAATCGATTATCTCATCAACCACAGCTCCGAAACAGAATCAAAAAACTGTTCTGAAAACGAGAATGAGAGATCTACACAATGGTATATAGATCGTTCTCTGCGTCCCTAAGATTCAACGGGAAAATAGCCCGTAATCTTGCTGATCGGAACTGGAAAAACAGAGATTTCAGAAACGACACCCTGAAATCGAAAGAACACAGAGAACGGAGATTACCTCCGAATCAGGATCAGAACCCTGATCTAGAACTAGACAGCGAGGGCTTTCTACAGCTAGGCTGATCATCTCCTAAGTCATTTTGGTTCGATCGGAAAGCCTTCCCGAAGCCGACTAATCGCAGCAACAAGTCTGCACAATCCTATCGAGTTCAAACAGCCATAACTCAACGAATATTCAACGAGAAGACGAACGAATTTCGCCATATCGAGACCAGAGATCAGAGAACTTATCCTCCGTGGATCGACACACATGCCCAAAAAAATCTCCTTTTTGGTTCACGGGCGTTACAATTCTTCTTCTGGTTAATATGTTACATATCTATGTAACTTGTGGTGAATGGATATCTTTAGCTGAAAATCGATATAGCTTTGCTGTTGATGAAGAAAAACTAGCTAGGTTACTTGTTTTGGAATCTACAACTACTCTTGAGGACCTGAAGAGTATGGTTTCAGAGGACTATGGTATTGAGCGACATGATGTTAAGATTGAGTGCAGTTTTCTACCTGATAATATGATCAATAAGTTGGGATCTCCACCAGTATTCATCTCAAACGATCGGCAAGTTAGAAATTTTGTTGGGTACGTAAAGAAGAATTCGTCGATACAATTGTGTGTGACATTTACACCAATTGTTGATACTCAACCGAAGCCTGAGAAAAATAGAGAAGATGATCGAAAAGTTCTTGAGAAAAATGAAGAAATCGTGCCTCATGTTAATCACAACTCTCCCTTCAAAACCAATACCCAATCCGATGATGTTACAAGCGACATAGGTGATGATAGTGATGATGGATTCCTGTCTACAAATGCTGAACAAGGGAATGAGATGATTGAGAGGTTTTGTTTGGAGAATGCTGTAAAGAAGCATCAACGTTTTGAAAGCAAACAGGTTTTGAAGGCAAACTTGGAAATGTGTGCAGTGAAGTATAACTTTGACTATAAGGTTTGCAAATCTACTACACAATTGTGGACTATACGCTGCATAAATGATGTATGCAGTTAGCGTCTTCGGGCAGTGTGTGTCGAAGGGTCAGACTATTTCATTATCAACAAGTATGTGGGTAAATATACATGCGCTCCTTCAAGCAAAAATAAAGTCGGGAAGACAGCTTCAGCAAAAACCATTGCGAGGTTGATTATGAATAAATAAGTGGGTGTCAAAGAAGGTCCTAAACCGAATGATGTTATCCAGCTTATGCGTATGGAACATGGAGTAGAGCTGACTTATTCTTTAGCATGGGATGCACGTGAGTATGCAGTTAACGCGGTTAGAGGTATACCAGAGAAAAGCTATGGAAAAATACCAAAATACTTGTATATGCTGAAAGCAACAAATCCGGGTACGCATTATGATTTCGCAACCGATCGTGATAGTAGATTTAAGTATCTATTTATTTCTTTTGGTCAATTTGTAAGAGGATTCTATAGAGGCATTTGGAAAGTGGTTGTTGTTGATGGTACGTTTTTGAAAAATAAATTCAAAGGAGTTCTACTTGTCGCTACAGCTTTAGATGGTAACTCTAACTTGTATCCAATTGCATTCGGAGTTGTTGATTCAGAGAACGATCGTTCATGGGATTGGTTCATGAGGCAGCTAAATGTTGTTATTGCGGACGAGCATTGTTTGGCTTTTGTGTCAGATAGACATTCTTCCATTGTTAAGGCACTTGAGAACGTTTACCCGCAAGCTAGACATGGAATTTGTATTCACCATTTGATCAGTAATGTGGTTCAGCATTATCACGGAAAAGGTGTTGCTAGTATGGTTGCAGAGGCTTCAAAAGAGTATAGGGTTCCTGACTTTGAGAAGAGGTTCACTGCTATTTGCAACGCTAGTCCAAGCATTGGAAAATATCTCATTGAGGCTGACGTGAGAAAATGGGCTCGTTGTCAATTTCCAGGTTTCAGGTATGACATTTGGACCACAAACCCTGCTGAGTCGATAAATTCTGCATTGCGATCACCTAGAGAGTATCCGATAATTCCGTTGTTGGACAGCATCAGAGAATTGTTAACCCGATGGTTTCATAAGCGTAGGATAAAGAGCTCAAACCATAACCACCCTTTAACCATTGCAGTGGAGAAAAAGATTGCAAGAAGGATTGAGAAGGGTAAAACATTCATTGTTTACCAGATTAACGACGACCAATTTCACGTCACTGGCGACAAGATCGATTGCATTGTGGATCTGCATGAGAGAAAGTGTTCTTGTGGAAAGTACAACTTGGTAAAAATTCCTTGCAGACATGCCATCAAAGCAGGACTATCTGTAGGAAGGGAAATACATTCATTAACCGATGCAACGTACACAACTGAGTCATGGAGATCCGTTTATGAGGAAAGCGTTAATCCAATAGCTGCTTCTGATGATGATTGGCGTGTTCCACTGGAGGTTGAAGATGCCAAAGTTTTACCACCTCTATCACGAAGAGCTGTGGGTAGGAGAAGGAAATGCAGATTCGAATCGATTGAAGATAAGATAAGATCACAAGGAACGAAGAAACGAAAGTGTGGTCGGTGTGGTATCTTAGGCCACAACAGAGCGACATGTGATATGCCATTATAGTCCGTTGGTTCATCAAAGCAGGTATCTTTCTATATGCTTCTTTCAATTTTGTTTTATAGCGGATAAACCATCCAATGCTAACCTGTATTTATCTCTTCTTCTTTGTCTCTCAGAATCTTCTTTGGTCACATCGAAGGCTTACAAGGACTAGACCTTATTGCTTCACTATGTTTACTATGTTTTCATTCTTTGTCTACCAGTTACGTAAATCAGCCGTAATTGGCTGGGTTAACAATAACTCAGCCTTATTACGGCTGACTTATCAGCGGAAGATTAATTACTAGAATAGCATTCATTTGACGGCTGATTTATTTGACGATACGACTGACTTAATATTTTATAACCTTATTACGGCTGATTTATTAGCGAAAGATTAATTACTGAAATACTATTCACATCGCGGCGGACTTACACTATACTTGATTGCTGATTTATTAATGACTGAGTTATGTGTTCGTTTGGCGGCTGCCTTACCGATATTCCATGTCATCTGCTCCAATTTTCCATGTCATCAGCTCTTATTTGCCATGTCATTATTAATGTTACGACAGTAAAATTAGGGTTGTTCATCTACGACCTTCGCCTTCTTCTTACTCTTCTTCATCTAGCTTTTTCATTCATCAGAGATCTTATGGATCCGGTAATTATTGTTTCCGGTAACTGGGTTAAGAAACACAGATATGTATTCAATACCGACGGTAGATGATGTAGAGTTGTGCATATAAATGAGAAAACAACAGTAGACGAACTTGCGAAGATAGTACTCGATGATTACGGATTGAAGGAGTCGAGCCATCAGATTCAGCTGAGCTACATGTTCTCGAATAAAGCTTTGAAAACAATGGCGCACGATACTCCACCAGTTTACCTCTCAAATACTCGACAGTTGCAAGTTTTTTTAAGCCTCAGAAAAATTGAACACTTACGTCTTTGTGTGGAGATTACGGAGAATGAAATTAGTCGGAATGACGAAGCGAGAGAGAAGAATAAAAGGTTATTCAGTTATAGCTTAGAAGTTGAATCTAGATACGAAGATTACTGTGGGAGTTATGATGGTTTCAACTTGGAGGATGAAGTAGAAGAAGATGAAGTAGAAGAAGATGAAGAAGACGAAGAAGATGAAGAAGGCGAAGAAAATGAAGTAGTTGAAGAAAATGAAGTAGGCGAAGAAGACGAAGAAGATGATGAATTTGATAGCCGATTTGATATGTTCGACGACTCGGATGGTGAGTCATCTGATGGTGATAACTTCAGTTTATTCGGTGAGTCTCCAACACAAGACGAAGATTCACCGACACTACCTCCTAAGAAGAGACCTCATAACTTGTCGACGATCGGATCTAAAGGGAATCCAGAGGTTCCAAGGTTAGATTTGTCTTCCCTAAACCTTTCGGTAGGGCAACGATTTGAGAGTAAAGCCGATTTGGAGAAACGACTGAAACTTCTTACGGTGAAGGATCGATTTGATTTTGATGTACACGTATCCGATTTGGATACACTCATTGTTAAGTGTTGGGTTGGTGGATGTCTCTGGAGAGTTCGTGCTACTACACTAGGGGATCCCCCGACATTTTATGTTCGTATATACGATTCGGATCATACATGTTCTATAACTGAGCGTTCTAGTCGATCTCGAAAAGCAACAGCGGCTATTTTAGGAGAGTTGTACAAGGACTTTCTCAGCGACGTTGGTCCGTCAGTTCGACCTACGAGTGTCGAAATATCTATCAAAAAGCAATTTGGTGTAAAGGTAATTATTAGTACGTTGCGGCTGACTCAACGGCTGAGTTATATAAACTCAACGGCTGAGTTATATAAACGAGTCGGCTGAGTTATATAAACGAGACGGCTGAGTTATATAAACTTAACGGCTGAGTTATATAAACTCAACGGCTAAGTTATATGAACGTAACGGCTGAGTTATATAAACTCAATGGCTGAGTTATATAAACTTAACGGCTGAGTTATATAAACTCAATGGCTGAGTTATATAAACTTAACGGCTGAGTTACTACTACGTTTGGGCTGACTTATTGATATGCTCAAATTTACCTTGAGCTACTCTCTCAAATTAAGAGATCGATGTAGTACTTAGGGATCGAATCCACAGGGAAAAGATTCACACAATCAATTAGTGAATTCAAATTATGCTAAGTAAAAATGAGTAAATGTAAAGCAAAGAAATAAAACAAAGTAAGAGATGGTTCAAATTCAAGTAAATCAATGAGACAAAAAGCTAGGCGATGGATAATTCTTCGGGTATGAATCGAAATCAAGGATAAAATACTGTCAGGGTTTGATTAGGCACCGTTCTAGAACTTAAACACGAAGGTAAAGCCAATCAACTTCCGTTGCAAAGACTATCTATCCCTAGATCCCTAAATTCCAAATTCCTTTGCAAATCGAGTGAATCCAAGCAAGCATTAACGTTCAGGTTCAATTGTTCACAAAATCCCTAAGCCAAATTCCTTTGCGAATAGGTGATTTTGCTCATCTAAGATTAGTTCCAGTTGATAATAACACTTCCGCGTCTATTAAACAACCTAAGATCTAGATTCTAGGTGTACAGGCAGCGTTGAAAACAATCTAGATGAAGAACCAGAAGATAAACCCTAACAGATTTTCAATCCTAACAATTTCTCATCAAAACCCTAGAATTTCCCACAACCTAATAAACAAACTACTCAGACATAGATGATGAAATCATAATGAAAGAATAAGATTGCATAAAAGATAGAGTTAGAGATACAGAAAAAAGGGGTTTGAAAACCCTGTAGAAATCTCCCTCAAACCTCTCTCTCTCAAAGTCTAAGTTAAAAACAAGCTCTTCCCCATAAAAACCTAAGGGAAAACTATATATAATGTGTAAAAATCGGATTGGGCTTTTCAGTAAACTTCTGGGCTTTTTGGGCAAAAAAGGAAATTCTTCAAGCTTGACATCTTCTAGCCAGACCGACATGTCTTCACTAAAACCTTCATAACTTTCGATCTCACCGTTGGAATTGCCTCAAATTTCTTTCAAATGCAAGCTAACTCGCTTCTCTAGCTTGTGTCAAAATCTCAGCTCGATCCGTCGGTGGAATGGGCTTCAACGAGTGCCAAACTTCTGACTGTTCGGAACTGTTCTTCTCGTCAAACACGTGTCGATCGACAGAGGTTGGTCATGTCGATCGACATAGACCTCTCTGGAATTTCTACTTGTGTCGGGAAGCCCCGTGTCGATCGACAGGAGTAGGTAGTGTCGATCGACACGGGCTCATCTGCTCGATTCCGACTTGATCTCTTCAGCTCTTCTTTCCTCGATGCTTCAAAACACTCCAAAAGCTTCCATTAAGCTCCAATCAATCTTCATCCTACAAAGACTCTAAAAGACTCGAAAAACACCAAAAAGACTCTATAAAAAGGACTTATATCATGGTTGAAAATGGGTAAAAACCATGATATATCAACTCCCCCAGACTTAGCCTTTGCTTGCCCTCAAGCAAAACTAAAACCAAGAATGTGAAAGAGGTTTGAAAACACAGAACATACCTTCCCTTGATGCAGCGAATTGAACCTTCCAACTTAGTGAACCACATAATTCAGAACCAACCAAAATCAGACCACCATGTACTTCTCCGCAGACATTCGCAGCCTTCCAAATTCTTCCACCACTTCACAGCATAATCCGTTAGTCTTCATCGGTTGGTCTCAATGTTCTAAATGCCAAGAACCTTCTAGACTCATTCCCATACTATACCGTGACAAATCAACCTATACAACACTTGGTATTCTTCCTCTCCCCCAGACTTGTTTTGTTCCTCTATTCTCTTTTTTTTTTTATATGATTGTTGAAACTCAAGCAGTGCATATTGCTATTGCTGTTCCTTCCCAGGAGACAGGGTCGCGACTCACTACCGTTGTTCCTTGTGAGGAGACAGTTTCATGAGAGTGCTCGTCTTCCTTATCCGTTTTACGGGACTCAGACTGCTGCTTTTGAGCTGGGTGATCACCTCCTGAGCACAGACTCACTGGATTTATTTCTCATCCTATACTCAAGAGCTATCATCTCACCCCAATCCTAACACAATTTTTTTTTCTTTCTCTTTTTTTTTTTAAGATGAATAGAGGGAGAGGAGTACCATTACTTTCAACAGGAGATTGCACTTGTCAGGTACGAATGAGGAGTCAAGCTCTATGAACATCGATCCCAAAGAGAACCGTGCAGTAGCTCTGACTTGGCGGATTATACTGGAAGTAGCAGACGTCTCCAGTCAACTGGTCAATCCTAGGATTTTCCATTAGTCTAACTTTGAAACTGATTCTGGAGGAATGGTCACACGCTAAAAAAGACACTCCACTAAACCAAAAGAAGGGTTATTCCTAACTAGTTGTGACTCGATAAAACCAAAATTTTTTACTGACTCTCAAAACAAAAACTAAGTTAGCAACTACCTCCCCCAAACTTAAACAACACTGTCCCCAGTGTTATCAAGCCCGAAGTTGGCAAAAGAAATCAAAAGAAATTTGAACTTGATTGATAAGAACAAGATTTACCATAGTGGGAACCCTGTCGATCGACAGAGACAAGTCATGTCGATCGACACGGGTTCTGAGAGATCCGAACCATTGTTTGCTTGAGAGAATCCAAAATTGAAGGCCATGTCGATCGACACAGAGAAACTCTGTCGATCGACAGAGTCATCTCTGTCTCAGACTGCAAGTCTGCATCACTCAACAAACACGATCAAAGAAGACAATTCACAATGCAAATCGTAAGATGATCAAGCTCAAGCTCCTAAGAAATCCAAAGACTAACCGACTCAAAATTCTAAAATAAAAGATAAAGAAGAAAAACTTACAAGTGGGTTGCCTCCCACTAAGCGCTTGTTTTCAGTCATTAGCTTGACTGTGGATGCCATTTAGGCATGAGGTGGATCTTTGAGGGGCTTTGGGTCTCCCTCATCCGTTCTACAGCTTGCAAATGGCGGCTTCTCTTCTCCAGACTTCCAAAGGATAGCGCCAGGAAGAAGCTTCATAGTGTTCTCCACCATCCTCTGGACAACTTCTTCTCCTTTCTCCCTTAGCTCCTCAGGAATGATGATCGTGAATTTGGAGAAAGGATTTGAAGTCTTTTTGCACTTCACCTTGTGGGCAGTCAAAACTCCATCGGATTGCACAGGGGGTGGGATCGAAGGCGGAACACACGGGATCTTCTTGTTGTCATCTCCAAAGTCTAAGCTTGGCTTTCCTCCATTAGTGACACTCATACAAGAGGTCTCCTTGTCATGGACTGCAGGGTAGAAGACATCCATGTTGATCTTGGAGAAAGAGATTCGCTCATTGGGAAAATCAACAAATGCTCCCACAGTGGCAAGGAAGGCTCGCCCAAGAATCAATGGTCTGTTGCTTCCCTTTCTTGACTCCATAACGTGAAAGTCTGTAGGAATAAGACAGTCTCCCACTTGCAGCATCAAATCAGCAATGAATCCTTTCGAAGTTGTGGGAGTCCCGTCAGCCAGCAATATAGACATCCTTGAAGGTTGTAGATCCACAATCCCTAGCTTCCTGGCAATATCTCCAGCAATAACATTCACATTAGCCCCAGTGTCACATAGAGAATTCTTTAACTTCATACCTTTGATTGCGCAGGGAACTACAAACATTCCAGGACTCTCTAGTTTTGTCAGCTCGCTCAATGATGGTTTAGCAGGTCTCTTTAGTTTCATTTCTTGAACCACTGCATCGACCTCTGTGTGCTTAGACCTCTGTGTGTACCTAGGAAATGGTGGTTTGGGCTTGTAAACCCTTTCCTCTGCAATTGGCGAACTCTGAGACGAAATTTCGCAGGTCTAGGCAGCGTGTCGATCGACACTAGCAGTGTGTCGATCGACAGAAGACTTCCTGTCCGAAGTATCAACGATTGCATAACTTCCTGTCGATCGACACGACCTCTGCTGTCTCCAAATCAGCGACTTCTTCCTCATTCCCCACAGTGATTGCATTAATATGCAACCTTGGGTTCATCTCAGTCTTAGCCGGTAGAAATCCTTCCTGCCTTTTCACCGACTCCGCTGTTTGAGCAACTTGAGTATCTAGCTTCTTCACATGGAGATTGAGAGCCTCAATTTTCCCATTCAGATCAGTGTACATGGCATCCATCTTCCCATTGAAACTCACTGTCATCCTCTGTTGACCCTCCAAGATTTGTTCTAGCATAGACTTCATCTCGCTATTCGTAGATTGAACAGGAGGCGTCTGGTAAGAAGAAGAACTGTAATTCCTTTGGTAGTTGTTGCTCTGAAACGGCTTCTGGAAATCATTCCTCTGATACCCTTGCTGACTACCAAACCTCTGACCCTGATAACCAGCTCCATTGATGTAGTTAACATCCCTTTCCTCTGGCTCGAAAGTCTCCACTTCTTGAGCAAACTGCACTGTCTTCTTCCCCACTAGAAGGTGATGCACTGAATCTAACTTAGCGTTCACTTCAGCAATCTGGCTTCCATCCATGTTGCCACCCAGCTTCTTCCTTTCGAAGTCTGCATTCTTGGTACTATTGCTAGAAGCCAAGTTCTCGATGAGCACAATTGCATCCTCTGGATATCTAGTGTTGAAGTTCCCATTTGATGCAGCATCCAACGCCATCTGATAGCGCCAATCTACTCCTCTGAAGAAGATACCCAATAACTGAACATCACTGAACCCATGATGTGGACAGTCCCTCTGATAGGCTTTGAATCTCACCCAAGAAGCCTTGAATGCTTCAGTTGGTCCTTGTTTGAACATGGAGATCTTTGTCCTCAGATCTTCAGACCTTGCCTCATCAAAGAAGTTGTTGAGGAAAGCATTCTTGGTGTCCTCCCAAGTGGTCAGTGAGCCCGGCTCTAACTGTTTCAGCCAGTAGGCTGCTTCTCCACTAAGTGAATAGGGGAAAAGCTTGCAGTAGAGGTAGTCGCTGGAGACTCCATTGGCCTTGATGCTAGAGGCTAAGTCCTCAAATCTCTCTATGTGGTCCATGGGGTGCTCATATGACAGGCCATGAAAAGGGTGCTGGGCGACAAGTGAGAAGAAAGCAGGCTTCAGCTCAAAATCGCTCCTCTGGAAGGCTGGAGGGCGAATGGCAGCCCTGTTGGCATTGAACTCGTCAGGCCTATTGTACTCTCCCAGAGTACGCCCACGCGCAGCAGCTGCTGCTGGCTCTTGGTGCTGCAGAACCTGTTGCGCAGGCTGCTCAAGCTGCTCCACAATCGCAACTCCATGCTCGTCTAACTTCTGACCCTGAGCATTGTACCTCTGACCCTCTTGGTCATGAAGAATCCCATCTTCTCCTCTGATCAGAACTAAAGGATTAACCATCGTGGCTACCTTTTTCTTTACTCGGTTAGCTCGCTCTAAAACTCCTAACTCAGAAACGAAATCCACTAACTTTTGATTCTTGTTGCTTCTGGTCTTGCGATTAGGCATGCACCTTAAACCCACAAAAACAAAAGAAAACGGAAGTAAGTAAACAAAAAGTAAAACTTAGACAAAATTCTAAAATCAAAAATCGAGTGGTGAAATCAATTCCCCGGCAACGGCGCCAAAATTTGATATGCTCAAATTTACCTTGTGCTACTCTCTCAAATTAAGAGATCGATGTAGTACTTAGGGATCGAATCCACAGGGAAAAGATTCACACAATCAATTAGTGAATTCAAATTATGCTAAGTAAAAATGAGTAAATGTAAAGCAAAGAAATAAAACAAAGTAAGAGATGGTTCAAATTCAAGTAAATCAATGAGACAAAAAGCTAGGCGATGGGTAATTCTTCGGGTATGAATCGAAATCAAGGATAAAATACTGTCAGGGTTTGATTAGGCACCGTTCTAGAACTTAAACACGAAGGTAAAGCCAATCAACTTCCGTTGCAAAGACTATCTATCCCTAGATCCCTAAATTCCAAATTCCTTTGCAAATCGAGTGAATCCAAGCAAGCATTAACGTTCAGGTTCAATTGTTCACAAAATCCCTAAGCCAAATTCCTTTGCGAATAGGTGATTTTGCTCATCTAAGATTAGTTCCAGTTGATAATAACACTTCCGCGTCTATTAAACAACCTAAGATCTAGATTCTAGGTGTACAGGCTAGATCTAGCGTTGAAAACAATCTAGATGAAGAACCAGAAGATAAACCCTAACAGATTTTCAATCCTAACAATTTCTCATCAAAACCCTAGAATTCTCCACAACCTAACAAACAAACTACTCAGACATAGATGATGAAATCATATGAAAGAATAAGATTGCATAAAAGATAGAGTTATACAGAAAAAAGGGGTTTGAAAACCCTGTAGAAATCTCCCTCAAAGCTCTCTCTCTCAAAGTCTAAGTTAAAAACAAGCTCTTCCCCATAAAAACCTAAGAGAAAACTATATATAATGTGTAAAAATCGGATTGGGCTTTTCAGTAAACTTCTGGGCTTTTTGGGCAAAAAAGGAAATTCTTCAAGCTTGACATCTTCTAGCTAGACCGACATGTCTTCACTAAAACCTTCATAACTTTTGATCGCACCGTTGGAATTGCCTCAAATTTCTTTCAAATTTCTTTCAAATGCAAGCCAAACTTCTGACTGTTCGGAACTGTTCTTCTCGTCAAACACGTGTCGATCGACAGAGGTTGGTCATGTCGATCGACATAGACCTCTCTGGAATTTCTACTTGTGTCGGGAAGCCCCGTGTCGATCGACAGGAGTAGGTAGTGTCGATCGACACGGGCTCATCTGCTCGATTCCGACTTGATCTCTTCAGCTCTTCTTTCCTCCATGCTTCAAAACACTCCAAAAGCTTCCATTAAGCTCCAATCAATCTTCATCCTACAAAGACTCTAAAAGACTCGAAAAACACCAAAAAGACTCTATAAAAAGGACTTATATCATGGTTGAAAATGGGTAAAAACCAATGATATATCACTTATTTTTACGATGCGGCTGACTTATTTGTATTATTTTCCATGTGGTCAGATGGATTATTGGAAATCACATAGAACGCTAAGATTTGCAAGGGAACTCGAGATGGGAACTCCTGAGAGTGGGTTTGAAGACTTGCCTTCTTACTTATACAAGATAAGAAGGGCAAATCCGTGTACAATTGCGCGTCTTCAAATCGATGAGTTTGGAAGATTCATGTATATGTTCCTTGCATTTGGTGCGAGCGTAAATGAGTTTCCTTTCATGCGCAAAGTTGTCGTTGTTGACGGTACGTTTCTTAATGGTAAATACAAAGGAACGCTTCTCACAGCACTAGCTCAGGATGGTAACTTTCAGATTTTCCCAATTGCCTTCGGTGTGGTTGACATTGAAAATGATGATTCGTGGCACTGGTTTTTTACGCAACTAAAACTTGTGATTCCTGACGATGAGGGTCTTGCGATAATCTTGGATAGGCATAACTCGATAGGAAAAGCAATTGGGAATGTGTATCCGTTGGCTTCTCGGGGAATTTGCACTTATCATTTATATAAGAACATTTTGGGACAGTTCAGAGGAAAAGATGTTTTTCGTCTGGTGAAGCAAGCGGCAAGATGTTTTAGGATGCCTGATTTTACTGCGATATACGAGGAGATTCAAGCGATTAATCCTGAACTCCATGGCTACCTTGAAAGAGCTGGTGTCAACCTGTGGGCGCGTGTTCATTTCCCGGGCGAAAGATATAATTTGATGACTACGAACATAGCGGAATCAATGAACCATGCACTGTCAAATGCTAGAAGTCTTAACATTGTTCGACTATTAGAATCGATACGGGTTATGATGACCAGATGGTTTGTTGAACGGAGTGAGGATGCTATATTGCAGCTAACCACGCTTTCGCGTGGTGTCGAGAAACTACTACATGTAAGTCAGCCGTAACATTTGATAAGTCAGCCAAAGCATTTGATAAGTCTGTCGTAACATTTGATAAGTCAGCCGTAATATTTGATAAGTCATCCGTAACATTTCATAAGTCAGCCAAAGCATTTGATAAGTCTGTCGTAACATTTGATAAGTCAGCCGTAACATTTGATAAGTCAGCCGTAACATTTGATAAGTCAGCCAAAGCATTTGATAAGTCTGTCGTAACATTTGATAAGTCAGCCGTAACATTTGATAAGTCAGCCGTAACATTTCATAAGTCAGCCAAAGCATTTGATAAGTCTGTCGTAACATTTGATAAGTCAGTCGTTACTTTTTTTATTCTATTTTGACATTTTTTATTCTGTATTTATAATAGGGTCGTGTTACTGCCGCTAGACTTATGACGGCACGAAGGATTGATGAATATCACACTGAAGTTATATATGGATCTTCTGGGGTTTCTTCGCATGTTGTGAATTTGGACGGAAAAACATGCACATGCCGGCGTTTCGAAGGGGAGAAATTACCATGCGTGCATGCAATCGCAGCTGCCGAGAACAGGGATAAATGTCGGATATCCCTGTGTAGTCCTTACTATCAAAACAATTATTTGGTAAACGCATATGCTCAGTCGATCATGCCGGTAGATTCAGCTCTCCAAGTTCCAGATAACGTGGCTAACCAACCGTGCTTTCCCCCGATTGTTCGTCAACCACCAGGAAGGCCTAAGAAAGGTAGGATGAAATCTGCTCTAGAAGTTGCACTTGAGAATAAGCGTCCTAGGAAAGAACACACATGTTCTCGTTGTAAACAGGTTGGACATAATGCAAGAACTTGTCCAATATAAATTGTTGGTTGTATTACGGCTGAGTTATGGATTTTGTTTACAATATGGCTTTAATTGTATGGATTTTGGTTTGATTTTTGGTTTGATTTTTCCCAAAAAAGAAACACGAAACGTTGGGACACGACTGAGTTATTGATTTTGGTAAGACGAAACGTCGCGGCACGGCTGAGTTATGGATTTTTGTTTGATTTTCCCGCCCAAAATAGGGCGGGAAAAATTATAATTTCAATTAATAAACCGGGTGAAATAGAAATACGAAACGACGCGACATGGCTGAGTTAGGGATTTTGGTAAGACGAAACGTTGCGATACGGCTGAGTTATTGTATAGAAATACGAAACGTCGTGACACGGCTGAGTTATTATACTTGACGGCTGAGTTATGTTTAATGAGGCTGAGTTATTATATTTGACGGCTGAGTTATGTTTAATGAGGCTGAGTTATTATATTTGACGGCTGAGTTATGTTTAGTAAGGCTGAGTTATTATACTTGACGGCTGAGTTATATAAAAATTTGTATAAATTGTTGTAAGCAAAAACAAAAATTGTAGTAATCGGCTGATTCATTTAGATAAATAAACTCAAAATTTATACAAAATATTTAGGGTTCAAATATTTATTTAAAATTACATTGTCCAAACTCAAAATTATATGGGCCAAACTCATCAAACATTTCGACGAGAGCAAGCCAAACTCTATTTGTAATCCAATCAGGCTTCTCGCCGCCATAATGCCATATCCTCTTAAACGTCCGCATTTGAGTTCGAAATATCGTTCTAGCCAGCAGATTAAACTGTGTCCAAACCGTCAAATTATGCCTCGGATCCCATCTGTTTTTTCGCTATAAAAAGAAACAAAAAGTATTAGTGTTTAAGAAACAAAAAGTTAAATCTAGTATGAAAGTTAAATTATGCTTACAGTTAGTTTAAGAAACAAAAAGTTAAATCTAATATGAAAGTTAAATTATGCTTACAGTTAGTTTAAGAAACCACTGTCCCTTAACATCATCGGGAATGGAGCGGTAAGTCGGCCACGGCTCAACCCATCCCTCTCGAAGAATATCCGGGATCGCCTGCGAGAGATCGTGTAAAAACTTAAACCACGTAACAGTAGTTTGGTCACACCAGACACCCGCACCAGGGTTTAGAAGAGGGAGGTTATCCCGATCTTGCATGTTGTGTATGGCATTGATCATGCTCTCGAACTGGGATGTCATATTAGGGACAATCGACATGATGTATGTTTTTATGAGATTAGGTTTTTTTTTTTAGGTTTTTTTTCTTAGGTTTTTTCTATAAAAAAAGTGATGGGAGAGACAATGTTAAAGAGAAGGGCTATATATATAGAGAGAGACAGGAAGCCGAAACGTCGTAAGAGGGAGAGATAGGAAGACGAAACATCGCAAATTTCCCGCCCAAATTTACATTTGACGGCTGAGTTATAGGAACTTCACGGCTGAGTTATGGATTTAGGGTTTAGGGTTTAGGGATCATGGTTTGGGTTTTAGGGTTTAGCATTTAGAAAATATATGATTTAGAGTCTCAAATGAAACAAATTATACACATTCAATTGAAAAAAATTCTATGTGGTTTATTGTATATTATTTTGGGTCTTAACTATAGGTAAAGTTTTAAGTACTTGTAAGACAATTTATATCTCAAGATCAAGTTAGAGTCTCGACTTGTAAATTGAAGAAAGAAAGTATTCACATTCAGATGATTTATATTCATTTTATATTAATAAATTGATCTTAATTATAATTTTGTAAGTCTTAAATTTCATTTTCGATTTTAGGGTTTAGGGTATGGCTGAGTCATCTAAATGAAATGGCTGAATTATCAAAACAAAACGGCTGAGTTATATACACTAAAAACATACAATTTACGGCTGAGTTATATACCCTAAAAACATACAATTGAACATACAAATAGAAGGTTCATAAGGGCTAAATCAGCTAAACTGCGCCAACATATCATATCCCTTTTCATCGAAGATCTCTACTGCCATTTTCACCCGTATACCCTGAATATTTTTATCGCATATCCCATCAAAAGTTACACCAAGCGCTAGACACTCAATAAACTTCGCTGAATACACGCCACAGTCGCCAACTTGGGTGTTTTGGGGAATGTTTTTGCCGCTTTTCCGTCTGAACGCAAATTGTTTTCGGCAAACGGTTTTTCTTCTAGGAATGGTAGCATTGATCATTGCAGGGACCATTTGCAACAGCGGCCTAAATGCTTCTAGCATTTTTTGTTCACTTTCAGGAGTTACCTGTCCAATGATGGGATCGTAGGCATCGATCTGCTCCTTCAGAAGATCCACGTGAAACGCCACCCAATGATCGCCTCCAGTATGAAGCACTCCGTACAAATGATCAACATCTTCAAGCCACTTCTTGTTTGTCGGAAGGTCGGTGGGAATCTTACCGTATATGAGATTCTCATAACCTGAGTCCTTGAATTTGAACATCTTTGGATTCATCTTGAACTGCTCGAAATCCCGAACCCATAATCCTAGGAACTGTCCACAAAGGCTATGCGCTTGGACCAGAATGGGCTGGGATCTTGCATGGACCTTTTGGTGAGGACTCTCATATACGAAGCAATATGCTGTACACAGAAGATTAAGTCAGCCATCGAATTATCATAACTCAGCCATAAATAACCATAACTCAGCCATTAAATAATCATAACCCAGTCATTAAATAACCATAACCCAGCCACCAAATAACTAGTAACTCAGCCATCAAACAACGATAACTCAGCCATCAAACAGCCATAACTCAGCCATCAAACAGCCATAACTCAGCCATCAAACAACAATAACTCAGCCATCAAACAACGATAACTCAGCCATCAAACAACGATAACTCAGCCATCAAATAACAAATAACTCAGCCATAAATAACCATAACTCAGCCATCAAATAACAAACAACTCAGCCATAAATAATCAAAACTCAGCCGTAAATTATACTTACAGTATCAAACAACCATCCATATTGTAGATTTGGCCAATGCTTTCTTTCAGTCATGAGAATTCTGTAGAAACTCACTTCCTCGTTATTAAGATCGGTCAGTGCAATGGCCCTAACAATCAAACACAAGTCAGTTTAGGTAAATATTGCTAATAGCTGTATAAAATAAAATAAAGGTGTAAAATTCTATACTCGAATGGCTTCAGATGTTGCTTGAGTTTCTCCAGATTAGCCGGGTCAACAGGTGCGAGAGGATCATAGATTGCTGATGAAGGTTCAAAACCCTTCCTCATGCATGTCGTCCCATTGTCTCCAACAGAAGGAAAAACTGCTGAAAGAGGATTTGGCTTCCCTGCTAACCCAGTTGTAGCTAATTGAACCCTCGACCGATACTCCTTAATTCTCGCTAACCGAAACCTTTCATCTTCTTCCTCCTCAGACTCCGGTAACAGTTGGTTTTCTTTTGCGAGAACGTCATCGGTCACATCCTCAACATCAGTTGGACCTTCCATCTTCTCCTTCCCCTTCGTCTTCACAGCCGGCAATTGTATTCTAATTACACCCTCACGACTCTTCTTCGCAGCCACTTCTTTCTTCTTTAACTCAGCCGCTGCCTTCTCTTCCTTCTTCTTTAACTCAGCCGCTGCCTTCTCTTCCTTCTTCTTAAGAGCGATCTCCTTCCTTTTAGCAGCAGCATCAGACTTCTTCTTAGCAGCACCCTCAGCCTTCTTTTTCAAAAATTCCTCGTTTTCTTTTTCTATTGGGTGCCTCCTCGTTCCGCGTCGTAGTTCTTGCTTAGCAGGCGAAACAGTAACGAAATCAAGTTCACTACCAAACAAATTCTTTTTCGCCTCAGGAGTACCCTTAGAAATTTGTTCTTTCGCCTTCAATTTCGACCCCACAGCTTCCTCTTTGGTCTTAGCAACCTCCTTATGTTTTGGAAAATACTGCTGCGGAGTTCGGCTTTCGGCCTTAGCAAGCTCCTCAGGCGATGTCTTTTTAGCCCACGCAACATTGTCAGGGGTCTCAGATACCGTATTAGGTACCGTTTGACTATTATCTGACTTTTGCCCTGGTCGCGTTTTTGGACTGGGAAAATAGTTTTGGGCACTTTCGGATAAACCCAGAACTTTCAGACGCTCATCCACTGCATCTTTGACTCTATCAGCAAAATTCTTCTCCATATCTTCCAGTTTTCGGGTTAACTCTACAAATTTGGAATCGTAGCCGAAAAACTGCGAGCAAACCCTCTCAAAAATAGAGTGATATCTATCAAATTTAGTGGCAATTTTTTCCAGCGTAGCGATTATGGTATTCATAGCCGCCGCATCCTCGCTAGCACCCGTTCCCTTTGCATCCTCCTTCGTCGCTACATCAGCAGCTTCATCCTCCTCAGCAGCTTTCTTTTGCTTATTTTTGGGTCGCTCAGACTCATAGTTAAAAGGAACTAAAGCCAACTTTGTTTTTTTCTTCTTCTCCTTCTCCTTCTCCTTCCTCTGCACATCCCAATAATCATCTCTTACATACCTACCAGAATGTAGGTCTCTTATCAGGTTATTCAGATGTGGGTCATCGTCTTCACCCGGCCACTGAGGAAACATCTCCTCTATAGACTCCTTCAAAACCATATGCCTCACACGCACCTACAACAGTAACTCATAACTCAGCCATCGAATAATCATAACTCAGCCGTAAAAGAATAACTCAGCCATCAAATAAAGAATAACTCAGCCATCACACAAACAAATCATAACTCAGCCATCAAACAAATCATAACTCAGCCGTCACACAAATAAATCATAACTCAGCCATCAAAATTATCATAACTCAGCCATAAAATAAAGAATAACTCAGCCATCAAATAAAAAATAACTCAGCCATCACACAAACAAATCTTAACTCAGCCATAAAAAAAAATCATAACTCAGCCGTAAAATAAAGAATAACTCAGCCATCAAATAAATAATAAATTAGCCTAAAACCTTACATGACCATGGTCTTGAATCTCCTTTTTGAGGACAGTGTCAAAACTTGCACGTGTGCGCGTTGCATCATATCGAAGAAGCGGAATTTCTTCCTCATGGATTATTCTGCTAAAACGCTCACGAAAGCAACTGACAGATTCATACGCCCAAGCCAATAAAGCGTAAACCTGGCCGCTGATGGAGTATGTCTTTCCTACTGGATTCAACGACTGAATACTACCAACCAGAGCTTCAAATGCAGCCCGACCCCATGGATAAGTTATCATGGCTTCATCATCGAATACTCTTGAAACAATCAGATTTTTTTTTTTTTTTTTTTTTTAAACACCCGAAATAATATTTCCATAAATATTAAACCACACGATAATTCAACATAATAACAAAAGCGGAATAGATATAAACACAAACGAGACACTAGATCATCTCCTCTTCACAGCCAGATTCCACGATCACACTTTGTCTTTTCCTGCATCACATGGTTATAAGAGATGCGTGAGTATTATCATAAATACCCAGTGGTACGATCATCCCATCTACTTGGCTAGATGCACGGGTATAGGGAACAATCAAAACACCACACAACACAATTAAGCAAAAAAACTCAACACGAAAAGTCAACCCCGAAAAGTCAACGTAAAGTCAACCCCGAAAAGTCAACGTAAAGTCAACCACAAACCACGATACATACGTTGATCTAAACACTAAAAATGCCCCAAACAAGCATTGATCGAACAACAAATCAACTCAATCCGCAATCAAACGCACCAAATACCCGTAAAAACCATGGTCACGCACTCACCTGTTTTGCGACTCACTGGAATAACTTCCGACTCACTGGACCAAATCGCAAACGGAAAACGGTTCTGGAAACTAGTCACCAACAGCTTTCCAACACCGTATCGCAAGACTCCTAACTCAAAACGGTTCGCCGGGAAATCGTCCCCGAAAACAGCAACTCCGGACGAAACCGCAGGAAATTGTAGAAAAACTGCACGAACTACCCAAGTTCAAAGGACCATAACTCAGCGAATTCTTAACCAAATCAAGGTATAACACCTGTTCTAGAAACTAGAAATATAGAGCTTTACAGAGGTGTATAGAACGTAAGCTAACTCTAAGCAGCTCGACAGGAAAACAGCTCGCAAACTCGTTGATCGAAACTGAAAACAGATATTTCAGAAACCGACACACTAACTTAAAAAGAACACAGAGAACGGATCATACCTCGGAATCAAGATCGGAAACCTGATCTGAAAACTAGACAGAGAGATCTTTCTAACCGTATATAGATCGTCCTCTGATTACCAACGGTTCGACGGGAATCCTCCCTCGAATTGGACTGATCGCGGATCAAAACTGCAGAAACCTCCCAAAATAAAACGACCATAACTCCTCAAATACCCAACCGATTGACAAGCGGTTTCTTCCTAAATCAAGACAAGGGAGTGGAGAACTTACCCTGAAATTTTCACTCCGATCCAACTATATCTTCACCACCGTTTGTCTCCTCCAAAACCGACGGAAAACACTCCAAAACTCTCCAAAAACTCAAGAACAACCAAGAACACAATTTTACTCTCTCAAATCTCCCAAACCCAAACTGAAATCTCTCTGATTTCTTCTCCAACACGAGCTCAATGGTTGCACAAGCTATTTATAGCCAAAAGACTCGGTTTTCCCCTTAACCGAACCGCAATCAAAAGCTTCCAAAAACCGAACCACTCGGTTTACCAAATTGGTTTGTCAAACGACACCCGAACCAAAAATACACATTTTGATTCTCGGACGTTACAATTCTCCCCCACTAACACGGATTCGTCCTCGAATCACACAACTCTGTCACCCCACAACTCGCCCTCCTGGCCAACATAAAATCCCGTCCCACTGTACTCGCGATCAACCTCAATCCATGCACCACTCCGCCACCCTAGGATTCACTTCCGAGCCGCAACTTGATCAGATTCACCCGAAAACATATACGATGCAACGTTCTTAATCCGGATTAGGCCTGTCCGTTTGTTTGCGCAACAATCAAACAAGAACATGAACAACCAACCGTAGACCTAAAGTTAGACCAAAGGTGCTACATCTGCTACCAGGGTCATCTGAATCGAAGTTCCGATCATAGGCAAAACCCTAGACTAGACGCCACTCCACAATCTACTCAACAATCCCTGAAACTCCTCCAGTCTCATAATCACGATCACGTTCAGGCACTACTGCTCATACTCATACTCATACTCATACTCATACGCATACTCATACTCATATACAGCCCACCGTATCTACTCGCAGGATCGTCACCCTTTGAGCTACGGTGCGCAGGGGAACCACTATCCCCCGTGTATATGCCGAGACCCACCATCTCTGGGTATATGCCGAGACCCACTATCTCTGAGTATATGTCGAGACCCACTATCTCTGAGTATATGCCGAGACCCACTATCTCCGAGTATATGCCGAGACCCACTATCTCCTGAATAAACATACCGAGACCCACCGTCCCCCTCACCGAGACAATAGCCTGAAACGTGCATCAAAAATCACTTGTCGACCTACATGACCCCACTAGTCACATGTCGACAAAACTCGTATCATGACACCAAGATTAACAAGAATACACCATCTTATTAAATCATCAACAATGTATAATCGTTACAACCCAAAACGAAAATACAACTCATAAATCCCTCGCGTACAAGTCTGAAACACAACAAAACTCAAGCATTCGCTTGCTTCTCGAACCACTTCGCGAACTTTGCCTTCATCTTCGCTTTTGGTTCCCACGTCTCCACCTCGGCACCATCACAATCCCACACAACTCTCACCAACGGTATCCTCTTCCGGCGCAGAACCTTGACTCTCTTCTCGAGAATCCTCACCGGTCGCGCCTCCAACGTCATGTTGGGCTGAAGATCCTCCGGAATCCTAGCCAACACCTCCTCAGACTCATGTAAACACTTCTGCAGCATTGACACATGGAAGACCTTATGAAAAGCCTTCATACTCTGAGGTAACTCCAACCGATAACCACTGGTCCTATCCGCTCCAAAACCTTGAACGGACCCATAAACCTCGGACTTAGCTTATTCTCAGAAATGGATCTGTTAGGACCCCTCAACATCGTCACCTTGAGATACACCAAATCTCCCAACTCGAACTCCAACTCTTTCCTCCTCTTATCGGCGTAACTCTTCTGCCGATCCTGAGCCTCCTTCATGTTCAGCCTCAAGACACGAATCCTCTCTGTCGTCTCCTGAACAAAATCTGCACCGAACAGGCTCCTCTCCCCCAATTGGGTCCAACATAACGGTGAACGACATGCTCGCTCATACAGAGCCTCATACGGAGCCATCCCAATGCTCGCCTGGTAACTATTGTTATACGCAAACTCCACCAGGTCAATGTCCACCGTAATCCAGCACACACATCCTCAGTAGATCCCCCAATGTGTGAATCGTCCTCTCAGACTGCCCGTCCGTCTGTGGATGATATGCTGTACTCATATGCACCTTAGTGCTCATCTCAGCCTGAAATGCCCTCCAGAACTCTGAAGTAAACCTCGGATCAGATCCCTGTCTGACACTATACTCATTGGCACCCCGTGCAACCTCAAAATCTCAAGCACATACTTCCTAGCCAATACCGCCGCTCCGTCAGTCTTCTTAATGGCAAGAAAATGTGCTGACTTGGTCAGACGATCCACAATCACCCAATTCGCATCATACGTCCGAGACACAGGTAAACCCGTCACGAAGTCCATGGTAATCAAGTCCCACTTCCACTCCGAAATAGGTAAACTCTGTAACAACCCGCTCGGAACCTGATGCTCAGCCTTCACCAGCTAACACACATTGCACGCTGCAACACAACTCGCTACATCCCTCTTCATCCTGACCCAGTGATAATACCGTTTCAGATCCCGGTACATCTTAGTCGCTCCCGGATGAACAGACAACATACTCGCATGTGCCTCACGAAGAATCTCCTGTCTCAGCTCAACAACATTAGGCACACACACACTCCCCTTCACAAGTATCGTCCCATTCGTCGAGACCGAATACTCAGAACCTGCAGCCCTCGACGCCTCAATCAAAACCCGATCCTGCTCCTGCGCTGCTCGAACTCTGCTCAACAAGTCTACCTGGTTAGCTGCCTCTAACCCCAATGGCTCCTGAGATATCACGCATAACCTCAACGTGCTAAACACACCCATCAGAACCTCCAAATCATGCTCCCGAGCCGAAGCAACTCTCTTCTGACTCAACGCGTCTGCAACCAAGTTAGCCTTCCCCGGATGGTACTCAATCTCAAGATCGTAATCTGCTACCAACTCCATCCAGCGCCTATGTCTCAGGTTCAGCTCTGGCTGCGTGAAGAAATACTTCAGGCTCTTGTGATCCGTAAATACCTGTACCTTCCCGCCATAAAGATAAGATCTCCAAATCTTTAAAGCGAAGATCACCACTGCCAGCTCCAAATCATGGGTAGGATAATTGCACTCATGCTTCCTCAACTGCCTCCACGCATAAGCAATTACCTTCCCATGCTGCATCAACACACAACCCAGACCAACCCCTGAAGCATCCGTATACACCACATATGGCTCACCCGGCTCGGGTAACGCTAACACGGGTGTACTCATCAGCATCTTCTTCAGCTTCCCGAAGCTATCCTCACACTCCGCAGACCACACAAACGGGACATCCTTACCCGTCAACCTCGTCATCGTCTGCGCCATCCTCGCAAAACCCTTGACGAGCCTCCGGTAATACCCTGCCAACCCAAGAAAACTCCTGATCTCGGTGGCACTCCTCGGTCTAGGCCAACCTCTGATAGCCTCAATCTTATCCGGATCCACATAACTCTCTCTGCAGACACAACGTGGCCCACAAAACTCATCTCTCGCTGCCAGAAACTGCACTTACTCAACTTTGCGTACAGCTTCTGCTCCCGCAGCTTCTCCAAAACCAATCTCAAGTGCTCCTCGTGTTCTTCCGGACTCCTCGAGTAACCGGAATATCATCTACGAAGATGATCACGAACACGTCCAGATTCTCCTGGAACACCCTGTTCATCAACCGCATTAACGCTGCTGGGCATCCGTCAAACCAATTGGCATCACCACACTAGATCAACCCGCATGATCTCTGAGGTCCGCATCTGCTCCTATACTGATCCACACGTTTTCAGACATTCATTGCTCCCAACTCATCAATACACCTCGCATACCCTCAGGAACGCATCCCATTAGCTCACGGTATCTGCAGGGGAACAACCATCCCCTCGAGAGAACAACCATATCTCAGTATAACACAGGAGAACCACCATCCCCTAGTGAAATGCAATAAAAACAGGGGAACCACCATCCCCCTATGAGTTGTTCGGGCATCTACTCATACCTTAGAGCGATAAATTCTTAAACGTTCAATAAGCATCACAGACCAGAGCTACCTCATGTAGTCTAAAATATGATATTCCCGGAAATCGGCCTCACACCCAGATAACCCAACCTCCCAGACTTTCGCTCAAACACGTCCAACCTTGATGACAATCCCGATGGACCCTAAACCGATCTAACCCAATCCATACCAAGGACGACATCGTACAACTCCACCGGACTAAAGACCAGATCTGCTGGCATCAACTCTCCCGCCACCAGAACATCCACACACCACGAGCCTGCCCGAAAGTAGCCAATGTCCTACCATCAGCAACCTTGACTACTCTCGGCTGCTCCCCGGAATCGCTCTGGATCCCGCTACCCTCCGCACACTCCGGAGTAATGAAGCTATTCGCAGCTCCTGAATTGAATAACACGTGGAACTCACATCCGCCCACAACTAAGGTCCTTGCAGAATACCCATGTGCCTAAGAACTCTAACGTACTACCCCGAGACTCGTCCATCCTAGGACAGCTCGCCAACCTGTGATCCATGCTCCCATACCCGAAGCATCTCACACCACCCGGAACCCTCTGACTTGGTTCCAAAGTGCTCTCCCACTTCCTTTTCTGTCCTTGCGCAGGCTTACCGCCCCTGCCTAAATTCACCTACTGCTGAGATCTCCTCGGCTGCTGCTGCTGCACCAGTGGACTAACCACCACAACCTGCTTTCCGAGATCCTCCTCGATCGCAGCAGCCATCTCAACCAGCTCCGCCCTCGTGGTGAACCTACTCGCCCTGCAGCGAATCCTCAAATCTGGACGAAGTCCTTTCAAAAACCTCTTAACCTGGGCATCCTCGCCCTCCATGCCTCTCCTTGCATGTACCAGAAGTCGACTGAACTCAGCATCGAACTCCCTCACTGACCGATCTCTCTGAGTCAGGTCCAGAAACCTAGACTCCAAACGGTCCACCGCCTCCTACGGGAAATACTTGGCGTTAAACTCCGCCAAGAAATCCTCCCAGACTATCTCGGCCTGCACCCTCCTAGCCTCTACACCTCTCCACCAGAGATGCGCATCACCCTCCAAATAATGCACTGCCAGATCCACTCTGTATCCATCTGGACACCTCAAAGAGTCGAAGTTACGCTTCTCACTCATCCGCCGCTCATCGGGCCCTCATGCTTAGTACTTTTCGAGAAAAACGCAGTACCAATCCGCTACATCTACTCCATCATCCGCAGATAAGATGGAAGCTCCTCTACCCCAGCCATACCCGGCTGCACCCCAGCCATACCCGGCTGCACCCCAGCCATACCCGGCTGCACCCCAGCCATACCCGGCTGCACCCCAGCCATACCCGGCTGCACCCCACCATACCCGGCTGCACCCCAGCCATACCCGGCTGTACCCCAGCCATACCCGGCTGCATCCCAGCCATCCCCGGCTGTACCCCAGGAGCATGTCCCGGAGCAGGCATCCCTCCTAGTAACCTCTCCAGAATCATCTGTAGTAGACCCGCCAGACGATCATCTCGATCCGGGGTAACGCCTACGGCAGCACCCCCACCAGGGCCCACCGCACCGCCAGCTACATCAGGACCCGCACCAGCCCCTCCAGCTCTCTCACTGGAACCCATAGCTGTCACACCCACGGACCCCTCCTGAAACGCCTGCGAGCCAGCTACCCGCTCCTGTGTAGTCTCCTGGGACACCCACGTGGCAGCAGACTCACTCCCAAGTCCCCGCCCACGCCCATGCCCAGCACGACTACCACGACCTCTACGGCCCCCGCGACCTCTGCCTCTAGTCCCCCTTGTCATCACTCTGCACTACCAATAGCAGGAAATCTAGTAGTATTTCTAACCATTCTGCTTCACTACCAGAAGCAGAACCTAAGAATACTAGAAACCAACAAAAATCACAAAAACACATACCGTGGAATCTCATTGAAGGCTCGAAGAAGATGATCTAGGACTCCAAACCCACACAGCAATTAATCAATTAACTCACACAATTAATTAAATGCCACTACTCTAAAACCATAAGGGCTCCCCGCCCACCCGCCCTAGAACCGCTAGGGCTCTGATACCAAAATGAAACAATCAGATTTTTTTTTTTTTTTTTTTTTTAAACACCCGAAATAATATTTCCATAAATATTAAACCACACGATAATTCAACATAATAACAAAAGCGGAATAGATATAAACACAAACGAGACACTAGATCATCTCCTCTTCACAGCCAGATTCCACGATCACACTTTGTCTTTTCCTGCATCACATGGTTATAAGAGATGCGTGAGTATTATCATAAATACCCAGTGGTACGATCATCCCATCTACTTGGCTAGATGCACGGGTATAGGGAACAATCAAAACACCACACAACACAATTAAGCAAAAAAACTCAACACGAAAAGTCAACCCCGAAAAGTCAACGTAAAGTCAACCCCGAAAAGTCAACGTAAAGTCAACCACAAACCACGATACATACGTTGATCTAAACACTAAAAATGCCCCAAACAAGCATTGATCGAACAACAAATCAACTCAATCCGCAATCAAACGCACCAAATACCCGTAAAAACCATGGTCACGCACTCACCTGTTTTGCGACTCACTGGAATAACTTCCGACTCACTGGACCAAATCGCAAACGGAAAACGGTTCTGGAAACTAGTCACCAACAGCTTTCCAACACCGTATCGCAAGACTCCTAACTCAAAACGGTTCGCCGGGAAATCGTCCCCGAAAACAGCAACTCCGGACGAAACCGCAGGAAATTGTAGAAAAACTGCACGAACTACCCAAGTTCAAAGGACCATAACTCAGCGAATTCTTAACCAAATCAAGGTATAACACCTGTTCTAGAAACTAGAAATATAGAGCTTTACAGAGGTGTATAGAACGTAAGCTAACTCTAAGCAGTTCGACAGGAAAACAGCTCGCAAACTCGTTGATCGAAACTGAAAACAGATATTTCAGAAACCGACACACAAACTTAAAAAGAACACAGAGAACGGATCATACCTCGGAATCAAGATCGGAAACCTGATCTGAAAACTAGACAGAGAGATCTTTCTAACCGTATATAGATCGTCCTCTGATTACCAACGGTTCGACGGGAATCCTCCCTCGAATTGGACTGATCGCGGATCAAAACTGCAGAAACCTCCCAAAATAAAACGACCATAACTCCTCAAATACCCAACCGATTGACAAGCGGTTTCTTCCTAAATCAAGATAAGGGAGTGGAGAACTTACCCTGAAATTTTCACTCCGATCCAACTATATCTTCACCACCGTTTGTCTCCTCCAAAACCGACGGAAAACACTCCAAAACTCTCCAAAAACTCAAGAACAACCAAGAACACAATTTTACTCTCTCAAATCTCCCAAACCCAAACTGAAATCTCTCTGATTTCTTCTCCAACACGAGCTCAATGGTTGCACAAGCTATTTATAGCCAAAAGACTCGGTTTTCCCCTTAACCGAACCGCAATCAAAAGCTTCCAAAAACCGAACCACTCGGTTTACCAAATTGGTTTGTCAAACGACACCCGAACCAAAAATACACATTTTGATTCTCGGACGTTACAACTCTTTTTGCAGTTTCAAAAGGTATCCTAGAATTATGATGCCCGGCATAAATTCCCATGGCTTGAAGAACTAACAGCCCTAACCATTTACGCTTTTCAAAACTCCAGGCCCTACAACCTCTTATTGCTGCCCTCAATTCATCAGGCTTGGGTCCAAGCCCATGCGGCACATTCAACTCCTCCCAAAACTCTCTGTATTGGTCAGGTTCATTGCTACTTTCTGTTGGCACTGGATCTGTGTTTAACTCAGTGATCTCACCAAACTCGAGTAAGCTAAACCTGATAGGTTGATCACCAACCACACTCCAAATCTCCTTCTTCTCTACTTTCAGCTGTCGACATAGTAGATAGTGTACAGTCCTACCAGACCACACGTATTTTCCATCAACTAGCTTAGCAATTATTCCAACAGGAAACTTCTTCAGTTCTTCCCACACCTCAAGCCCTAATTGTGTTCTAACCAAACCAAAATCTCCCATATAGGAATTGTGATTAAGCTCTCTATTTTCTAGATTAGCAGAGCGTATTGATCTTGTAGGGTAATCAGGTGTTTGATGCTCCATCTCAGTTGCTTGATGTTCCATCTGATGACAAAATACTTAAATAACTCAGCCGCAATAGAAAACTAACTCAGCCAAAACATAATATATAACTCAGCCGTAATATACCATAACTCAGCCACAACATAATTTATAACTCAGCCGCAATAGAAAACTAACTCAGCCGTATCGCGACGTTTCGTCTTTCTATACCATAACTCAGCCACAATATAAGTTAAAACTCAGCCGCAAAAAACTCTAACTCAGCCACAACATAATTTTTAACTCAGCCACAACATAATTAATAACTCAGCCGCTAAAAACCCTAATTCACCCACAATATAATTGATAACTCAGCCGCAAAAAAATCCTAACTCAGCCACAACACTATTAATAACTCAGTCGCAGTAAAAAAAACTTAGCAACAACCTACCGGATAAGAAGATTATAGGCGAATGCGGAGAAGACGATTACAAGGGAAGTCGATTTCGATTGTGGAGAAGACGATCACGAGGAAAGAAACAATGTTGATTTCGAATGAACAGTTGAGAAAGTTTGCGGTTTTTCTTTTGTGTTCTTTTTTTCCGTTGAGAGGAGAACTTAAACGTTTTTGCTTTTGAAACTTGACTCTTTTCTGATCACGGTTATTTCTTAATGATGTGGATTTATTTTTGATTTTTTAATTAAAAATAATCTCAATTAAGAAAAATTAATCAAGGGTGTTTATCGTAATTAACCAGGGGTGTGAAAATATTTGAGTCATTTTTGAAAGATATATGGTATTCTAGTCATATTCGCATAGTTTCATGGGATTTGAGTAATTTTTTCTTTTTTTTTATTGTGTGTATGGTTATGGTTGGGTGTACTAAACTAGTTGGTTGTTGATCGGTTTGTTTCTAATTTTGTATGTGGTTATGGTTTGTAGTGATTGTGTAAATAGCTAGAGTGAAAGAGATGTTACAATCTATGGTTTATACTGTTTGTGTGTGGTTCTGTTGTTACAATATCAAAAACTAGTGTTGTTGTCATGAACATTGTTATGTTGTGTGTGTTATGAAGATTGTAAGGGAACAGTTGGAGCAGAATGGAGTCGTAATCAAATAGGCACAAAACCCAAAAGAGATTCATAGTTAGAATGCCAAAATAGACTCGTTACATTGTATTGTCATAGGCAATACCAAACCATACAAATTGTAACATTAGAAAGCCAAAAAGAGATTCATTACATTGTCATAGGCACTTAACCAAAACCAAAAGAGATCCATTCATTAGTTCAGAGACAACCTAAAAAGAAACCTCAAAACACTTGAATTACATACTACACTTAACGAAAACCAAAAGATATCCATTGCATCAAATAGTTACTAAGCTTGAGTGAGACATCTTTGAGAAAATTATGTCACTTGAGGATATATATCATTGTCACCATCTCTACCTAAAGCAACCAACATCTGTTCTTTGATTTTTTCTATTAAGAATGTACCATCTAACCCTATTAATGGCATACATGTCTCTTTCCAGGTTCTTCTAAATACATCAAAGCAAACATAGAACCTATTGAACACATCCTTTCTTCATCTAAAATAGTGTTAATCTCTACACTTGAATTCTCATTAGAAGCCTCTAATGCAACATCATAATCTCTGAGACTTGAAAACTTGTGATCATATTCACTATCAATCCACTTAAGATTCTTACACCTAGCAGCCTGAATTTGATCTCTAGACGCAGTGATTCCCCATTTTTCCAAAATAATCTCTTCAATTTTCATCAGTTTATAGTAATCGAGTTCATCACAGATCTTATCTACAAACAACCTAGTTATCACATGAACCCTTAACAGCTCACACTTTCCATTCGGAGTACAACTATGGTTCTCTAAAAAACCCTTATCTTCCATGTTGCATCTTTTGGAAGAATCGATGCATAAGCTTGCCATTTAAAGCATCCCCCCTTAGGATCACCACCTAAACATTTAAAACTTAACTTATCCTTATCGAACATGTACTGATACCGGTTCTGGCCTATTCGTAGAGCATGATCGACTACACTCTGCTTGAAAGCGATGCCATTGATAAATTTTTGGTCAAAGTACAATCTTCCATCACCACACATGATATATATTCGTTGTATCTCTCGACCATCTTTGTGTTCATTATAATCGCTCTCTGGAACTATATTATGTTGAATATATGGTTCATCTTCAAATTAACTCTCGAAGAATCTGCTCCATTTCATGCTCATGTCATTCGGCTTGTTCTTCTCGAATGTAGGCACATCTCGATTCACCAAAGCCCACGCATTAGTCGGAACCTCCGACATACTCGAATTCGATCTCAAATTTCGCAATCGATGATTTGGGGATTTTTCTAGGGTTAGGGATTTTCTGATTTTCGATTTGGGGACAAAAAAAATTGGGGATCAGTTTTTGATTTTGGATGCTAAGGGTTATCAGATCTTAATCGGATCATAATCCGATATTAATCTGGTTAAAAAATTTTTTCAATGGTTAAGTGATTATTGGAAAACAATAAACGAATTAAAACCATTGTGATGGGGAAATATGCATTCAACTTTCTTTTGGTGCAAATATACGAATTTAACATTCGTCTCATGGAGATTTATACAGAAAGTAAAGTAAAATATACGAATATATAATTTCATTGCGGAAATAGACAGTTTTTGCAAAAAAAAATAAGCATCTAGTTTTGCTTAAACGGCGTGACGTTTTCTTGAGACTTAAACGGCGTGACGTTCGTAGTGCAATAAGTATCTGATTCAGATATAATTGATTGTTACCGAAGAAGCTTAACCGGGGAGATAATGAAAACGCAGATGTCGGCGCGTGGGCGCGTGGGCGCGTGTTACCATTTGCAGAGAAGGAGAGAAGTGAAGAAGAGAGCGGAACACTGGAATCCAGTCTCCTGCAACTAATCGATGACAACCGTCGATCGTCGTTACAGCTCCGGGAAAAGACCGGTACGTAAATCTCTTCGGTCTTTTTCAGATTGAAATCGAGAAATAGAAAGTGAGATTGAGAGAAACAAATGGAAACAGAGAGATCGAGGAAAGAGGCAATCAGACACGCGGCGAGAACGGCGGATCTGCTTGTGAAGGCGGTGAACGGAGGAGTTGAGGAATGTTTCGTTAACGAGAAACGGATCGAGACGGAGATAAGGAATCTGGCGGTTACGGTGGCGCGATTCGGCAAACAGACGGATCAATGGCTTGCTGCAACTCACTCCGTTAATAGCGCCGTTAAGGTTTGTTTGAAGAAAAGCATTCTCGTTTCGTCTTCGTAAGGGTTTTTTTTTTTTTTTGTTTGTTCATGGTGGATCTGTGTCAATAGGAAATAGGAGATTTTGAGAATTGGATGAAGACGATGGAGTTTGATTGCAAGAAAATCACAGCTGCAATTCGCAACATTCACGAAGAACACTAAAGGATTTGTTTATATGTCAACAAGAATACTAAGAGTTTGTATCTCTTCCATTCACTTGTTGATATAACTTTGAGACGAAAGTTTGGGTTTTGATACAAATTTGCAAAGGAAATCCGATAAACAAATTACAAACTCTCGTTTAACTTGTTTACTCTTAGCTTTTGTCAGTTGCCCATCAAGCTAAGATCACTTCAGTTTGTTGTCTGCCTCAACGCTTGCTCGGCTAAACTAACAAGAATGTTGAAGCCAATACTAGACTGGGTTTTAAATGGCGCTAGGCGCATAATGGCGATAAGGAGGGGGTTTTGCGCCTTGCGCCATGGTGCAACAAAGCGCGCGCCTTACGTATTAAATTGTAAAATAACGTTAAAACTTTAAAAAGAAGAAATCAGTGAACTAAATCTCCAAAACAGCAAATCCTAACATTCAAATCCAAAACAATAAAACACTGAATCCAAAGTACTAGAAAAGAAAGAAAAAAGCACTGAGTTTTTCTTGAAGATCGAAAGACACTAACAATCAGAATCATGATCTTCATGATCATTGTACTCCAACTCATCATCAAAACCGAAATCATCATCGCCTATATCCTCTTCCATCTCTTCACCATTAAAACCAGAAGCTTCTTGAGTTGGTTGAGTTGAACTACCAGCAATCCCCTTTCCTTTATCAACTTTACTAGCCCTTGAACTGCTTGCTCCTCTAGTAAAATAGCTAGGCTCTTCAGCACCTATGGCTTGGCTCACCGCTTTCCATGTCAAGTCATCATTTTCGAACACAAGATTATCAAGTTCATCATCAGAAGAGGTTCCATCCATTTTACTCATTGCTTTCATCAACCGCTTCCAAGAGAATAGGATCAATGGTATCACTTCTCTTGTACCGACGTTGCAGACCTCGGTTATACTTCACGAAAACCATGTCATTCAATCGATCTTGGCATAATCGATTTCTTCTTTTCGTATGAAGCTGTTTAAGTAAAGATTATTACTATAATAATCTATTAAAGTGATATGATGATGTAAATGAAAGTAGTTAAGATGACTTACAAGCTCAAAAACACCCCAATTTTTTTCACAACCAGTTGCACTACAAGTTAGACTAAGAACTTTCTCAGCAAATTTTCTTAGATTTGGAGTTGATGATAAATAACACGACCACCATTCGGCTAGAAAAATAACAACGTTGTTATTTATCATCAAGATTATCAATTAGAGTTAAGAGATAAATTGAAATTTTGTTACCTGGTGATTTGATATCTCTGTGCCTAACATCCATGTTATGACCAAAGAGGCCAGTTGCATTTTTAAATGCATCTAGCTCGAGCATTATCTTATCTTGGATACCAGTATCCGGAACCAACCTACTAATGCAATCATACAAACCCGATTCCACTTCTTCGCAATATACATCATCCGGATATGTGTAATGGATCGCCGGATTGAGATAATAACATGCTGCATGCAAAGGACGATGAAACTGACAATCCCATTTTCTATCAATGATCTCAAATGCTTTCTCGTATTTCTCTTGTTTCATGTTGAAACTTTTCGAAATTGCCTCTTTAGCTCTGTCCATGGCTGCGTAAATGTATCCCATAGGTGGTTTTCTTTCTCCGTCAACTAGCCTTAGCACTTTTACCAGAGGACCCGTCAACTTAAGAGCATAAGTAACATTTCTCCAAAATCTATCTTGCAAAAGATATTGTTTCACCTTCTTTCCACCAACTTCCTTTGGCCATTTAGACTTGTTGAATTCATCAGAATTAACCAACTTCTTCAAGTTCTTCTGCTGTTTGTGATATTGTCCCATAGTTATGAATGACATAGCGAACCTTGTTACCGCCGGCCTATGCAGATTTCTTTTTTCCGTTAATTTCCTCATCATGTTCACAAGAGGAATATGATTGGAGATATATCCATTCATGAAAATGCACTTCTTCAATGCACTTCTCACTGGAGCAAGTCTTCCAATGTCCTCCAACATCAAATAGATGCAATGTGCATCACAAGGAGTCCAATAGAGATGTGGTCGTTTCGCCTCGAGCAATTTTCCTAAACATTATATTTAAAAAAATTGTTATGTTCATTCTTCTCTATCTTTGAAAAGTAAGAAAAGAGAAAGAGTAGATATATCTTTTCTTACCAGTTGCAATATAGTTAGATGCATTGTCAGTGACAACTTGAACAACATATGCCTCTCCCACTTCTTCAACCATATCGTCAAGCAACTGAAACAACAATGTCGCATCTTTCACAACTTCTGAAACGTCTTTCGAAACGATGAAAACCAAACCTTTCGGTGAGTTGACTAAGAAATTAATTATATCTTTCTTAGATATCGTATCACGCCATCCATCTGACATAATTGAACATCCTTTAGTTGCCCACTCTTTCTTATGGACCGAGAGTTGAGTGAGAGTGTTGTTTACTTCTTTCTTAAACAACAGGACTCTTAATTCATGCATGCTAGGTGGTTTTAATCCCATACCATACTGTCCAATCAATTCACACATCTCCGGAAAACTATCATAAGTAACGGAGTTAAATGGAATTCCAGCATCATACATCCACCTAGCAATACCTCCACAAGCCTTATCTCTTAGCTCTTTGTCACACACTCCAAAAATTTATTTCCTATCCTTTCTTCCTTCCAATATATCCGGCGTAGGTGAAGTAACAAATATGTCTAATGGACCTTTCACTTTTCGCTTCTTAGATTGAGTCGGTCGCTTAGACGTCCCTTCCATCTCTTCGTCAACATCATAATCATCAAGTTCTATAGGAATCTCTGGCATCATTCGAGCTGCTTTGTCTTCTGCTTTTTTGATCATGTAACTCCGCAACTCTTCTCGCACATGTTCTGGACATAACGTACACGCTCTTGCATTCCTAAAACCTCCAATCAAGTGCTGTTTGAGGCGTGAAACTCCTCCATTCGTCACTCTTATACAGAAAATACACTTCCATGAGTTATTACTCTTATCAATACTTGTTCCATATTCTCTTCTAGGATCTACTCCTCTAGGATCAGCCATTGGATACAAGGAACAATATGAGAGGAACAATATGAGAGCAACGAAACAAGGAAGAATATGAGAGGACAAGAGAAGAGAGGATATGAGAGGAGAAGAGAGAAAAAGGCGGCGACTCTCTGTTTATAAAGAGAAGAAGGCAGAGAAGAGTCTTTCTGTTTTCCAAATTAGGTTTTATTAGACTTAAATTCGAATTATACATCTAAGGTAACTTTAATATCACTAAACCAATCTAAGATTTTTTATCAAAACACAGTGTTTTCATCAAAATAACAAACGCATTGCCAAGACGCGCTTTGTGCGCCTATACAAATGTCGCCTTAGCACATAAAGCCCTCGCTTCATGTATAGTGCCTCGACATACAAGCTCATGGCCAGGATAACCCCTTGATGCGCCTTGCGCCTTGGCGCATAATTGGCGCGCTTTTTTTAACACAGATACCAGAAACCCACCAAACTGATTCAAAAGCAAGTTTATGAATTATCTCTCTTTCCAATTAGAAAGTAGAGTACGTATATTTTGAAAAGATCATCAATCCTAACCATTTCTTGACTATCATCTGTGAGAGTTGTTGGGCCTAGATATGCGGCCCATTAGATTCCGCAGCCTAAATAATTCGCAGCCCGCAAACAGTAAAGCCTAACTCAAATAGTAATCGCGGTCTGGTTAAACATAAGTCAGATTCGATAACTACAGTTAATAAAACCTAGGATGTACCCTCAACCATGTATTATAAATAGGAGTACAACGTGATGTGACCATTCATCTTTCATTCCTCTGAAAAGAGTACAAGGGATCCAAAGCATTACCGTTCAGGTCTCTATCTCCGATAGAGAGCTCGCCGGGAGGTCACCACAGACCGGAAAACACCGAAAACGTTTACATACCTTTATTAGCCCGGGATCTGTCCGGCCTACTACACTCTTTCTGATCCATAGTAATCTGATAGCCCGGGATCTGTTCGGACTATCAGCTGCGGTCTACTTTGTAACATTTATTTCGGGTTCAAACTCTAATACACAAATTCTCCGACCTCCTATCTACTACAAATTCATTATTGAGTCCTTCTGGGTTAAACAATTGGTGCGCCAGGTAGGGGGTTTGGAGATTTTCTAAACGCAAGGAAAAATGAGCCCGGACGCATCAACCAGTCGGCAAACTAGCGAAGCAGTCATCCCGGAATCCATCGAAACAATTCAAGCGACCCCTATCACCGCGGTCACGATGGACACGGTCAGTCCTCTAGTGATCGCCAACGAGGAAACAAGGGTAGCAGCGTCCGACCCGTCACCTAACGAGCTCGCGTTCGTTACTAACGAACAAGTCAACTTCGCGGGAGTACTAAGTATGCTTATGAGGCATTTCAATCAACAAGACGATCAGTTCAGACGAATGAGCATCCGCCTCGACGCCCTCTTAAGTGCACAGACCGCAATCCAAGAATAGTTGGACTCAGCTCGGCCAATCGAGTCGCAGCAGATCCGATCTAACTCATATGAAGCAGAACAACACGGTTGGCCTTCGTCCCAACATCGAATTATCAATCTAAACACTCCACCAGAACCCCGATCAGCGCGCAGGTCGTTTGGCCACCTCTTTCGAGAGAACAAGATTCGTTCCAGGGGCTAGAAATCGAGGTGCTGAAAGCTCGACTCAAAGATATGAATTCGTGAGTACACAAGGCCCTCAGCTCCGGAGATCGACCGCGTACTGGAAGAGACGCAAAAGACACCATTCACAGAACGAATAACCTCAACCCCGCTCAGATATACCGCCAAGCTGCGGACACCGAGCTACGCGGGCAACTCCAACCCAAAGTATTTCATGACGGCCTTTACCAACGCCATGGGGTGAGTCCAGCCATCACCCGAAGAGCGAGATGCGGCCTACTATCAGTACTTTGTAGAGCAGCTCACGGGCTCTACACTCGACTGGTTCTCTAGGCTCGGGCCGCGGTCTATCGACAACTTCCAGCAGCTCTCTACAATCTTTTTAAAACATTACTCGATGTATCCAAAACGGCGCCTCAGATGCCGACTAGTGGGCCCTGTCTCAAGGACCAAAGAAATCTCTCAAGGATTACTTGGCCCGCTTTAAAGCCGTACTGGCAGAGATGGACGTCCACGAAACATCTGCTATCGGCGCTTTGCAAAACGGGTTGTGGCATGAGTCTTTGTTTAGAACCGACCTAGTCTTAAAGAAGACCCTCACACTAGAAGATGCAATGCACCGGGCAACTAGGTACATAGCACTCAAAAAAGATCGCGCGACCAACTTTAAAAAGCATTCTCCCGCCAAACCGCCAATTCCTAAGGCCAAGGCAAAAGAGCCCGCGGAAGATGATTACATTGAACGACAACATCTCGATCAAGACTACAAAGACAACAAGAAGTTCACTACCAATCTTGTAGGAAGCAAACAGACTCCGGTCCAATCTCATGCTCACACCCAGTCCCATAATAAGAAGCGGCCATTCAAATTCTTCCGCGGAGAAGACCCCAAGGAGGACACTAGGTCGTTCTGCGACTACCATCAAATTTACGGCTACTCGACCTACCAATATCGGCAGTTTAAAGATCAATTAATGGCTAAGTTCAACAGCGGAGAGGTCAAGATCGATCTACCGTAACGGCGGTCTGACGAGGGCCAGGGGCAACATGAGCAACGACCCGATAACAACGTCGCTCTGCCACTCCCCCCAAAGCAGTCTAACAAAGATAATGGGCAAGGTCAACCTTTCTCAAAAAGAAAGATCTGCATGATTATGGGCGGTTTCCGCACTACTTCCGATTCAGTGCGATCTCTCAAGAAACACGAAAAGCAGGTCTTCCAACAGCAAGATTGTCACCTACGCGCAGAGGTTGACATGCCAATTATCTTCGGTGATGCCGACACTAAGAATATCGTAATGTCCCACAACGATCCGTTAGTAATCGAGCTCAAGATTGAAGATTGCGATGTTACGAGGGTGCTCGTCGACACTGGAAGCTCGGTCGATCTCATCTTCCTCGAAACCCTAAAAAAGATGGACATCACGAAGATTGTGAAGTTCGTCGTCGTCCCGCGATGTACAACGTCATCATAGGAACACCTTGGTTTTTCTCACTCCGAGCGGTCTCCTCCACCTACCATCAATGCGTCAAGTTCCCGACTCCCACATGTGTCTTCACGATTCGTGGATGCCAGAAGGTCGCCAGGTTATGTTTCGTCACAGAGCAGAAGCTACGGAGAGTCACCTACAATGTCAATGCATTCACGGGCCCGACAACTCCCAGTCCGCAACAAGAGGCAATAACCCAAGTCTGCATCGACGAACAACATCCCGAGCGACAAGTCAAAATCGAAGCAGAATTGCACGACCCGGTCAGGAGCCATCTGATCCAATTTTTGAGTTCTAACGTGTCCACATTCGCGTGGTCCATGCAAGACATGAAAGGTATCAATCCGAATATGATGACTCATGAGCTAAACGTCGACCCAACTTATCGACCAATAAAGAAGAAGCAAAGGAAGCTCGGTCCCGAACGAGCTCAAGCGGTGAACGACGAGGTCGAAAAGTTACTCGAAGCGGGCTCAATTGCTGAAGTACACTACCCCGAGTGGTTGGCCAACCCGATCGTCGTTAAGAAGAAGAACGACAAGTGGCGAGTCTGCATAGATTTCATCGATCTGAACAAGGCTTGCCCGAAAGACAGTTTTCCTCTTCCACATACTAACCGCGTTATTAAAGCCATTGCTGGCAACAAACTCCTCTCCTTCATGGATGCGTTCTCGGGCTACAACCAAATAATGATGCAGCCCGACGATCGGGAGAAGACCGAATTCATCACTGACAGAGGAACATATTGTTATCGCATCATGCCATTCGGTCTCAAGAACGCCGGCGAGACCTACCAGCGTTTGGTCAACAGATGTCTGCAGCTCAACTCGGCGATACAATGGAGGTCTACATTGATGATATGCTAGTAAAATCTCAAAAGGCAGACAATCACATTGACCACCTGCGCGATTGCTTCACGATCCTCAACAACTTTGGTATGAAGCTGAACCCGGTCAAGTGCACTTTTGGGGTCACTTCAGGCGAGTTTTTGGGTTACATCGTCACACGGTGCGGGATCGAGGCAAACCCAAAGCAAATCACCGCTATCATTGATATGCTCAAATTTGCCCTGAGCTACTCTCTCAAATTAAGAGATCGTTGTAGTACTTAGGGGTCGAATCCACAGGGAATCGAATCACACAAACAACTAATGAATTCAAATTATGCTAAATAAATATGTGTTAAAATTAAGAAAATAGTAAAACAAGACAAGCAGATTATGATTTAGGTTCTAGTAATCAATGAGACAAAAGAGTTAGGCATTGGGTAATTCTCAGGAATGAATCGAAATCAAGGATAAAAGACTGTCAGGATTTGATTAAGCACAGTTCTAGAACTCAAACACAAGTGTAAAACCAATCAACTTTCGTTGCAGAGATTTTCTATGACTAAATCCCTAAATTCCAAATTTCTTTGCAAATTCAGTGAATGAAGACAAGCATTAAGTTCAAGTTCGATTGTTCACAAAATTACTAAGCCAAATTTCTTTGCGAATAGATAATTTTGCTCATCTAAGATTAGGTCAGGTTCTTTAATAATACTTTCGCATCTATCAAATCAACCTAGGGTTTCCAATTTCAGTTGGCCAGTCCTAAAATCAGAGTTATAACAATCTAGATGAAGAACATATAGATAAATCCTAACAGAGTCTCAATCCTAACAATTTCCCATCAAACCCTCGAATCCCCAATACCTAACAAGTAAACTACTCAGACATGGTGATTGAAACAAACATCATAGATGAATAGAATTGCATAGAAAAATAGAGAAAGAGATACAGAGGGTTCAAAATCGATAGATGTCAAGCACAGACTTGTCTCCCTAAAAGCTCTCCAAAATCTCCCTCTCTTCAAGTCTCAATAGAAAACAAGATATATACATGAAAACCTAAAGAAAAACTATATATAGAGTCTTAAAATCGGATTGGGCTTCTTCTGCAAACTTCTGGGCTTTTTGGGCAGAAGAAGAACTTCTTCAATATTGGCGTGCGTCGATCAATGCAAAAAGGCTGCGTCGGTCGACGCAATCTCATAGCTCGGTTCGCGGACATGTTTGCATCGATCGACGCAAAGGGGCTGCGTCGATCGACGCAGGCTCCAAATCTTGACTCCTACTTGATCACTTCGGCACTTCTTTCCTTGATGCTCCAAAATACTCTAAAAGCTCCCATTATGCTCCAATCATCCCTTAACCTATAAAGACTCCAAAAGACTCGAAAAATACCAAAAAGACTCTATAAAATGGACTTATATCATGGCCAAAAACAGGTAAAAACCATGATTTATCAACTCCTCCAGACTTAGCCTTTGCTTGCCCTCAAGCAAAACATCAACTAAAAATGTGAAAGAGGTTTGAAAACGCAGAAACTTACCTTCCCTTGGATCACCGGACCGACCCTTTCAACCAGCAATCCACATAATGCAGAACCAATCCCAAAGTCAGACCACCATATACTTCTCCACAGTCATTCGCAGCCTCCCGAATTCATCCACAACTTCACAGCATAATCCGCTAGTCTTCATTGCTGGATTTCAATGATCTCAATGCCAAGGACCTTCTAGACTCATTCCCATACTATACCATGATAGTGAACCAGACAACACTTGGTACTCTTTCTCTCCCCCAGACTTATTTGATTGTCTACCTTTTTTTTTTTTTTTCTTTATGTTGAGATTCAAAAGCAGTGCTTTCACTACTGTTGTTCCTTGTGAAGAGATAGGATCATGAGATCGCTCGTCCTCTACATCCGTTCTAAGGGACTCGGACTTCTGCTTTTGAGCTCTGGGTGATCACCTCTTGAGTATTGACTCACTGGAATTTTATTTCCTCATCTTATACTCGAGAACTATCATATCACCCCAATCATTTTTTTTTTTTTAGATGATTGAATAGAGGGAGAGGAGTACCATTACTTTCAACAGAAGTTGCACTTGTCAGGTATGAATGAGGAGTCAAGCCCTATGAACACTAATCACAAAGAAGACCGTTGAGTAGCTCTAACTTGGCGGATTATACTGGAAGTAACAGACGTTTCCAGTTAACCAGTCAGCCTTAGGATTTTCTATTAGTCTGACTCTGAAATCGATCCTGGAAGAATGGTCACACAACTGAAAGAGACAGTCCACTAATCCAAAAGAAGGGTCATCTAATCCAACTGAAAGAGACAGTCCACTAATCCAACTGAAAGAGACAGTCCACTAATCCAACTGAAAGAGACAGTCCACTAATCCAACTGACTATTTTGACTAAAAAAAACGTTTTGGACTGACTCTCAAAAACAAACACAAAGTTAGCAACTACCTCCCCCAGACTTAAACAACACTGTCCCCAGTGGTATTCAAGCCTGGAATTGGTGCAAGAATTAAAAAAAAAATGAACTTGTGAAGGAAAAACGAGATGTTACCTATGTTTGAGCTGCGTCGATCGACGCAAAATATCTGCGTCGATCGACGCAGGGTCTCCGAAGTTGGTCATTAGTGCAGCAGTTTTCCCATCAGTTTCCATGGTTGAAAATTAAGTTTCAAAGCTAAAATCTGCAAGCAACTCAATAAACATGATCAAGAGGAAAACATGCAGCAAATCATTAATAACACAAGTTCAAAAATCCTAAAGAATCAAATAACAAACTGACTCAAAGAAAACAAAAAAAATGATTCAAAACAACTAAAAAAAATAAAACTAGAAAAAGGATAGATAGGAAGGAACTAGTCCTCCTCTTCAGATGAAGATTGCTGAAGAGATGGTGGGCGAGGACGAACACAGCCACAACGAGGTATGTTGGAAATGGCTCTCCAAAGTGTCTGGAGACTCCGAACCACCCAAGTCTGGAACTCATCCATAGGGATGGCGGGAGTAGGTGGTAGCCCAGCTAATTGCTGTGGAGCTCGAGAAGTACTAACCCCTGCAGTTCCGCGAGTCACCTGCCTGCACGCTGGACCAACCGATCGAAGCAGCCTCTCATCGGGCTCGAAAAACAGTAGAGTTGGGTCCTCAGATATCCTCATCAGGTCAGGAAGAGGAAGCTGTACCATCCGCTGCTGTCCCGGAGCGATGGGGAAAACCAAATGCAAATCAGGCTTGAGCCATGTGGCTCACTGCAGATAATCGATATCCATATATAGGTTCGTGCTGTCGACACTGTATCCTGAAAGATTAACCCCACAAAACTGAAACATGGGTGTAAGAAGGTTGCCCGCTGCGAAGGTCTTTACGTTGTTGCTCGAGGAGGTGAGCGGTGTGGTCCTCAGTGAGTACAAATGTCTAGCAAACACCATCCCCATGTTGGGTGCGATCTCATCCCAAACGGGGTTCGTGATCAGATCTCGAAGAGCATAAGAAAGCAACACCAGCTCAAACTTCCTCATCTTCCCGGGCTCCACGTTGTACAGAATAGTGGTGGTAAACAAACGAACCAAGTAGCGCAGAATCGGATGGCGCACATCAGTGTGTGTGGCGCTCCTATGAGCATTGTAAATGCCCACCCCAATGTGTCCCCAGAAATCCTGCTCCTCAACGATAGACTCAAGAAGCTCCTGAGCAAAACGATCCGTGGTGAAACCGTAGATCTCGCAGATATCCTGGGCAGAGATGTTGTATCGAATCCCACTAGCCATGAAGCTCGAAAACCAGTACTTCACGTCACTTTGCTGCTCCAGATCAACAGCCCCACAAAACACCCTCACTGATGCAAAGAATTGTCGTACCAAATCTGGGTACAAATCATTTGTCCTCGACGCGATTGTCTTTAAACAAGCTTTGTCTAACAAATGATACACCCCATCCTTGATGTTCATCCCTGACATCGTCCGTGGATGAGAATACCGTGTAGGCGAGATTGTCATGTGCAACCACTCATTATAAAGCAACGAGTCATAATCATCCCACTCATGATTAATCGTCCTCTTGACAACCTCGGAACTCTGTAAGACTTTCTTAGGCACGTCATCGAACATCCTGTCGATTATGAATTCCGTTTCCTCCGGTCTAGGCCAAGGATTGTGAGTACCGGGTGGAACAGCGGGTTGGGAGGTTGATGCCTCCTGATTTCTTGGTCTCTTGGCCCTCCGTGAAGCCATCTGCAAGGAAATCAAACAAGAAAAACCAAAAAAAACCAAAATCAGCGAAAGAACAGAATGTTCTGCATATCTGCGTCGATCGACGCATACAGGCGGCGTCGATTGACGCAGCATAATCTGATTCCGAAAATTGACAATCTGAAGGCATCAAATCTGCAAACATTCAACCACAACACTTGCGATAACAACAATACATCCCTAATCTCTACCCTAATCATTCCACTTCCCAATTTCTACCAAGTTTTATTCCAAAATCTATATAGTCGAACAATCCCTAAAACTTGCCAAACAAACCAAATTAAGCACATGGATATGTCGAATTCACTCTATAACAACCTAAATTGGTAGAATGTAGCAATAGAAACGAGTGAAAAGTTATGAATTTCGAGAATCAAACCTCAAAAACGAAATAGAAAGAAGGAGTTTTCGAACACATACCTTGCAGATCGAACAAGTGATGATAGAAGCGAATAGGGTATGGAAATCCACTCAAGTTAGGCGCAAAAACCACTCAATTCGGTGTAGAAACGAGAAAGTTATGGGTTTGCAAAAGTTTGTTTCGCGTTCGTGAAGAACAAAGTGAGGAGGAAGAAGAAAAGAAACTGTCGGCTGTTTTAAAAACACTTACCTCATTGTGGCCCCTGTTTGCGTCGAGCGAGGCCACAGGTCTGTGTCGATCGAGGCAGGCCTTTATCCCCCCTTGTTTTTTTTTGGTTTTTTTTTATTTTTTTATATTTTTTTTTAAATAAATAAATAAACGAAAGATAAAAAGTTAGTAAAACAAAACCAAAAATTGAACTAATGTACACTTACAAGTGGGTTGCCTCCTACTAAGCGCTTGTTTTCAGTCATTAGCTTGACTGTGTCGATGCTCAGGCAAGAGGTGCATCATCCAGAGAGACAATGTGTCTTTCTGGGATCGTGGCTTCCGCCCAATAGTGCTTCACCCTTTGTCCATTCACGGTGAACTCCTTCCCTTCCTTGCTAACAAGGACAACAGCTCCATGTGGACTGACTTCCTTGATGGTGAAAGGCCCTGACCAACGAGAACGCAATTTACCAGGAAAAAGGCTTAAACGAGAGTTGTAAAGAAGTACCTGGTCATTGGGTTCGAAATTCCTGGAGACGATCCTCTTATCATGATATGCCTTAGTCCTCTCCTTGTACAACTTGGAGTTTTCATAGGCATGATGTCTGATTTCATCCAGTTCATTTAGCTGTATCAATCGCCTTTCTGCAGCAGGCTTGATGTCGAAGTTGAAGAGCTTCACTGCCCATGCCGCCTTGTGTTCAAGCTTGACTGGAAGATGGCAGGCTTTCCCATAAAGCAGATGAAATGGAGTGGTTCCTAGAGGCGTTTTATAAGCAGTTCTGTAAGCCCAGAGCGCGTCATCGAGCTTAGTAGACCAATATTTCCTTGTTGAATTCACTGTTTTCTCTAGGATTTCTTTGATCTGCCTATTGGATACCTCCACTTGTCCACTCGTCTGAGGATGATAAGGACTAGCTACGCGATGATGAATACCATACTTCTCTAATAACTTAGAGAAAACCTTGTTGATGAAGTGCGTTCCACCATCACTGATGACAACTCTGGGCACTCCAAACCTAGGGAAAATGATGGTCTTAAACATCTTAACAACCACCGTAGCATTGTTCTTTGGACTAGCAATCGCCTCCACCCATTTGGAAACATAATCCACTGCGACTAGAATGTACTCATTCCCATAAGATGATGGGAAAGGACCCATGAAATCAATGCCCCTGCAATCAAAAACTTCGACCTCAAGGATGAAGTTTTGTGGCATCTCATGGCGCTTGCTAATCTTCCCTCTTCTCTGACAGGTATCACACTGCGCAACAAAGGTATTAGCATCCTTAAACATAGAAGGCCACCAGAACCCTGCTTGTAGAACCTTGGAAACCGTCTTGAATGTAGCAAAGTGTCCAGCATACTCTGAACCATGACAGTGAAAGAGCACATCTCGAACCTCGCTCTCCGCACCGCATCTCCGGTATAGACTATCTGAACAATGTTTGTAAAGATAAGGTTCATCCCAGTAGTACCTCCTAAGTTCCCTCATGAACTTCTTCTTCTCATACCCTTTAAGATTGGTAGGTTCATCCTCTGCAGCTAAATAGTTAGCGATGTCAGCATACCAAGGATGATCGGATCCCCAGACAGCGTAGATAGGGTCATGAAGCACTCCATGTACAATCTGCTCAAAACCGCGTCGATCGACGCTGGCGGGTGTGTCGATCGATGCACCTGCGTTCGAAGTCTGGAAATCGATGGGGGAAGTCAGCGTCGATCGACGCTGATCCATTGCGTTGATCGACGCTTCATCTGCTTATCCGAAAGTGTGCAACTTTCTGCTTTCGTTTACTGGCAATCCGATCTCAATGTAATGTACACTCTCCTCAGGGAAGTAATCATCAATAGGAACACTATCTTCAATTCGAATCCGCGAAAGATGATCCGCGACACCATTTTCAACCCCTTTCTTGTCTTTCACCTGAATATCATACTCTTGAAGGAGTAGAATTCATCTCAACAACCTCGGCTTAGCATCCTTTTTCTGCATCAGGTACTTGAGCGCGGAATGGTCAGTGTGCACTATCACCTTAGCTCCAATCAAGTAAGGACGGAACTTTTCAAAAGCAAAGACCACGGCTAACAACTCTTTCTCCGTAGTAGCATAGTTCCTTTGAGCCTCATCGAATGTCCTACTAGCATAGTAGATAGCATGAAGCTTCTTGTCCTTTTTCTGACCCAACACTGCCCCAACTGCATAGTCACTGGCATCACATATCACCTCGAAAGGTAATTCCCAGTTTGGAGGTTGCACTATCGGAGCACTCACCAAAGCCTGTTTGATCTGTTCAAAAGCAGCTAAACAATCAGTATCAAAAACAAATTTGACATCCTTATAGAGCAATGTGCTGAGTGGACGGGCAATCTTGGAGAAATCCTTTATGAATCTCCGGTAGAAACCAGCATGTCCCAAGAAATTCCTTATCTCCTTGACTGAAGTAGGTGGTTGAAGGCTTGTCATGACTTCGATTTTAGCGCGATCCACCTCGATTCCATCAGCTGAAACTTTGTGGCCAAGGACAATGCCATCTTTCACCATGAAGTGGCACTTTTCCCAGTTGAGAACCAAGTGTTTCTCCACACATCTAGCTAGCACCTTTTCCAAGTTGTCAAGACAGTCTTTGAAGGAGGACCCGTAGACTGAGAAGTCATCCATGAAGACCTCCATGTAATCCTCAATCATGTCCATGAAAATTGACATCATACAGCGCTGGAATGTCGCAAGAGCGTTACAAAGTCCAAAGGGCATTCTGCGATATGCAAAAGTTCCATAGGGACAAGTAAACGTGGTCTTCTCCTGGTCTTCTGGGTGGATAAGGATTTGGAAGAAACCAGAG